>LPNX010458192.1:130908-212954 GCA_001517045.1 Pseudotsuga menziesii | reverse complement strand
TCCCATGAATGACCACAAAAGGAGGTCAATGAGAATAAAAGGGTAAAACCAGTCTGAGTACAATGTGGGAGTGCAAATGCAACTCCTAAATAATGGCATAATATTCATGAGTTCTAGTGATTATGAGGTATACTAAAATATGTAATGCATGAATTCATTTTATGCATGGCCTTTATAGCCAATGCTGTAATACTCATTTTTAAAGAATGGTTTAAAATCTAGGACCAATTAGTAGCTTTTAACATGCACATGAAAATACTTGCTTATTTGCTGGGTTTTAACTCCAATGATATAAGGAGTTAAAATTTATTGAAGTATTATTAGTGTGCAATAAAGGTCACATGAGTATAAGTGACCAACACTAGGTTAATTGTACCGAGAGAAGTGCAGTCCTCTTAAATGTTTTAACATTTTGAATTTTTGTTTCATGATTTTATTTGATATCCAATTGGATATATGTTTCTTCATCTTCTCTTTCTTACTAGTATGTTTTTGCTTTGTAGGTTGTATCTAAAATTGTTGAGGCATGTCGTTTCGATGAGTTTACAGATATTGTGGTGGTGTGTGAGCATTGCGAGGAGCATGATGGGTTAATTGTGTTCCATTTACCCTTTGTGCCCACTTCCTACTTTGGGTTATATAATGTGGTAATCTATAGGATTTCCAAGTATCTGTATTTGGTCACATGTAGGTGTTTTGATATGAATTATGAAGAAAGTATGTTTTTAATATGTTTATATGCTTATGATTAATAGGTTACAAGGCATGGTATAAAGGATAAAAAGGTCGTGGGAACCATGTCAGAGGCTTATCCTCACATTATTATACACATTTTCTCCACCAAGGTATGCTGACAATTCTACATATGATTATTTTCTACATTGTTTTGGGATGGTCGTCCTATCCTTGGATTATGACAATATGTGTGTTTGTCATGTACATTTCCTGTTGTATGTGCGATGCCTTTATTTTTTAGGTATTAAAATTACCCTCCATTAAAACTATGTTTATGTTGAACTTGCAACTAGCATGGAAAATGAGTAGTCATATAAGGTTCTATTTGGACTTTTTTGGGTTATCTTTTGTGCATATATTCATAGATATGGTTGACACCCTCTTTCCTACCATGCATATGAGCTCTTCAACTAGTTGAAGGTCTTCCCAAATATCGTGGCCCTATAAGAGGGGTAGGCATTAAATTTATTTGAAGGTCGAGATATAGGATAGTTTTAGTGGTTTTGGATTAGAAGGTTGAATTTATTAGTGTGTAAATTTTTGTACCCATTCTTTTGGTGACAATGCAGGGATGGCGGGCATTCTATATCAAATGGCAGACAGAGATGGCTGAAAGAGCAGTAGTCCTAAGCTTCAGCTTGATGAATTAGGAGGATGATGATGAAAGCAGTAGTCCTAAGCTTCAGCTTGATGAATTAGTGCTTCAGGAAAATAATAATGTTAACTACCAAGCGGTATGATTTTCTAAGATTGACATCATGAAGATATTCTTGTGCTTATTACTGGCAGAAATTATCTATTTTCTGTCCATTATTTCTGGTTGTACTTTTATGAAAATTTTATGCTTTACAGGATTTTCTTGTGGATGACTTGCATACACCAGAGAAATATTTTGAAAGGGTTAGTAGATGTACAAATATAGGGGAGGGATTGCATCAGAACAGTTACCCTCAAACATCAGAGCAATTACCAGCAAATATTGAGCACCAAGAGAACAACAATTATGTACAAACATCAGAGCAATTGCCTCCAAATCTTGTGGAGGGTTTGGAAGTGACTTCTGGGCTTGAAGGTGGACAGATCAATTTTCATCAGGATTACATCCCTGCTGCACAACCTATTTTCACTTTGACTGGCGAGGAAGAAACATCACCAGTTTTTAACGGTCCATAGCCTGGACTATGTCCTCCACCAGCAGCATTCTTAGGACCCAAGTGTGCTCTTTGGGATTGCTCGAGACCTGCTCAAGGGACAAAATGGTGCCAGGACTACTGTAGTGATTTTCATATGACTCTTGCTTCGAATGAAGGTGCACCTGGAATGAGACCTGTTCTGCGTCCTGAGGGAATTGATCTGAAGGATGGTCCACTCTTTGCTGCCCTTAGTGCTAAAACACAGGAGAAAGCAGTTGGTATTCCTGAATGTGAAGGTGCTGCAACTGCCAAGTCTCCCTGGAATGCATATGGTATGGTATACATCTTTACAGTCTACATGATGGTTCCTGTTGAACGTCTCTAGCCTATAATATCGATAAGTTAGAAAATGAAGACATGTCTAGTACATCTTATGAATTTCATGACTTAAAACAATGCTTCTTTTGCAGAACTATTCGACATGTATGTGCTTGAAGGTGAATCAATGAGAGAATGGTTCTTCTTTGACAAACTGCAACGAGATTTTGAAAGTGGAAATCAAAAGCAACGTTCATTGCCAGATTATAGTGGCCGTGGTTGGCATGAATCAAGGAAGCAAGTCATTAAGGATTTTGGTGGACTGAAGAGGTCATACTATATGGATCCTCAGCCATCTACTCAGTTTGAATGGCATCTTTATGAATATGAAATAAATGATTGTGATGCTTGTGCCCTCTATAGACTAGAGTTGAAGATGGTCTATTCAAAGAAGAACACTAAAGGTAAGGTAGGGGGTGATCCCCTGGTTGATTTGCAGCATCAATTAGGCAAGCTATCTGCCGAGTTTTCCTGGGTAGCAAAATGAAGTAACATAGAGTGAAAAAAAACCGTTAAAAGAATGGTAGCAACTACACTTATTCAGCCTCAACTCAAGTTGCTCCTATTGGCAAAAATTTGCTCATGGGGCATGAGTGCAGCATGGTTATTTTGTCGAAGAAACAAGTGGATGCTATGCAACTCAATGATAAAAGGTATATATTTCTAGAAGTATCTGTTTGACCTCCTTGACTCACTTTATGTGCTTGCTTATAGCCAAAGTAGCATATAACATTTCAGCATTGATTGCTATTCTGTATTTTAAGGTCCAGAAAGTTTTGTGTTGATTGTTATAAAGGGCATTGACGAAGTATAGTACATTGTATAATTATTCTGTCCATTTCAAAGAGATGATAGATGCTTTACCCACTATCAGCAATGCTATAATAAACGGTATAATGGAATCTGATGCAAATGCTTTTGCCCCATTTCAACAAGCAAGTCGTTACGAATCAGTGTTCACAGTCTGGCAAACATATTTTAGAACTGTGCATTTCAAGTGGCTTTGGGATGCATTCAATCAAGAGCACACTGCATCTGCCTTGTTTATATTTTTATAAATTTTTTCTTGAAATGTAAAGGCTGAAATTCAATTAGCAGCTATAAATCCCAATGGTGGACAAACAATTACAATCATATGTTTAAATCTGCCCTCTCTGAAATGGGAAATATAATTCCTTCTGCTTGAACTGAAAACCCACATCAGCTAAAATGAATTCTGTAGGAAAAATTTATACCTGTGAATGTTGTGTCTGTTTGTTCTGGTCTGTGATTGATCTATCAATGGGCGAATAACAATATACCTCTACTTTATCATTCAGTCAAAAAACTCTGCCAACAATCTTTAATCTCCACTAAAACTTAAAGCAGCTAAAATCGAGGCAGAGGTTTATTAAGAACACAATTGATTAACTGTTGGCTTCTACTGAGTGAGGAGCATACAAGCTCATGTAATGGCAGCTGGTGCTTCTATTGGCTGATAGAGGCACATTTAAACAACAGCTACTTCTTCTATTGGTGGATGGCTGCTCCTTTATCTAAATAAAATCTCTTCAGCATAGTCTCTGTCATAACAACTCCTCCATGTACTTTATCTTCCAAGCAGATCTGAAATGATCTGCCTCATCATGGTGGCTTTGGCATGAAACTGCATGATGGCTAGTGTCTGTTGTACTGCTGTACAATTTGGTGGCTGACCTGCCAACTATTTTAAAATAATGGCAGCTTCATTCTTGCTATGTCTCTCTCCAAAGACCGGTGGTCAAGGCAAATCGAACTAGATGCTTCGAGTTTCTTAATATTCTTTGGAACCCTGTTTGGACCAACTCTAAATTTCTTTTGATTTTGAATGTTAAGGTATCCAAATCCATGACATCTTTGCATTTGGCATCATTAGGAGGCTATAGAACTTGTCTTTGTCCAGCACCAAGGCTGAAGGTTTGTTTCATTCTGAAAGTTACAATTTGTTTTATTTTATTTTTCCCTTCATCTTCCAATTCGTTTTATACTAGTGGGGTTATTTGCATCTTTTATGTTTTTATTTGTAATTGATATTGTTGGGGTATTATTTTGCATCGTTTCTATTTTTATTTGTAATTGATATTGTTATCTTGGGGGTTTGAGACTACAAGATGTAGCTGGTTGGAAACGATCAAGGAAACTGCTAAGGAATTTCTATTGAGAAAATGAATGGAGGAAATGAACACAGGTGAGTAAGATTATGGAAGCTCTCAGAATTTTGTATTCTAAGATTGTGGAAGTATATATAAACCAGCACTGAAGACAACAAATGTTAATAGGATTTAAGTTGGTCAATGCAAAGTGCAAATACAACAATGTCAAGTCCAACTTGGATTTTGCTAGACAGGATTGGAAGGTTATAGGTAACGGAAATTGGCAATGAATTTCTTTTTGTTCAGTCTTTTGAAAGAGATAATGAATTTGGCTTGTCTTACAGTGGATGATGCTTTGTATTTCTACTGCAAAAGATTACGGTATCATCCTAGAGTCCTCAATTGTGGCCATGGTAAGATTCTCCAATATGATTGTATTGAGGAAATGCTTAATTTTCTGGTTGTTTGTGAAGGAGTGCATTGCATCACTTAGCTAGTGGTCAAGTTAGCATGCTTTAATTTTTACACTAACTTGTAATTTTTTGTTTTGGACAGTGTTTTGTCAATCATGCATCAAGACCTCTGAAGAGATAACTCTTAACTGCCAAGTTTGTCAAAGTATACACCCTGGAGATCAACCATGTGTTTGTTTGCAGTTGCACCAGTTCTTGGAGCAGACATTTCCTGTAGAATATGCTGAAAGGAAACAATCAGTTCTTGTCCAAGAAAAAATGCACCAACCAAGATGTATTTCCTACCAATCTCTTCCAGTCCTATTAGGTCTTAATCATTATGCGAGCCAAGTCTATTGTTCTTTCCAAGGACCAAAAGCCTTTTTTCCCTGTGGGCTAGATCATAAAAGTGTATTTTAAGGAAATTATGCCGAGACTGCTCATTGCTCATTTCTTTTTATTTAATTTGATGCTTTATATTTTTAGCTTTCCTGATCTTGATTATTATTTTTCTATGCTTCTGTTTAAAACTCTAATATAAATTATAATTAAGAATGTTTTTGTATACGGCATTGGTATGGCTGCTGTGTGTCTACTGCATATTTCATGGTTATTCATATTGTTTTATACATTGGGCCTTCTCACCATTTCCAATGATTGATTCACCATACTAATTCACTTGCTAGTGCCGTTATTGACTGATAACACCCTGTTTGATTTGCACCTTAAATATATTGTTTTACATGGTCTGTCGATCAAATTTCCATTTTTCATTGGACAATATAAGAGCTATCATTTATGTCTATGGGTTTAACAGGCCAACACAGATCACATTGATGGTATTCAGTCAGCTAGGGCTGTTTGGCCTTCTTGTCTTTCATGCTATCAATAAAGAAGAATGCAATATGATTGGCCAGGACTTCTTGTTAGGTCTTAATCTGGAAGGAAATGTGCCTATATCAGTTGTCATGCGCATTCAATGATTTATATAATGTGCTATTTGTTAGAAAGGGCATTGGCTATTTGTCATGCCAATTCAAAGATTGATGTAATGTGCAATTAGTTGGAAAAGGCATTGGCTATTTGCATTTGTCCATAAATGACTCCAATGATTGCTTTGTGCTGATTGAATCCATTCTGTTTGCAAATTTGTCAAATGGATTAAACCATGGACAAGTCAGAATTGTGCAAGGAAAATCAACTAAAATGGTCGTGGATCTGTCTCTGATGAAGTCCCCATATCCTTTGGTTTCTGGTGTCATGAGAATAATNCATGGACAAGTTAGAATTGTGCAAGGAAAATCAACTAAAATGGTCGTGGATCTGTCTCTGATGAAGTCCCCATATCCTTTGGTTTCTGGTGTCATGAGAATAAGTCATAATTTGATAATGAATTGTTCTGGAGCAATCAAATTCAATCTTGATTGCATTGCAGGAACCTTTGCAGCTGAGGGAGTTGAATATTGGTAACCTCAAAAGGTTACCAAAATCCATAGGGTTGCTGAAGAATCTCAAAAATATNATTGGTAACCTCAAAAGGTTACCAAAATCCATAGGGCTGCTGAAGCATCTCGAAAAGATTGACATGAAAGACACTGAAGAACCATTGCCAGCAACTGATTTCTACTTGGATCCCCAAAAACTAGCCACCAACCTTCTTCTTTTGGTTTGGGATACCTGGGTGCATCAACTAGACCTAATTCCTGTCTTCTTTCTAGATCTCTTTCAAGAGTAACTTGCAATGTATAAACATTTTCCCCGGCACTCACATCATCACTCTCTAATATATCATATGCTAGATGAATGTTTGGAAAGCGGTTACAAAAACGAGAAATGTCCAACAACTGTGCATCTGACATCTGCCATAAATCACGTCTTTCGTCATCCTCCATCTCAACTAAATCAAAAACCGTCTCAATGCTTTTACCTGGATTTTCCTGGCACTTTTTGGCAAGTTCCTTCGTAAAATGTGGAAGCTGCAACAAGACAGAATCACGCTCCCAAAGACCCTGGGTAACCATCTGGGTCAATTCCATTGCTGCAAGAGCTGGGTTCAACCAACCATTACTAGAAATAACATCCACCATTGCCTGAAGAAGCCGACTAGAAATAACATCCAACAGAAAATATTTGATGATTTATTAATTTTCTTATAGTTTCTTCTTCACCTGGCCGTATCAGGAGTTGTGAATACTCTGAAGCAGAAGCAAGAATTTCAAGGAGCCCCTTTAGCTTTGTATTTGCAGCCAAGGATGAGCTACAGAGCTTGCAGGTGGTGCTTCCAACTGAGAATTAGCAAAAAAAAAAATTAATTTTTTTAAAAAAAATTTCCACAGGCGTCGCTTAAGCGATGGTTTCTGCTGTCGCTTTTCCGACGCCTTTTCTAGACTGCCGTCGCTTTTCCGACGTTTAGTTTAATATGTGTCTCTTTTTCGACGGTACTATGTGTCGATTTTTCGACGATTTTAGTGGATATTCATTGCTTAAGCGACGGTTATAAAGGTTATTTTCTCAAAAAAATTTGTTACCGTCGAAAACATTCCGTCGCTTAAGCGACGCTTTACATTCAAGCGACGATTACATAAGTGTCGCTTAACCGACGGTTATTTAAGTGTCGGCTAACCGACGACAAGTTTCCAACGCTTAAAAAAAAACCAAAGTGTCGTACATGCGACAGGGAAGTGTCGAAAATCCGACATGACGGCCGTCGGATTTTTGGTCGAAATGTAGTAGTGTATATGACATGCTCTTGGAGCTCCTCATCCTCTTGAACCAGAACCATACCAATTGTTTCCATGGATGCAGCCACATAAAGTAGGAAATCATGGCTATAGTCTGGGGGACTAATCACCAGGGCTGATGCTAGGGCTCACTTGAGTGCATCAAAGGACTCCTGGGATCGCTCGTCCCAAAAAAAGGTGGTGTCCTTCTTCAAAAGACGCATGAAGCCTCTAGTCCAATTGGAAAAATTGACAACGAATATCTGTAAGAAGTTTTCCATGCCTTGCAAACATTGAAGATGATGAATATTTTTTGGGGGAGACAACTTAAGTATTTCCTCAACCTTCAAAGGGTCGACTCTTATACCCTCCTTAGAAACAATGAATCCTAACAAGCGAACTGACTTCACACAAAAGATGCACTTGTGAGGATTTAACCTGACCAAATAATGACAGCATCTTTCAAATACCAATCTCAAATGATAGGAATGATGCATTCTCATACAAGAATGAGCAACAAGGTCATCCAAAAATACCTCGATAATCAATTTGAGATTGTGGAAGATCAAGGTCATGGCCCGCTGAAAAGTAGCTCTGGCGTTCTTAAGGCCAAAAGGCTTTTTTCGATACGCAAAAGTTCCCCAAGGACAAATAAATGCAGTCTTATGTTGGTCCTCAGGTTTAATTTGTATCTAATTATATTTGGAAAAGCTGTCCATGAAGGAAAAAACCTCGCTACCCACACATTCATCCAAAATCTGATCAATAAATGGTGTGGGGAAATTATCCTTAGGACAGGCACGATTCAAATCATGGAAATCAGTACATATGCAGATCACTCCTTGCTTCTTATCAACCGGAACAGGGTTTGAAACCCACTCCGTCAAGGGAATGGGATAGATAAAATCGGATTTCAACAATTTCTCTATCTCTGCCTTAATTACGGGTGCTTTCCTAGGATTCACCACACGCAAGCGTTGTCGAACAGGCTTAGCATTGGGATAAGTCTTAATCTTGTGTTCGACAATACGAGGGTCGATACTTGGCATTTCATCGTAAGACCAAGCAAAGATATCACATAATTCTTTAAATAGCTTGGTGTATTCTTGAATCTCAGCATGGGAACATTCCGCCCCAATATAGACATTCTCTATCTTGCTAGGATCTCGAGAGATATTGATAGGAATCGTTGGAGATATATTTTCCATGTTTCCATTAGTCATCGGACTAGGAGAGCTTAATGGAACCATAGGACTACCAACTCTCTCACTAAGAACCTCCCTAAAGTCCTCACGCTCCAAGCAGTCAAGCTCAGGAATAAAGTAAGATTTGTGATGGAGCTCTTCCCATGGTGGCTCAACTCCTAACATGGCCTCAATAATCATTTCATCCAAAGGGAAAACACTAGCAAGGTAGTCGTGTGTGTGAGAAGACTATACTGCCCATGCAGGCATCACATAAGGGTCCTCCTCCTCCATCCGCGAAGAGGAAGGACTGGGCTATGCAACACACTCAATATTTGCATGATAAGCTACCATAATTGCAGGCAACAGCACGTCTGTCATGATGGACTCACTTGGAGTACATGGTGTAGGAAGAATCCAAGGGTCTTCCATATGACTCGTGTGAAAAGACAACGATCTCATAGATGTCGAAGCCTCACTGGGACTAGACCCTATCATAAGGATCGGTGGAGGACAACTAAAAATTCCCATGAGGGATGGATACATGCCTACACCCACAATCCCAGTTGCTGGATGAGAGTGCTCAATGATCGGGATCAAAGCTCCCAAAGATGTGGTAACTGACAGAATCTTGAATGACATTTGATCAATCATGACTATCTTCCTGTTAAATGGAAAGCATACAACGTGAAATAGGAAAGAAGCTATGGCTTGCATACTTGTTGCAGCTACAACTGTTTTCCCAAATTTTTGATATTTTGGACCCTCCTCTTAATTTTTATCTTGCCTAGAATCATTTCTATCCATGAACTTTGCTTTTGTTTTCCCTCTGCTACAAGTTTGGATTGTTTTGAGGTCAACTGTTTTCATGCTTTTCGAAAAATTGCTTATGTCTGAAACTGCATTGGGTTGTGGAATTTGAAGTTTGGTTTGAAATTGTTGTTCTTTGATCTGTGATTTTGTCCTTGGATATCAAAAGTCTATTTCTCATTTTCACCACTGTTTCGGAGGTGAAACAAACCTTTTCGTCGCTGCCCGGTCGAAAGTCTTTTGGAACTTAACGTTTTTAGCTTGGTTGTTAGGAGGTCATTTAAACAATGCATCGGAGCCATATTTCCCTATGGGGCCGTCGTTGCGGAAGCTGAACGATGATTGTTCTAACGGATAGCTTTGACTATTTTGATGCTATGATGTTATTATTTTGACTTGCTTTGCGCTGTCGGAGGTTGGTTGAACTTTGAGTCAGGGGTTTTTCATCTTTATGAAGCTGCTGTTTTGGAGATGAGACAAGCTTCTTAGACCGCTGTACAACTCTAATATTTTTCGAACACTTAACATTTTCATGATGTTTCTGCACCATATTGGAAAGTTTATAACTTTGATCAAAGGCTGTAGTCTGATTGCTTTCTGCCATTACGGATCCCAAGCGAACTAAATGTCTGCCATATAACTGCTCCAATCACCGATGTTTTGTTACGGTTTTCATCGATATGTTTATTTTCCACGGAGCCCGTAGTATTTTCATCTTCCTCCATTGTGGCTACGTAATGCACTAACCTCCCGATTTTTATGTCATTCCGTTTATCGACAAGGAGTTTTTCCACCCGATGCTTTAGTATTTAGTCTTTTCGACGCTGTTAGACTTAATGGTCTCGTAGAACTCATTGTCCGTCTGAAGCCCGTCGTTGTGACTGTTAATTAAACTATCCTACCGATGCTTTAGTGATTTTTCCCGTCAGTGAAGGTTTGTCCCACCTGTTCCGTATGTGTTTTTACCCTATTTTATGGGCGGCGAAGGTTTCATTTTCTATAATTTTAAGGTTTTCGTGATGAGAGCACAGTACAGGGCCTTATTTTGATGATCACTTTTATTGTTAGTATGATTTACATTTGTTGAAAATATGTAGTCTAAATTAATGATGAATTTTTGTTTTGACTGCAGATGAACTTAGAAGATTCTTTAGATTATTACTGCAAAGAGGACATAGCTGAAGGACAAAGCAGAAGGAAGTTGGCTGAAAAGTGATAGGTAGAGATGTTCTAAGATCAACGGGATCTTAAAAGGGAAAAATAAAAGACAAAGCGGAATCGATAGCAAAAGAGGCTTGGGCTTGGAAAAGGTTCAGCAGTTACTGAGTTGGTCCCGTTATATGAAGTCCTCATAAGACTAAATCCAAAATGTAACGTATTGCCTAAATCATGAGCACTCACAAACTGACAAAACTATGAGATTAAAACGGTCAGGGGAACTGGAAGGTCAGGGGGTAGGGAAACCCAAAGGTTTTTTTGTTTCTGTATAAAGATAGGAAAGTTAGAGGGAATGAGGGCTTTTTCCCTGGAGAAACTTTTGAACCATTTGTTGTAAGAGGAACTACTTCATTTTACAATAATAAATTACAAATTTTGCCTGTTGGAGAAGGTGCTATGTGGAATGTTCGAATGTGATAAAATGAACAAAGTTGAAGGGGAACTATTTCATTTTCAACTGTGTTTCATTAATTGTGAGAGCGTTCTAACTTTCTAAACCTATGTTCTTATTTGAATGTTCTCTGGTTTATTCTGTGATAATTTCCACTATGAGTAATGGAGGGTTTAACGGTTGATGAGATATCTTGTCATGTATATATTTATTCATGTTTATGTGTTTTGATTCTAAGAATAGCTATCTGTGATTTATCTTAACATGTAAACAGTATTACATTACTCATGAATTAATATCTTGCTCCCTAGGGACAGCTTAGTTAGTGTTGTATTTTCTAGTTGTGTGTGATTTAGATGTGAGAGAGTCTAAGATGAGAGGTAAGAACTTGCGCATCACATTGTGACCACTCCTTGCATTCTTTATCAATCTGCATCTGAGATAGGCACTTGCGTATCATACTTAAAGTCAAAAAGTACAAAAATATATACGGTGGACTGGGCCGCAACCGATAAAACCCTTTGTTTTTGTTACTTAACCTATGGTAGCCAGACCGCAAACCGGATAGATTCCCTAGACCAAATAGTCACGGGCTAGTTGGGAACGTTGACTGGGGAGAATCCCTTGCTATTGTTTCCTGTAAATTTCTAGGCCTCAACAGTTTCTGGCACTAGAAGGAGGGCTGCCAGTGCATGTTTGGCCGAGGAAACCTGTTTTCTTGAGATTATTCCACCGGTGACAGCTCAGAAAGGAGTTTGTTTCCCAATCCTATTCCTAAAGAGAAGGGTAAAGAGCACTTGTATTCTATCAATAACGAAGTAGTTAATGATCTGAGAAGACACACTAGGGAATATGTGAAGAATATTGGAGGATTACTGATTATCCCTGACTTGCCTAGAATAAAATATAAAAAGAAAGACCGTCCTATATTTGAAGACTCAATGTTGGTTGGAGATTTGGAAGAACTGGTAGAAACAACCTTACAGGAGGTGGTTCATCCTTTAAATCAAGTAGGCCCAAATACACCTTACTGTTCACCTATTCATACTCCTATTCATTCACCACCTCACTCTCCACCCAGACTCATGGCAGGCGTAAATGCAAATCAACCACCCAACCCACCAAATCCACCACCTGCTTCAAAAGCCAGATCACCTTTAAGCCTAACACCTCCTTTGCATGATTTACCTCAAGATTTTGAAAAGATGCTGCCTAAGTTTGATCCAAATGAGAAGATGTTAGTAGATGACCATTTGCAAAGTTTCTATTTGGCAATAAATGGATTAAGGGCTGGGGAATATGAGGATGTAGTTTGTAGACTTTTCCCACACACCCTTAAAGGAGCAGTAGCATCATGGTATTCTGGTTTGCTTGCAAACTCTATCCTAGACTGGGATACCTTTGAAAGGATTTTTAGAAGTAAGTATGCAACCCAAAAAACTCATGCAGCTCTCATGAAAGGACTGTGCACCTTAAAGAAAGAAAGAAAAGAGAAGGTGCATAGTTTTACCCAAAGATTCGTAGCCTATCTTAAGAATTTTTCTGAAGCTGACAAACCATCAGATAAAGTCTTGATTGAATATTATACCTTATCTCTAGGCCCCGAGTTGGACATGTTTTCCAAAATGAAGGCCAAACCTATGCTAGTAGAGACTTATGAAGAAGCATAGAGAGTAGAGGCCGAAAAAGAAAGCATCAAGGATTATCCTGAATGGTCGGGAGAAAAAAATGTTGGGAGTAAAGCTTTGTTATTTACTAAGCCTAAATAGGAGCAATCACCAGATTTCGAAGGAATGGAAAAGATGATGCAGAAGCTCTCTAACAGAATCATAGACTTGGAAAAGGAAAAGGAAGCCCAAAAGTTCTACAAGCCTTATTACAAGAAAAGGGAAGATAACAATTAATCCCAACCCCTCCGCACAACCCTGCATCTATGAACTTAACGGAGGTAGGAATGTATAAATTTTGCACTTTCCACCAACAACCCCATTCTGAAAATAATTTTCCTCAATGGATAAATTCAATGACGTTGGTTATGAATCAGCTGTTGGATTCCAAATTAATTGAAGATAACGATGAAGAAGGGAAAGACAATAATAAATCAACAGAAAAACAGGAGGATGAAGCCATGGTTTTATGGGACTGTGTATCGTTGTTTGATGCCGAGGAAGAAAAGGATCTGAGACATGAGGGCATCCTAGAAACAAACGTAACAACGAGAAGCCAGGGGTTGATTAAGGAAAATAGTCTTATGCTCCCGAATATCAAAAGAATTCAAAAGAATGTTAAGAAATTTAAAAACAACTCCTCAACTAATAAAATTCCAGAATTTACCATCACTAGTCAAAATCCTAGACAGATCAACATGCCTATTAAGCCCAATGAAGAAAAAATAAATAATGTTAAATCGAATCTCACAGAACATAAGATGAATTATGACATTGTGGAGGATATAAAAAAGGTAAGGACAAACATCTCATTATTTGAGATGTGCAATGTGCCGCAGCAGAAAGAAAAGCTATTGAAAGCACTTGAAGTATCGGAGGAGAGGTTTCCCACTGACAATCATCCCCAAGAGGAATAAATTGGTGAAGCAAGTATGGGAGGTAAGCCTAAAAGCAAGAATCCACCTTTTCTCCTTACTTTTGAAATTTTCAACCACAACGTGCATAAATGCCTAGTAGACTCGGGGGCATCAGTCAACGTTATGCCGCTGTCGGTCTGCAAAAACATAAATGGACAACCCAAACCATATACCTGGAGGGTCATTCTGTTGGATAGAACAAATGTGAAGGTAATTGGGGAATTGGAGGATGTTCTCGTTCACTTATCTTCAAATGATAAGGTGTGTCAATTCATTGATATTGTCATGGCTGACATACCGGAAGCTTATGGACTTGTTTTGAGCAGAGATTGGTCAACAAAGCTGAACGAATATTTTGCCTCGGATTGGTCACATCTGTGTCTACCATATAAAGGAAGCCCAAATCAAATTAAATTTTTGAGGGAGCCCCACATGAAACACAATGTTACTCAGTTCGAAGGTAAAAATGAACCAGTGGATTCTATTTTGGGAAATTACTTTATTGAGCTAGAACTAGGAAACTATCAAGTAGAAGAAGCCAGCAATACATCAGATGCTCAGCCTGATCTCCTTCGGTTTTCACAAGCTGATGAAATTGATTGTAAAATAGTAGACTTAGCTGTAGATGTAGATGTTAATTCTCACACGGTAGTGGTTAGTGATTTTTGGACGCTTTTCTTTGATGGTTATAAAACTTTAGAGGGGTCACGAGCCGGCTGTGTCCTGATTGACCCTAAGAAAAACAAACATTTTCTTTCATGTAGGTTAGATTTTGAATGTACCAATAACACAGTTGAATATGAAGCATTAGTTCAGGGATTAAAGAAAGCAATTGAATTAAAGGCAAAAAATCTGAAAGTGTTTGGAGATTCTGAAATAATTGTAAAACAAATTCAAAATCAAATACATTGCATTTCTCCTCATTTAAAAGCTTATCAAAATGAAGTATAGGATTTACTTAAATTTTTTAATGCATTTAACATTGTATCGATTCCTAGACTTAAGAATGCAGCATCTAACTTGTTGGCCACCTCAGTTGCGAGGCTTGTGCCCTCTAATAATCGGTGCTCTGTTGAATTGTTTTTCACGCCTTCAGTTCCATATATGATTACCAATCTACGAGTGTTCGATGATGATCAGAAGATTATAGAATGCTTGACAAATGAAGATACCTTCAAAGGGGAAATTATTGATGATGAAGAACATCAAGCCAAGCTAAAATTCGATAATTTTATTCCTAAAGGAGTCAAGACTTTAGAACGGATGTTTGATTTAAACGAGAAATTTAGAAGACTAGTGAATGTGAAGACTCATAGCTCGCCTCTACACTTTGAGTTGATTAATTTGGGGACTGAAATTGAGCCTAAATATGTGAATTTGGGAAAGTGTTGCTCCCCAGGTGAAAGGAATAAGTTTATCAGTCTTTTCAAACAATACAAAGATGTTTTTTCTTGGACGTATGAATATCTGAAGACATATGACACCAATATTATCCAGCATGTTATCCCCATCAGATCTAGAATCAAACCTTATCAGCAGCCTTTAAGGAAAATGCATCCAAAATTAGAGCCTTTAATCTAGAGTGAAGTTAAGAATATATTGGATGCTAGAATTATCTTCAAGGTTAGACACTCGGAATGGGTTTCGAATCTAGTACCGGTAAGGAAGAAATCTAGAGAAATCAGGCTATGTGTGGATTTTAGAAACTTAAATCGCGCTTCAAATAAAGACAATTATCCTGTTCCACCAATGGAGCATTTATTGCAAATGGTTTTAGGTTCTGAACTATTCTCTTTATTAGATGTATTCTCAGGCTACAATCAAGTATTAGTAGCTGAAGAAGACAGACTTAAAACGACATTCAAAACCAGGTGGGGGAATGTTGCTTACAAAAGGATGCCCTTTGGACTCATAAACGCTGGAGCTACTTTCCAGAGGGCTATAGATATAGCTTTCCACGGTATGATTGGCCGCAGTGTTGTAGTATACCTTGATGACATCACAATATTCTCAAAGAAAATAGAGGAACACGCATTTCATCTAAAGCATATTTTTGAACACTGCCGAAAATATGGTATCTCACTAAACCCCAAGAAGTGCATGTTTGCCATTACAGAAGGTAATTTGTTGGGTCACATGGTTTCTAAGAAGGGGATCTCCATAGACCCATAAAGGATCAAAGCCATCAAACAGATTCCCTTACCCCATAATAAAAAGGGCATGCAATCATTTATGGGGACAATAAATTTCGTGTGAAGGTTTGTGCCAGATTTCGCTCAAATTGTTAAACCTTTATAGAAAATGGTAAAGAAAAGTGTACAATTCAAATGGACTGATGTAGAGAAGAACGCATTTAGTAAAATAAAGACAGCTGTCGTGCATGCACCTTCCCTCAAAAGTCCATATTTTGAGAAAGATTTTATTTTGTACACTTTCGCATCCAATGATTCATTAGCAGCTGTGCTTACCCAGAAGGAAGGCGAGGGAGATGAGTTCTCCATATCATTTATGAGCACTAGTCTGCAAGGGGATGAATTGAATTACCCAGTTGTGGATAAACAAGCTTACGCAATGTTCAAAGCAGTGAAACAATTCAGGACATACATACTAAAAAACTGGACAAACGTAATCGTTCCACACCCAGCTATGAGATCTCTTTTCATACAAAAGGAGTTAGGAGAAAGAAGAGGAAACTGGGTAACAATTCTACAGGAGTATGACCTTGAATTCAAGCCAGCCTCAATAGTTAAAGGGCAGGGATTGTGCAAACTAATGACTGAAAGTAAAGACAATGAAGAAAAGAGCTAGGAAAATGAAGCTGAGTTACATTTGATGGATGTATGTCCTCTTTTCACAGCTTCGGATTCCTGGTATCGATACCTTGTGCATTACCTTCAAGCGGGATTGTTACTGGAACATTGGAATTCTAAGAAAGAAGAGCACTGCATATTAAATCAGCCTCATATCAAATTGTTGAAGGAATATTATTCAGAAAGAATTATGATGGAGTTCTTCTTAGATGCTTAGAAAAAGAAGACGCAAAGAAGGTAATGATAGATTTACATGATGGGCCTGCTAGAGGACATTTCTCCGGAGATACTACAACTCATAAAATTCTCAGATCCGGATACTATTGGCCCACACTGTTCAAATATGCACATGCCCATGTCAGAAAGTGCGACATTTGTCAAAGGTGTGGTGGAAGACAAGTTAAAGCAGCAAGACCATTAAAGCCTGTGATGATAATAGAACCTTTTGAGCAGTGGGGGATGGATATCATTGGGGAGATAAAGCTGAATTCTTCCCTGCAACACAAGTATATTCTGACAGCAACCGATTACTTCACTCGTTGGTTCGAAGCCATTCCGTTGCGTAAAATAAATGAAGATGTGGTCATGGACTTCTTGCAAGATCATATTATGACTAGGTTTGGAGTTCCAATTTCTTTAGTTTTTGATAATGCTACTTACTTTTCCTTGATTAGATTAACTGCATTTTCTCATGAGAGAGGAATTAAGTTGCATTACTCTGCTAATTACTATCCACAGGGAAATGGTTTGGCTGAATCTAGGAACAAGAACCTAATTAGGATTTTAAAAAAGATGGTGATAGAAAATCAGAGGAGTTGGCACACACCATTACCAAATGGTCTTTGGGTCGATAGGGTCACGCCAAGACTTCGTTAGGTGTGTCCCCATATACCCTTTTTTATGGAAAAGAGGCCATTCTACCCCCCAATATCATGCTACCCTCTTCCATAATAGCTTAGGAATCTAGAGGATCAGATAATGAAGTCTTGCAGATAAGGATACACAGTCTTTTGAAGGCAGAAGAGTCTAGATCCAAGGCCAGATAATGTTTTAAACAACATCAGGAGATAGTAAAGAGATGGTTTGATAAACACAAAGCCGTAACTAAAGAATTTGAGGTGGGAGATTTGGTTCTCAAATGGGACCACCCCCATGATGAGAAAGGAAAACAAACGAAATTCCAACAGTTATGGGTAGGCCCTTTCCAAATTTCGGCAAAACGTGCCCCCTCAACCTATAAATTGCAAGATTTACAGGGGTGGGAAGAGAACTTACCAGTAAATGGTTTAGTTCTCAAACCTTATTTTTCCTGAGTTTTTGTTCTTGTTCTTTTGTTTTGTACATAAATAATCTACTGTGTTTGCTTATTTTGATTTATTTTATTTCTGTTGGTTTTAGTTAGATTTTGATTGATTTTAATAAAAAAAGAGGAAAACTTTTGGTTGCATGTAGAGCATCAGAATTCTGGAGTAATTAAAGTCCTTGAGTGTAAGACTGTGTACTATTGTTCTATTTGAAAGAATTTCTTCTAGTTTAGCAGTTTTCCTGAATGGCTATGAACACTTTGAAGTCCTACTTAATCCTTGTAAAATAAATTAGGATCAAAAGGTCTGGAATACTATTTTGAGGCTCCAACCATCTCATGTTAAAAATGTCGTAGGGAGTGACAACAAAAGACCCACAGAAAGGAATCAGGGTAAACAGTATATTATATATAAATGATCCCATGACAAGAATTGAAAGCCAAAAGGCAGACAAGAGTCAGAAAACTCCTATGAAAGTAATATGTATCAAAACAAAGTACTGAACCCTATAAGTACTAAATTTCCAAAAGTTCTTCTCTGTCCGTGAGCTGAAAGTTAAATACACCTCTCACACAAAAGGACACTATGGATAGAGGATCCTGAATAAAAAATTCAGAAAGAAAGGCATGCAGGAGGACTCATATGAAAAGGAAAAAAGTCCAAAAGCACAAAAGGTGCAAAATGGCATGGGAATGAGGAACAAATGAATATTTATGTTTAGCATATGTCATAATCCTGTGGTGTCCAAGCTGGAAGCTACCTGAAAACAGAGGTAATAAATGAAACTCATCTCCCTGGCCTCAAAAGAGTTATCTTGACTTGGAAATATTGGTTTCCATTCTCCTAAATTGGACTATCATCAATGATCAAAAGTACATATATTTTCCATGTGGGAAATATAGACATCTAGAAGAATTCAACATGTTGGTTTATTGTCAAACAGTTTGTTATTTAAGGAAGAAATTGTCTAGAGATCTAGGTTCACCAGGTAGTCGCCAATTGTTGCAGCTGCAACTGTTTTCCCAAATTTTTGAAAATTTGGACCCTCCTCTTAATTTTTATCTTGCCTAGAATCGTTTGGATCCATGAAATCTGCTTTTGTTTTCCCTCTGCTACAAGTTTGGATTTTTTTGAGGTTAATTGTTTTCATGATTTTCAGAAAATTGCTTATGTCTGAAACTGCTTTGGGTTGTGGAATTTGAATTTTGTTTTGAAATTGTTTTCCTTTTATCTGTGATTTTGTCCTTTGATATCAAAACTCTATTTCTCGTTTTCACTGCTGTTTCGGAGTTGAAACAAATTTTTTCATCGTTGCTCGGCCGAAAGTCTTTTGGAACTTAACGTTTTTAGTTTGGTTGTTCGGAGGTCATTTAAACAGTGCATCAAAGCCATATTTCCCTATGGGGCCGTCATTGCGGAAGCTAAACGATGATTGTTCTGATGGATAGCTTTGATTGTTTCGATGCTGTGATGTTATTATTTTGACTTGCTTTGCGCTGTCGGATGTTGGTTGAAGTTTAAGTCGGGGGTTTTTGATCTTTATGAAGCAGCTGTTTTGGAGATGAGACAAGCTTCTTAGACCACTGCAAAACTCTAAGATTTTCCAAACACTTAATGTTTTCATGATGTTTCTGTGCCATATCAGAAATTTTATAACTTTGATCGAAGGTTGTAGTCTGATTGCTTTTCGCCATTACGGCTCCCAAGCAAACAAAATGTCTGCCATATAATTGCTCCACTCGTTGATGTTTTGTTACGGTTTTCACTGATATGTTTATTTTCCGTAGAGCTCATAGTCTTTTCATCTTTCTTCATTGCGGCTGCGTAATGCGCTAACCTATCGACGTTTATGGCATTCCGTTCTCGGACAAGGAGTTTTTTCGCCTAATGCTTTAGTATTTAGTCTTTCCGATGCTGTTAGAATTAATGGTCTTGTAGAACTCATTGTTCGTCTGAAGCCCACCGTTGTGGCTGTTAATTAAACTATCCTTCCGATGCTTTAGTGATTTTTCCTACCAGTGAAGGTTTTTCCTGCCTGTTCCGTATGTGTTTTTACCTTGTTTTATGGGTAGTGTAGGTTTCATTTTCTATCATTTTAAGGTTTTCACAATGAGAGCGCAGTACAGGGCCTCATTTTGATGATCAGTTTTATTATCAGTATGGTTTACATTTGTTGAAAAGATGCAGTCCGAATTAATGATGAATTTTTGTTTTGACTGCAGACGGACTTAGAAGATTCTTCAGATTATTGCTGCAAAGAAGACATAGCTAAAGGACAAATAAGAAGGAAGTTGGATTAAAATTTATAGGTAGAGATGTTCTGAGATCAATAGGATCTTCAAAGGGACAAATAAAAGACAAAGCGAAATCAATAGCAACAGAGGCCCGGGCTTGGAAAAGGTTCAGCAGTTACTGAGCTGGTCCTGTTATATGAAGTACTCATAAGACTAAATCCGAAATGTAGCGTATTAACTAAATCATGAGCACTCACAAACTGAAAAAACTATGAGATTAAAATGGTCGGGGGAGCCGGAAGGTCAGGGGGCGGGGCAACCCAAAGGTTTTGTTGTTTTTGTATAAAGATAGGAAAGTTAGAGGGAAGGGGGGCTTTTTCCCTGGAGAAACTTGTGAACCATTTGTTGTAAGAGGAACTACTTTGTTTTACAATAATAAATTAAATTAGAGGAAATTTCAACTCAAAATGGGCCTCCTAAAAAAATTAATAAAATAATAGTTAAAATAATAAAATAATATTTATTAATTTTGGAGGAAGAAGAGAAAAAAACTACTTTTTTGTTTGTATTTTTTACATATATCTCCGTGTTTTTACTCAAACTTCAATCGAGAGAGCTCGTTGGATGCAAAATTAAATTCTACATCCAACTAGTACCCACTCGGCATACTTTTGACGGACCCCGCTACCCCAAAAACAAGAAATACCTGAAAAAACGTGAGGATGACATCATCCTCATGTTTTTCAGTTATTTCTTGTTTTGGGGGTAGAGGGGTCTGTCAAAAGTGTGCTGAGTGGGTACGCGTTGGATGCGGAATTTAATTTTTCATCCAATGAGCTCTCCCGATCAAAGTTTGAGTAAAAACACGGGGAGATATGTCGAAAATACAAACAAAAAAAGTAGTTTTTTTTATGATACCTATCCCCAAATTTATATTAAAAAAGTGTTTAGGACCTATACGGTATTTCAAATTTAAAGCAATTTCATTGGCTAACACATGATGACATGGAGTTTGAGTTAAAGTTAAAAGGACCATTTTGAGTTGAAATTTCCTCTAATGCAAATTTTGCCTGTTGGAGAAGGTGCTGTGTGGAATGTTCGAATGTGATAAAATGAACTAAGTTGAAGGGGAACTATTTCGTTTTCAATTGTGTTTCATTAACTGTGAGAGAGTTCTAACTTTCTAAACCTATGTTCTTATATGAATGTTCTCTGGTTTATTTTGTGATAATTTCCACTATGAGTAATGGAGGGTTTAACGGTTGATGAGCTATCTTGTCATGTATATCTTTATTCATGTTTATGTGTTTTGATTCTAGAACAGCTATATGTGATTTATTTTAACATGTGAACAATATTACATTACTCATGAATTAATATCTTGCTCCCTAGGGACAACTTATTTAGTGTTGTATTTTCTAGTTGTGTGTGATTTAGATGTGAGAGAGTCTAAGATGAGAGGTAAGAACATGCGCATCACATTGTGACCACTCCTTGCATTCTTTATCAATATGCATCTTAGATAGGCACTTACATATCATACTTAAATTCAAAAGGTACAAAAATATATACGGTGGACCGGGCCGCAACCGGTAAAACCCTTTGTTTTTGTTACTTGACCTACGGTAGCCAGGCCGCAAACTGGATGGATTCCCTACACCAAACAGTCACTTCTTGTTGGGAACATTGACTGGGTAGAATCCCTTGCTGTTGTTGCCTGCGAATTTCCAGGCCTCAACAATACTGTACATCCAATTCCTACCCAGCAAGAGATTATATTCAAGGGGTGCATCAACCACCTCGACCTCTATCGCAATGGTCTTTCCTCCCAAATGGACCTTAAGGGAACGAAGGATCCCGTGCAGCCTAAACAATATCCCATTGAATGCAGTTAACATGGTCGTGGATTTAGACAACTTAGGGGAACCTAAACCCTTCCAACATGATAAAGACATCACAGAAGCAGCACCGCCTTCGTCTATCACAGTGCGCTTGACGGTCATGTTAAGACATTCTACGTGAATCAAAAGAGACACATAGTAAGGCAAGTGAGGCTAAAGTCCTACGGTTTCAAATTTAATCACGAGGGAAGAATTATCATCATTCATACCAAGGGTAGAAAGCAAAGCCTTCCTTTGTGAAGGACAACTCTGAAGCACTTCCAGTGCAGACATCACACAAGGAGTGTGGCCCAAATCCTCGACAACTAAATAGTTCTGGGCGACTCGGGCATTAGGATTGTACCTAGAATGCTTAAGGACTCCCATAGGAATGCGAGGTGCAACTTCAAGTTTATCCACAGGTTTCTCAATATGAAAAGGAGTCCCTGGTGGATTAGGTTCCTTTCTTGGGCTGGGTTGTGATGAACCATATTCTTTCACACGGGTCACAACTTTTGCAGCACATACCATGTTAATGCAACCACGACCACTACCCTCTGGTGGATCTTGATCACCACCAGATTGATCATGGGTCCTCAAGTTCATATTTTGGTTGTGAGGTAAAGGGTTAGTGAGCACAGCTGGGCCCTATGCCAAGAATCTCGAGGCTTCATCAATACGAGGCCATAAGTAAGTGAGGTAATCGTCCTTACACAACTTGCAAGGAAATTTAACCTTACATTTAGCTTGCTTGTCCCCCCCAGCATTACGGGCATTCTTGTCATTATTATTAGCATTTTCATTCCTATTCCCACCCTTACGATTATTCTTACCCTTCTTTTTATTCCATCCGGGCTGCTGGTTGCCCTTCTGGTCTAACGATTGCACTGAAAGCACAATCGTTGTTTGGGTGGGTTGAGACAAAGCTATGGCTTTGTCCCAAAGCAGATTGGTTGATTGACAATTGACTAACTTGTTTTGCAACCGAATCCGCAGGTTTAGCACTCGCACAACCCACCATGCCATCGGCATGTGGTCCAGTTTTAACTTTGGGATCAAAACTATAACACTAAGCATTGGGAATGATCTCATATAAAAAACCGGACTGAGCATAAATCAAATCCAGTTCCTGCGCCCTAAAAATGGCTTGTTCCTCATTTTGCACTCTGGATGTAGAAACATCCTTCGCTATATATGGCAATAATGACTTAAGGAACCATTCAAGGAGGAATTCTAGCGGTATAAAGGCTTTAATTAACCTCTTTCATCTACACCACTCTTAGATATGATCTGAGATATGTGTGGCTTTATCCTACCAAAATGTCGATAAGAGTTCAGTACCAATGTCATAATGCAATGGTAGCTGGAAGTGGTTAAGAAAATTCATCGCTAGGTCATCAAACAAATCGAATGCCCCCCTAGGTAGCTCTATATACCATTTCACGGTAGGCCCTGTAAGGGTGCATTGAAATAGCCTTAAAGAGATTGAGTCCTGGTGTAAGGAATTCGAAGAGCACCATAGGTGAAAGGTAGTAACATGTTCACTCAGATCCTCTCCCTATTTTCCCTCAAACTTGGGTATGTTTGAGGGAAGCTTAGTAGGGACAGTCGGCCAAGCCGGGTCATGAGCTACAGGATCGTTCGTCAATCTCGACAAGTCAGGGAGATTCATCATTGCGAAGAATGGGAGCCTAGGATGATGAGGTCAATGGACCGCTCCCTGATAGTTCTGATTCACATAGGTCTGATTACCACCATGACCTTGGCCATGGTGCCCTCCTCCCATTTGACCCATATAGGGTGTCATGGAAGCCCTATAGTGTGGTGTACCTTGACTATTCGAAGCTACAAATCCGTAATTTGGAGAGTAAGTAGGTTGTGGATACCCACCCCCATAAGGTGAAGAACCCTGTCCATGCTGTGTCCCATAATAGGGTCCATAAGACATCGCATGAGATGTCCCATGAGACACTCCATAAGTAGGAATATATGTTCCGGAAGTAGGAATATACATCCCAAAAGTAGGAATGTGACCTATAGAAGTATGACCATGACCTCCCGAAACAATGGGTAGTGCATGTACCTGAGACATAACTGGTCTAGTAACCGTAGTATGGACATGACTTGTAGCAACGTTTCGGCTTGAAGGACCACGTGAATGAGGTGGAGAGTGAACATTCGAAGAACTAGGGACAGAGGATGAAGGGATCTGTGTAATTATGTACGTGCTATTCCCTATAGTCACTCGTCTTGGATCTGGTATCCTAATAGGATCACTAACCCTACACCTAGGAGGAATATGTGATGTAGCTTCCACCGCTGGGATGGAAGGTGTAATGTGACTTATGCTCCCAAACCTCTCTGCATGGTAAGGAATGAGAGTGCCCCTAGGCATAGTGTTAGGATCAAACTCAGATTCGACATGGAATGCCAAATCATGTGTGGGAAAACCAGACATACCATAACCACCATAACTAGTGCTCGCGGGTTCAAAATGAGTCTCATCATCCTTCGGCATTCCATACCGACGATGTGTCAATGGGGAAGGAAGCTGACTAAACAGGCACAAATACCTGTCTTCATCCAAGGACAAGACCCATAGGAACACATAAGAACATGCGAAAGAGAATGGAGAAGACTTGGTTATAAAGACAAACATACATGGCCACACGTGTTTCCCTCAACGCTAGCCTACTTACCAAATAAATGGTATAAAATGGAAGAATAACGAGGTGAAATTTTCCAATGGAATGAACTCAGAAAAAAAATAATCAAGGACTTTAGTTTTATACCACAAAACAAAAATCTAGTCGAAACTACGAAGCAGATAAAACCATTCATAGAACTGACTAGGAACAACATTCTGATACCAAACCATGACCGACCAGAAATATCATGCAATAACATTCAAACCAAAAAAATACCACAGTCGACAAGACTACAAATGGAAAATGAAAATACGAAAGGAAAAATCTTTCTATGGAAATCATATCACTCAGAAACAACAAAACCAATTCGAACAATACTTAAAGTCGACACAACCGACAAAGAAGACACTGACTGAATGACTGTAGCAAACTTCCCTACTACATTCTCATAGTTCAAATAAGGGATTCAACCAATCAATGAAGCCAAAACACTAGAATGGATGGATGCCAAAATTAAAACTAAAGAGTTTGACATATCAAATGATGAACGACCAAAAATGGTGAGAATTGGTGATTATTGGATTGAAGAGCAAACGACTGAAATAGTAAATCTATTGAAAGAATTCCAGGATGTTTTTTCTTGAGTCTATAAATATCTCAAAGGGTTAGTCCATGAAATGGGTGAAATGAAGATCGACATGAAACCCAATGCCCGACCCGTAAAGAAAAGACCGTACAAATTAGCTCATAAATACAAAGAGATAGTCAAGAAAGAGATCGATAATATGCTCACAGCAAGAATTATCTACCCTATAGACTAGTTGGAATGGTAAATCCTAATGGTCATCCATACAAAGAAACACAACTCGACAAAATTGAGGATTTGTGTCGATTTCAAAGAACTAAACAAAGTCATGCAAACAGACCCATTCCCAACACCATACGTAGATGAAATCTTAAATGAAGTTGCAGGACATGAATGTTACTCATTTATAGATGGATTCTCAGGATATAACCAAGTACCAATAGTCCAAGAAGATCAGAAAAAGACTACATTCGTATGTGATTTCGGATCATTCGCCTACAAAGTTATGCCTTTTGGTCTAAAAAATGCACCTGCAGTATTTTCGAGAATTGTTGTCAAAACATTTCAAGAATATATCTACAAAACACTGGCAGTATATTTCAATGATTGGACGATCTACTCCATGTTGAAAGATCACTGCAAATGGCTAAAGCTCATGCTAGAATGATGCCGACAAATCCACTTATCTCTCAACATAGGGAAATGCATATTCCTAACTCCTATAGGAATACTACTAGGACACATTGTGTGCAAAGAAGGCATAAAGGTCGACTTTGCCAAAATAAAGATCATCCTCAACTTGAAACCACCAATGAATCCAAAATATGTCAGGGTATTGCTTAGACACATGGGATACTACAGAAAATTTATTAGATACTATCTAGATATGACCTATCCATTGGAAGAACTATTAAGAGAATATTAGGAGTTCGACTGGATAGCAGAATGTAATATATCATTCGATACGTTAAAAAGGAAACTAGTAGAAGCACCTATCCTCAGATTCTCGAATTGGTCGATTAAATTCCATGTGCATATCGACGCATCAGGCCTAGCAATAGGCGCGATCTTAACACAACCAAGGGATGATGGAATAGACTATCCTATAGTTTATAGTAGAAGAAAACTAAATAAGGCAGAAAGAAACTATTTGACAATAGAAAGAGAAGCACTGGGAATGGTCTTTGCACTACAAAAATACCGACATTACCTACTTTCCAACCCTTTTATATTCTATACCAACCACCAAGCATTGAAATACCTCGTAAAAAAACCTTTACATCATGGAAGAATTTGTCGATGGTTATTACTATTCCAGGAATTTGAATTTGAATTCATCATTAGACCAAGAAAACTAAATGTCAGACCCGACCACTTGTTGAGAATCGACACAGGAGAGGACATGAGTCAAAGATGATCTACCAGATACACAACAAGTTGCAAGTTCTACCCAAGAAGCTCAGATAGAAATTCCTCCAACCAATGAAGCTCATCCCAATGAATATCAACAGCCAGGAAATCAACAGTTTGAAAATCAACCACAGCCACAACAACAGATAGACCAACATATACCAGCATACCAACATAAACACAAAAGGAAGAGAAAAGACAAAAAGAGAAAGGAACAACACAAAGAACAAAGGCTGACATTGATCAACCTCAACTAACTAGGATTGACTACTGCAGTCGACACAGCGAAATTAAGAGATGGAGAGTTGGGACAACTCTTAGAATCACTCACCACATGATTAGTAACAAGAAAGAAGAATAGACGAGAGCAGCTTGACAACACTAAGAAAGAGCAAACCGAATTCCTATCAAAATGCAGAAGTCTAGTATAAACAGTAATACTGGGACCAATAGAGGCCGACACTGACAAGCTACTGGAGAAATCATATCAACTATTTGAAAGTGTGGTGTCGAGCCTACAAACACATCTACAAAATACAAAAGTAGAGCAAAAAGAAGAAACATATAGACTATTAAGGTGTTGAGGCCTGGAAAATTGCATGTAACAACAGTAGGGATTCTCCCCAATAAACATTCCCAATTAGCTCATTATTGTTTGGTATGGGGAATCCATCTAGTTTATGGTCTGGCTACTGTAAATCAAGTAACGGTTAAAGCTTATTTTACCGATTGCAGCCCGGTCCACCGTTTAATTGTATTTTTTAGTTTTATGATTAGGTATGATATGCAAGTGCCTATCTAAATGCAATCGATAGAGATAACAAGGAGTGTCACAATGTGAAGTGTAGGTTCTTACCTCTCATCTTACCTCTCTTGCTTCTAAATCATAAACAAAGAAAACTAACTAAAACTATCTAACCTATTCCTAGGGAGCAACACAGTAATTAATAATGAGTAATGTATTGTATCACATGCATTTAGAATACTACATATAGCTGTTAATATTTATGAATACACGAATAGAAATAGAAAGATAAACAAAGAGATAGCTCATTGTTAATTAAAACATTCATTACTCAGATATGATTATGGAAATTTCACATAAATAAACAGGAGCACATTCATAACATGAAAGAATTCATAAGTTAGAATGATCTCATAGTTCATAGATACAAGCTGAAATAGAAATAGTTCACATCCAATCAGTCCATGTCAAGCATTCTAAACCCCACAGTACTTTCTCCAGCCGCAAATATAACTCTTTATTATAAGATGAAATAGTTCTTCTTACAATAACCTTGCACAAAAATAGTCTAAAAAAAGGTCCCTCTATACATAAAGCTTGCCTATATTTATACAAAAGCAAAACTCTTGAGTTGCCCTCATTGCCTTTTGGGCTTCCCCTAACCTTTCCTTTACAAAATTTTGTCCTTTAGCTTATGGACTCAAAATACAATATATTATATCAAAAATTTTCTAAATAATCCAACTAAGATGGCTCAACTTGCTCGTTCATAAAGTTCCTCCATGCATTGGCATTTGCTGCTATGTTTTCAAAACCAGAAGGTTCTAGAAATCTAATAGTAATTTCATGCTTAGAAGCCTAAGCTTTTATACCTACCACTCTTGTTGGAATTAGGCGAAGTCAGTCTTCCAGTAAGTGACTACTAACTACTGCATGTGTTATTTCAGTCTTAAGCACCTCTTCATCTAATTTATTCACTAGCTGGATGGCCTATTTTTCTTCGTTGCATCATTCATGTAATTGCTTCAAAAATATCTCATGCTCCGGCAAAACCTCTAATCTCCTGTTAGTAGAAATCTGACATCGATTGTACATTAGGAGGGCTCTTCTGCAGAATTCTGCACATGCATTTTTCATCTTCCTCGCTATCTTTACTAGCTCTTCTGTTGCTTTGCTAGCAAACTCAATCAGCTCATATTCTAGCTTTATCATCTCCAAGTCTTTGGGAGGTACATCTGCAGGAGGCTCCTTACTTGTTTCCACCCATATCATTCTTCCCTGTAGAGTTTCTAAGATGTCATGTGTCCTATCCAGGAAATAAGAAGTTGTATTTATAATTTCTTCCAATATAATTTCTATCTGTTAAACCTTAAAATTCTCCTCCACCATATGAAGCTACATTTGATGAATCTTATTCCTGAGCATAAGATCATGCTTCTTTAAAGGTTCAACATCGGATTCCTGCTCCATAGCTGTCTTCAATGAAACTTCTAGTGAATTCTTTTGATTTTCTAGGGCTACTATATGAGTTTAATACAGCTTGGCTTTCCCTTATGCAGTGGTTCTTTATACTTCCAGTTATGCCACTTTATCTTCTAACCTCCCTTTTTCCTTATTCAATTCTTCAACCTATAGCCTTAGAGTATCTCTTTTAGCTTCCAAAACCTGATATCCTTGTTGTAGCTTCCCAAAATTTTCCAAGGTGGCCAAGGATTATTTTTCTATATTTCCTGCAGATAGAACCAAAGCATCTTTATCTACCTGTAGAGTCCGACACTCTGCCTTGGATAGCTCAACTTCACTGATCATATTCATATTTTCTTTTCAAGTTATGATTATCACTTCTCTCCTTTTTTAAGGTCTCTTTTAACTCTGCAACCTCCTTCTGGGACTGCATGAGATCTGTCATTATTCTATCCACATTATCTTTAGTGGCTAAGGATAGGGATACCCCATCTTTTTCCATTAATCATGGATCTTTGTGTGCATCGTGGACCACTATCTTATCGGTCACCATCACTCCTGGATTACCCCCAGTGTTCACTTTTTTCTCTGTACTTTTAACAATTCTCTTTTTTACCTTGTCATAGTAAATGGTGTTCATATCGGGCACTTATTCTCCTACTGTAGGAATAAAAGGAATCAATTCAATTCACGATAATGTTAGAGGATTTTCTCTTATGGTACTACTGGATGGAACAACAGTTCTGACTGGATCAGCACCGGACTGAATCTATCCTTGATCAGCAAGGTCTTGTTCTTCTATGTCTCTGTTCTTGATTCTTTCCCTGCCTTTTCTGTTTTCCATTTTCCCTTATTTGCATCTTCTAATATCAATCCTTCACTTTCTTTCTGCCTTCTCAGTATTTCTTCTTCCTCCTTTCTTTTCTTTTCTTCTTCTATCTTCTTTGTCACCTTTTCAACTGTCCTTTTCTTTTCTTCTTCTTCAGCTCGTAGCCAATTCTCTACTTCTTACACTAACATGTGAGCTTCTTCCTTCCTTCTCTTGGTTGCATCTTCTTCCTACCTTTTGAGTTTATCAGCCGCTTTACCTTTTCCTCCCACAGTAGCTATCTTTTTATTGAATCTCTTCCTCAAAGCTACCATGTTTTGGGATTTTCGGAAGATCTCTTCATCTTTATCCTAGAAATTTGTATTCTCAAAATGTACTCCAGCTACTTTGCAATAATCAACAGCTTTATCCTCAGAGTCATTCCTATGGAAATTCATTTCACCGAAGTGAAAATACTCTAACTCCTTAACAAATTCGACTACATTTTTTACCCTGATAAATTTGTAACTTCCTACAAAAAGGGAACTGTAAGATATACTTCCTTCTTCTGCTCAAAAAGTAAATTTCCTATCCCATCAATGTACAACTGTCTCACAGCCTCTTTATGGATCACATAGTCTGTAGCATACTTCGGTAGAAGAGAAGGGTCTCTTGAACCACCGTACATTCTTAAATATAAGCCTTCTTCTGTCAAATAATAGTTTTTGTTGTTTTGCATAACTTCCAAGGATTCATCTGACATACAATTACATTCAACCAATAAAATTAATGTATACAATGGCATAATAAAGTTCTCACAAATATCCTTGTAATGGCTATAATATTTGTGAGCCCATAACAACTTATAAGAAACATACACAGGGGCCTGATCTTTATCCCATTAGCACTTTAATGCTGTGAAAGGTTGAGTACATAGAATGCAATCAATCAATATCGAATCATGTAAAACTCTGTCTTCTTCTAGGACACTCCTACCAATGCTTCACTTATATAAGATGATAGACTGTTGGACACTATATTCACCCAATTAAAAATTGTACCTTGGGTAGCAACAAAAAATATAACTGGTACCCAACCTATTTTAAAGCTTTTTCCATTTGCCCTCCCAAAAATAATGTTCAACATCAAAGCAATAAATCTGTATGGAGTGCGGAGGGTTGATGTCTCATACTCTCCAGAAGGCCTTATATGGAAATTTTTTCCTGGGATCATCATCTTCTTAACTGTATCCACCATATCTAGCCTTAGCTCCTTTAACCAAATTTCAATCAAATAGGTTTGTGGAGTTCGTAAATTGTAAGCCATAGACACATAAGCTTGGTTGTATGCAGCATAACCCTACTTCTTGGTATTGGCTAGTATCATCCTTGTTACATCTGCCCTAGGAAGAATCCAACCTATCACCTCTGAACATGGGAAAAGTTCAGGTCAGGTAGCCACTTTCATAAGGGCTGATTTCTCAATATTTTCATATATGGGCATATCTATAAAACCAACATATGGAACACTCTGGTTTGAAATCATATTGTATACCTCTCCCCATTTATACTTTGGATCAACTCCAGTAATAGCTTTAGTATCTTCATAAATAACCTCCACTTTGGTTATAACCTCCACTTCTGGTTCCTCCTCAACTGCTTGGGCCTTCTTCTTTTGTTTTCGCGACATATTGCTATGCCAATAATTGGCCTGTAACAATCATTCAACCTAATTTTAGACTACTTACTCCTAGCAATCTATGTAGTGAGAAAACAATAAAACAACGAGAATATTACCATTCCATCAGTATGCATGTTGAATAATATTATCAACACCCAAGGTCCTTTCAAATGAGATACTCTAAAAGGGAACCTGTGAAAAGCCCTCTGCCCTAAACCTGCTAAACTTCTGCTAGTTCCAACCTTAACCTTTCCAACCTCCGAATAAAATATAGGTAAATATCGACCGAGGAAAACTCAAACCGCCGTGTGCTAAAAAATCCCAAAAACCCCTATAAGCTATGCAGCCCTCCTACATCCCATGGGAATAAACTGTCATCGAAGACATGGTCGTGCAGCCCAAGGTTTAAAACAAAGCAAGAATGAATAGGGTGGTGTAGATGGCGAAACACTCGTCTACACCATGCCCTTACTTCCCAAACAAATTTCAATGGTGCACTCATGGCCACACAGAGACTGGGTGAGAAAAGATAACCAGCAAAAATGAAACAATGCTCACAAATAAACAAGTTGAAACCTAAGTAAAGAAAACCAACCCCAAGAAGGAAAAGAAAAATTTTCATAAAAAAAATACCTAACCCTCCCAAAAAACCTAATCCTATCAATCCATGCTGTCAAAAAAAAAAAAAAAAATTGAGCATATCAAAATCTTGAGCGAATCCTACCTGGAGATGATGTGGTAGGAGACCTAGACAAACAACGACCTCCGCGGGTGAAGGAAACACACAAGTGATCAACAGCTACGCGCAATCGACTGGATAGCTTCCACAGTGAAAAATGACAACTCATATGGGCTCAAAAGCTTTATAAACTTGACTGGGAGTGGATAATCACATGTGGTGGGAAAGAAATCTAACCCACCATCGGAAACATAGCCCTGTGGAAATCCGCAATGTCAGATCAAATCCGTTCTGTCTACCCAGTACCTTGGATGGGAAAGACGCATCGAAATTTGGAAGCACTAAGATATCTTAGTATCAGTGAGGACATCATGAAGTTTTTGATAGACTTAGCACTAAATCTCTGCAACATTGGATGGAGAAATCACTGAATCCTTCGGTCCATTCCCAAATACATAGCTGACAGCGAAATCATGAACTTAATGGGATATCGGAAAAAGATAGTCAAACAAAGCCCCAACCCATCAGAGATGCTTTAGACTAAAATTTTGGAAAATCGGCATACCATCTCCGATAAAACAGATGAAATGACTTCCAAAACATCGGAGCAAGCTTTGGAAAGCTCCTGATGGGCATACCAGAAAGCTAGTTGACTGTGCATTCATTGTATTGGAAAGATAGTAAACTATGCATCTGCTGTATTGGAAAGCTAGTTGACTGCGCATCCGATATAAGCATATAAAACTCAAACTTATTCAAAAAACAAAATGCCATGGGAAAACCTTGGTAAAATCGTAGACAATCTTAAGCCATACAAAGACTAAAAGAATAAAAGGGGGGGACCTTAGAGATATTTTTTTGGGGAAATAGTTGTAGCTGCAACATAAGGTAGCAGTACACAGCGTTCTCTGAAGCTCATAAGGTACTGCAGGACCATTTGGAAGAGTCTATCATTAAAGAAGAAGTTCTCCATAATTGGCCCACCTACTACGAGAAGGTATTTCAGCAGACCCGCTAGACTCATGAACAAATCCAAGAACTAGAAAAAATGCAAGGCCGGGAAGAAGAAATGAGAAGTACAATACAAGACTAGATTGTATTGGAAACAACCAAATTACAAAAACTGGAAAAACAAGCACACCAGTGGGTACATCAAGCACTACCAATCCTTAACAAGCTAGACACAATCTGCCCACAAATGAAGAGACTATTGGATACAACAAAAGAAAAGGATCAATTTATGGGACCTGACATGGAAAGAATTATAGACTTGTCCATCTAGGAGAAGATGTCGACTCTTTCAAGCATCACAACCTTGACTATCGACATCCAAAAAGTGCTACAAAACTGGTCATAGTTTTAGCACCAACTGGCCGTTACAGCAGAAGCCATTGCCGAAGTATGTGTGCAGAAAGGGCCAACTATCCGAATTCACAGTCCATGAAGACAAACAATAGTAGAAGTAACTACCTTAGATAGTACAATGTTGAGTACCTCCCTTGTTTCTTCGAGACGAAGAAATATTTTGTTCCTTGGGGAGATGTTGGAGGAGATAGCCGGTGAGCTGACTAGTCAAATAGTTGACTAATCAGAGATTAGGTTGGCTGCATGAATTCGTGTCGATTGACCGAATTGACAGGTAGTTATTTATAACCGTTTGTAATCATATATATTAGGTTGTTGAGCCAGATGAGAATTTGGTTCATTTTAGTGTATGTATGGACCCTCATGTAATATAATATAATCCGTTACTTCCTTATCTCTTCTTGTCTCCTGTATCTTCTATGTTTGTATCTTTCTATGTGTATTATTGGTAACCCTATGTGATCTGTGAGATTACAACACCTAGTATCCTGTGAAACCCAATGGTCTGTTAGCTTAGTTGGATAGTCTGTGAAACCTGGTAGTTTGTTGAATTGACTGTGTGTGTTGTTCCTTGTGGAAATCATGCCCAAATCGGGGGTAGCAATGTGTTGAGAGATTAATGAAAACACTGGCTTACGGTTGGGTGGAACATTACAGTGACATAGCTAGTTGCAGAACAACTTAATCGTCAATATAAGTATTCTCTATTATTCTTGTTTATGCATTGAAGTTTCTTATGAATGAATATGATGAATTGATAAGGAAGAATGCTTGCTATGAACAAAGTAGGATTCCTTGTTGTAAAAGTATTTATGATTATGCTTGGTTATGTCATATATTTGTCTATGAATCACCATGTTCATGTTGGATGCTTGATAATGACTAAGTAGAGGTTTTACTTGTGTATATTTCCTTGCATTTTACTTCTATTTGGCCTTGTATGTTCAATGCATTTTTCTTAATTACATGGAGGTTAGAAAATCCTAGTTAAAGAGTCGGTTTGTAGTTAATATAAGTGTTTCCGCACTCCAGGATCCATAGCAGAAAGTGGAATGCAAGAGGTGGGAGAAAGAAGTTAAATCGGAGTAGAATGTGGGATTTTCGACTTCCGGGATCCTCTTACGGAAGGCGGAAGGTGGAAAACCAGAAAAAGGCTAAGGTAAAGAGTTGGTCTTTCGATTCCTGAGTTACGCACTGGAGGGAAGAAAGGAGGAATGTGGAAGGTAGGAGGGAGGATAGAGGTTCCGTCATTTGATACTTTCCAAATTCCAAGTTCCGAGGTACAGAAGGCAGAAGGAAAAATGATGGTTGAAGGAATTTGTCAAGAGATATGTTTCTAAATTTCAAGTTCTGAAGTGCGGAAGGCGGAAGGTGAAAGAACCATTAAAAGTTCCTTCGCACACTTGAGGACCGATTTCTAAGTTTGGAAAGGTCAAAGGAGAAAAGTGAAAGGTGGAAGGCAAAAGGGCCATCTAAAGTTTCATCGCACATTACGCTTCTGATTTTCAACTTTTGAGGTTGAAAGGGCAGAAAGCGGAGTGCGAAACATCGACTACAGAAGTAGTAGGATCAATGTGGAAGAAGGCTTCCCATGCACATAATGGACTTGTTGAGGGCGGAACGATTGTTACAGTGATGTGTAGAGGTCGTTAATCTTGAGAATGAAGGTGGAAGAGGGAGTTAATGTCCATTCCTGGTGTTTGAACTAAGAACCAGTGTTCTTGAAGCAAAATTTTTAATTTATCCACATTATTGGGTATGTGGACGTGACATTGACCTTCTCAATTTCATTTTGATGTATTTTGGTTAAGATTTTGAAACTTTTGATAGGTAATATACCCTTGCAAAATTTTGGTAGCATGGTCGCACCTTCGAAGTATATACTTGGATACTATATAGCCTTAGTCATGCTAGTTTGGCTCAAAGGTGTGAGTAGATATCCCTAGTCGCACCTTTTTCTCTAGAAATAAAAATCTCAGTTTTCTATTTATATTAAAAAACCAATGTACAAAGACCCTTTAAAATGATATTACATATAACTGAATAGGCATCAATCACATTACTAAGGACTATATCCTCCATATAAGCACATAGAGGTTGTTCACCATAACATTTTTAAATAAAATCCTGAATGAAGATAATATAAATTCCTTTGTAAGACTTCATAAAAAGTCCACATTTACATAACTCAAAAAAGACTAGTCGCACCTATTTTCTTCAAAGACACAATTGGTCATGATTTTCCTAAGAACAAGCATGACCAAGCATAAATCTTTGTGAAAATTTCAAATTGTTTTACCAAAAAGTTAATTTTTTCTTTCTTTACTATAATCTTATCCTTACATTATCTATAAAATTATGTTTATGAGGTCTATGTGTTCTTTGTATTGAGTTACCTCACTATTTCACTAAGCAATGTTTGTATCTTGTGTCTTATGTCTTAAATACATTCTCTTGCAAAATCATTTCTATCTTTGGTTGCATTCTAGTCCTTGTCATTTGCTCCACGTAATCAAGCTCCACATTTTTCTTATAATCTTCTTCGACTTCCTTTGAGTCATAATTTATAAATTCATAAAGGTTATTGACATAAATATAAGTGAAATATCCATATCCTCTAGTAAATCAATGTTAAATTATCTCTCAATCCATCTTGATTCAACATGGTTATCTCTCAATCCATCTTGATTCAACAAGGTCCAATGCTTTTGACATTCAACTTGATATACTTCCCCTTGGGATAACGATATTTACTAAAATGAACCTTAACCCCTTCCTTGGAATCCTTTCTATATTACCCTCATATTCCCATGCCTTTTATATCTCATGCCACATTACCTCAAATTCCCATGCCTTTTATATCTCATGCCACATTACCTCAAATTCCCTTGAAATTATGCATGCAAACTTCTCACATGTTACAATAATATTTAACACCCTTGATGAAGACAAACAACTCTTGATTCAACCCACCTTTTGTGCAATAAAGAACAAAGGTATGCTGAATTTTTTTTCAAATTCAAGTATGATCACTACTTTACTAGGAAAAGGGAAACTCGGGCCATTTGGTCTCCCCTTTTGGGATATTAAGCATGACCAACCCTCATTTGGGGAAAATTAAGATGTAAGGTTTGTGTAAGAAAAAAATTGAGTTAGTTTCTTTATGAAGGACATGTGTAAGGTGTTTATGCCAGAAATTGTTTCCAAACTACAAGAAAACAAGCCAACATAATCTCAAATATTCAATCAAACAAAACTAGGTTTTTAGGGTTTTTAAAGGTTTTCTGGTTGTGAAGTTTGGTGACAAGAGGGAATACATTCATAACCCAAATAAGAACTAAATCACAAGTAAAGAAAAACTGAGATGCATAACATAATAACCATGTATCCAACAGAAAATAACATTGAAGTTCATCCACAAATGGCAAGCACTATAAGCATAAAAACTATAAACCAGCAATGAAATTACCAATTGTGTAGCTAAACAAGCTAGAAATGAAGCCAAAGAACAGACTGAAGGGTAAAATGGAGCATATATTTCATAATCAGTTCCTCAAATACACATGAGAGTCATATACTTAGATTATCAACAAGTCAGGAGACCTCCTCTAGCCAGCCAAAAGTCGAACCCTTAGTTCTCTTTGTGACCTCCCTACATACTATCTTTCAAAATTCAGTTAGAGGCTAAACCCTAACTGCCTTTCAGCCTACTCATCGAAATGGTTTTATCAAAATAGTAATTACAAAAGTAAAATATTCTTCAAAACATAACAAGTAACTGATTTTGCTAACAATGCTCATAGATCTTTAGCAGCTTCTGCTAACAAAGCTATCCCCTCTAAGGCTTGGGCCTTTCTCCTAGCTTTTTGCTGCTCTGCTTTCATCTCTGTCATTCTTCTAGTAAGCTCTTCATTTTGTTGCTGTAGATTTCTGATAGTCTATTTTAATCCTGCAAATTGTAACTCTGTACTTCTTTTCCTTTTTAAGGCCTCTTTGGAGACTGCAATTAGTTCTTGATAGTGATTATTCACCTCTTCTAGGTCTTCTCTGAGTCTCTTATTATCTATAATCAAACCATCACTTGTCTCTTGCATATACTTTACTTGGTGTTTATACTGCTTGATAGTTCTCTGTAAATTTTCTCTCTCTGAGTCAAATGCCTTGCTTCCTGTTGTACTTTGCAGCTCATTAGGAAGCCATGGAATGTTAAGTTTTCTAAAGATTTCCTCATCTTCAGGCAACAGCTCTGTAGAAGTATCATGAAAACTTGGTTTTTCTTGATTATCAGTTTCACCAGAAACATTTTCATCAATCAACATTTTGTTTTCTAAATAAGAAACCTCTATTTCATCTTTTTGTTGTTCCTTTAACATTTGACCTCGTATTTCCAAAAACACAGCAAACAATTTGGTCTCAGTGAGGCTAGATTCTTCTTCTGTTTTAAATGTTTTTTTCCCTTTGCTATCACCCTTGTCAAAATCCAGCTTTTCATCAGAGGAATACTTATCAATCATAGGTATCCCTTCTGTATTCAACTTAGGGTTTAGTAATTTCTTCATGTTTAGCCTTAATTTGTTTTTGGGTCTTGTCTTGGGTCTCCAGCCTGCAGCAAGCTCTCCTACCATTTTTAAACTTTTGCCTTAATGGATGATAGAGGCAAATTCCTTAACTCTAAGCTTCTTTTTCTTTGGTACTGGTATCCTATCCTCCTGACTGTAAAACTCCTTTTTTGTGCCAACCCTAGTCTTATCAATGACAGTAAGCTTATCCTCTTCTAACAAGTATGTTTCATCTTCAGACAAAACTATAATTGGACTTTGCTTTTGGAATTTAGTGTTTTCTTCATCACCTGAAATATTCTCTGTAAGTATAATATATTCATTAATGAATGTTTCTGTTGGTGCTTCATTCTGAATAGGCTGAGTCTCCTTGTGAATAAATTGCAAATTTTTCTTCTCACTGTCATGTGGATGCTGCTTAGATTCACAATATTCTTTTGTAGGTTCTGTAACTTCCTCTAATTTGACACATTCTTCATCTTCAACCTTCACTTTAAGTCTTAATTCTCTGATCAAGGCTTTTCCCTTATCAACTTGCTTTCTGGTAGACTGTCCTTCTTGGCTATTTTGGAACCCTGACCAAAAGAGAAAGTATTCCCAAGTCTTTCCTTCTTTCTGCAGAACACTATTAATAATAAGTTTGATAAGTCCATGGTGAAAGATGGAATTTATAGTATGGTCTTGTTGTTCTTTGATTCTAATAGACATCTTCTATAAGCTCTTTATCAGGAAGAAAGGCAGATTCATCTTTGATTCACCACTAAGGTGCTGAAGGAACCTAAAATGATACTTGAAAACGAAGGCATACCTTCCTTCACATGTAATGTAAATTTGTAGAACCTTGATAGGTTCTACCCATTCAGCTCTAAATTTATGGATGGGCACTCCCTTGCCCCAATCTGGAACAATACCAAGCAATAGATACCTTTGTGCATTGAAAGTAAAAGGCACTTTCTTAAACCAAAGTTCTCCTTCATTTTTGACCCCTGTTGCTTCAGCCACCAAATCTGTAGCCAATTTGAACTTCAAAGTATCAAATGATACTATATCTTTGTTATAACACTGAGCAAACCTGTGAGAGACTTCAGCATTATATCCATCAATCTTTTTTAAAAAATTCAACCATCCAGCATTTTCAAAGAGTTCAGTACATCCTGGAAATTTGTCTATCCAACTGAGCTCAATGGGCTCGGCTCTATTAGTCTTCCCACTCCTCTTCATCTTCTGTGTGGTTTTCAGAACCTTTTAGTAACTTCACAGCCTATTTTCTTCAAGTTTTCACAGTCTTGGAAGTCAATTTTCCTTTGAACTCTCACAAGCTGCTTGTCCTCATTTTTACACAGTCTATTCTATCACCAATTCAAGAAGTGTTTTGGGCCAAGTTTAAGTAATTTGGGTTAAACACAGCACCAGAAATCTCTAACAGTGTTGTTCTGAACTTTACTAACATCAAACGATGCTCATTTATACTTTTGGACTAATATCTCACCATTGGAAGTTTGTTGAATAAATAAATTCATGTTTTCCTCTAACAATTTGACATCATAAGGATTAGCAAAAAAAACCCCAATTTTAACAGGTCATGACCAAGGTCACACGAGATACCTCATTCCAAACTTGATGTAGGTGTTAGAAATTGATTCCTGGACTGGCTAAATGTCGAATTGAATGCTCCAGGTGTCTTCAACTCTCCATCTCACCTCTAACTGTCATGCTGTGAAACCCTAATTCTTCCTTCAATTGCCAATTTTTGATTTTTTAGCAATGTGTCTCCACCCCGGCGTCCACCAGCTTTGTAATCTTCAGTTTTGAGAACTTCTTTCCCAAAAATCTCGCCTTATTCCACTCTCTGTCATGATTTGCCAAGCATTTACATCTAACTACCACGATCTACCTCACGTAATGACCAACACTTGTTTACATGATTATCCTAGCAAGACACATATCAAACCTACTTATTGATGTGATTAGTCACCCTAGGAACGAAATCATTGAAGAAATCGGTGTGAAAAATGACAAATTGAGCACTCCCGACTTTCTTGTAGCGCACCAGTGCATTATTTTTACCCTTGCACTACAAGAAAGTTCAAAAATCTAATTTGTGTTATTTGATCAATAATCCAACTTTAAAACTAGGTTTATATGATTAAACCTTGATCTTAGTGCTATTCATGAAACCATTAATCAAAATATACTCTATAGAACCCTTCAGGACATAGGAAAAACAAAAATGATGAAAAACCTAATGGCATAAACTCAAAATTGAGGTCTAAACCAAAATTTCCTAGAAGTAAGCAAATAAGCAATCTTCAAAAACACAAACAAAATATAAGACTGAAGAAAACAAATTCATGACTTAACATAAGGTATGCTTGAAAACACATTTTGAGCTTGTCACCCTCTCTAGTTCTCTAAGAGCAAAGATGAGGTGAATAGTACGGAGGAAAAAAATCCAAGTTAAATCATTCTTATGTTGAAGTAATATTGGTTAAGTAGAGTAAAATGTTGAGTTGGATTGATAAAAGGGATAAATCCTGCTAGGCATAAACAGAGGTACCAAATCCTGCTAAGGAAGAGCCTATAGGTCATATCGGTATAAGGAGACAACTTTAATGTGTCATGGAAAACATTCATGAATGTATTCAAATGTTAAAGAGTACAGGTTCAGTGTAGATACTTTGTTCGAACATACAACAATATGTTCCACATGTTTCAACTCACTTTCTGCATCAATTTTTGGTATCAAATTCATCTACAAGTTTGGATTAAATAATTTCATCATCAATTGAGTTCATATCACATACAAAGTTGTAATTAGTTGAAATTTTTACTGTGGGGTTGCCTTTTTAGCCATCTCTTGCTGTTGGTACAAGTATGATTCCTCTGTCAAATGACTGGAATGCTGATTGAGAGTTCCAATAAACCTGTTGAATGCATGAACTGAATAAATCAAGTGGTTTTTTATGCATTACATTTATTGTTTAATGCTAATATATCCAAGGTACATGAATGGCATGAGTATCTCATGGATCTTATATTTCAATAGACAGAGTATGTGCAAGTTGGATGGGCAATTCTTTCTATCATGTGTTAGTTATTGAAGTATGTGTTTTGAGAATGTTTTTAAACATGTTACATTGAGAGTCAACCTATGAATTTAACAAGCTTGATGATGATGACCAGATTTTTATCAATGCAAATTCCCTTAATTTGCAATTTTACAAGACTTTGTCATAAATAAATACTTGAGTTGGTGTTGTTGTTGCTGCTGCAACTGCTTCCCCATTTTTTTTTTACTTTTTAGGGCCCCTCCTTCCATTTTTATTTTTACACTTGTTTCCCAACTCAGATAAGCCCTCCCTGGATACCTAGTATTTCCTAGAAGCTCGAGCAAAAGGATTTTCCTAAGCCTGAAGTGTCATTTGAGGACCACATTCAACAGTAGAAGTTGTTTTCACAAAGAAATGTCACGTGTTTTATCATGTGTCTAAGTGCAGTGTTCAAGCAAACGTTGATGAGCATAATGTAACAACTCCAATAACTTTCCTTATCCTTTTTCCTCGTCCTTTGAGCTGAGAGGCACTTAATCTATCTACTGACATCCTCCTGCAATATGAGGGACCAATCATACAAATACACTATGTACATAGTTTTTGGATATGAATAGTTTAACGCTTTCTAATTGGTTTGGATTGTGACAATCTGAATTTCTAACTCAACTTCATGGCAAAACATGAATGTCTCAAAATTTCTGAATGTATATTTTTGGGTATTAAAAAATGACTTCTGTTTTTTTACCACAAAGCAATCCAAGTAATTTTGTAATTTTGTAATTTTTTATATATTTATTTCTATTTCAAAATGGATCGAAATTAAAATTTTAAAGTAATCATATAATTTTTATTTATTTAGTTTTTTAAGATTTAATAAATTAAAATTGATCTCACTTAATCTTAATAATCACTTTTATCATCATTATGCCACAAAAAAACTTCTCTTTAACTTTCTTCACACAAAATTAAAATTATAAAACCATCCAAATAATTTTGTAATATTTAATTATTTATTCTATTAAAATTTGATAATATTTAATTATTTATTTTGTTAAACTTTGATGGACAAAAACTAATCTCATAAGACTTGATAATCATCCTTATAATCATTATTATGAAAAGCATTTTCAATTTCTCCTAAGAAGTTGATTAAATCATTATGAAAAAGCATTTTCAAGAGGCATTTTAAATTTCTGATAATAATTTGATTAGGAAGAACACTAGTTGTTTTCAGTCACTTAGGCATGTTGCACCTTTTTCCCAATCATATTCTTAAATTTCAAAAAATCTCACAAGAGGAATAGTTTAGTAAACAACAACGGTTTCTTCCTTCCATGACATTATTGGTTGGAGTTAAAATGGTTCTATGTTGGATTTGCAGCCCATTATTATAATGTTGTTGTTATTATTTAATTACATCAATTTGGATCAAATTTCTCAATGATTAAAAAAATCCAGAAAAGTTAAGTTATTTTATGATTTTTTGGGGGACTAATTAATGGAATGAAAAAAGAATTAAGAGTTTTTTATTTTTATTTTATTTTAAGGAAGCAAAATTTATCATATAGTATTGGTTAAATTAGCATTCTACGAGGATACCCATCACTAGCTACTATTCACAAATGCAATTCTTACTCCAGGACCATAAAAAAAGGAAAATAAAGTTAAGGTTTTATATATGTTTTGTATTTTTTATTATATAAATTAAAATATTTTATGAGTTTTTTTTCATTGTTTAAAATAAGAAGAAGGGAAACTCCTATTTTTGGCTTCAAATTGTGTGAGGTTTATTTTGGAATGATAGGAATGTATATTTCAAATGTTAATATTGCAAAATTTGATTGTATTAGGGGTATTTAGGGTGTTGAATCTATTTTTACATTAAAAGAATAATTTCATCAAGAAACTGTTATCCAAGTTTATTGTGAAGTAAATTTATCGTGATTCTTACTCAACTTACTATGGAAAATGTTTTATTTTAAGATGGAAATGACTAACATCAAGGCTTAAACCATGGTTATGATTTTTTGCATCAACCATTGATAAAAAAGACAATTTCATATCTTGATTAAACATGGTTGATACATAGTTGCAAATGACAATAGGTCGCAGATGACTGCGTTAGGTTTAGATTATATCAACCTAACACAGTCATCTGCTACCTATTGTTAATTTGATATGGTGTAGTCTAAACTACGTAAGCTATTGCAACAAATATAAATAACATTGAAATTCAACATGAAAAGATAATCACAACAATCAAGTTACAAGGTCTATTTATTTCATTATATTCGAAATTATAATCATAGTAATGTATGGTTTTGCCCTTGGATTTTCACAAGTCCTCATAACCTCTTCAAGTAAAACTCACTCTCTATGCATATCAAACACACATGGAATTCTACTTCTCTTGGAATTCTTCAATCACGATGTCAATCTGTCAATCCCACAAGAAATCTACCTCCTTTGAAGTCCTCAACCTCTGATCAAATTGCTCAAGTGAAAATTATTGTCTTGCATCAAACAATTAGTCTCATCCTCCTCACTGTATCCTCGACATCTACAAGCTCAATTCTCAACAAAAACACTCTTAGTAATTTTCTCTATGTTTTCCTTGAGGTATTATTTCCATTTATTGAAACGATCTTTTTTAGGCCAATATCTCTCTTTTGATGCCAACTCAACTCCAATCAAAATTTCTCTTGTATTATAGGCCAAGCCAATTTACTTCTTCCTCCTTCAATATACATTGTTTTCCATCATATCTTGGCACTCCAATGAATTGAATAATTTTGTTGCAATCTCCCATCTCCATCTTTTCTTGGTTTTACTTCACTATTGTGTGTTTTCCTCTTCAAATTCCCATGTTTGGCCTTTCAATTTCTTCTACATGTGCCATAGATTGTCTCCCCATACATGTGATTTTATGTGCTGATCATTCCATCTACATTTTTACATAGTCTATATGTCAACACTCTCCCATCTACAAGTCTGTGTGTATTCTCTATGTTCATCATCCTCCACACATCTAATCAAGCATTGATCATGATGTCTTTGCAACAATATCTCTTTGTTTAAAAATATTTGCACCTCTACATGCAAATTACTTTCTTCTTTCTTTAATATAATCTTACCCTTACATTATCTCTAAAACAACGAGGTCCATGTGTTCTTTGTATTAAGTTACCACAATACTTCACTATGCAATGCTTGTATCTTGTGTCTATGTCTTGACTACCTTCTCTTACAAAATCATTTCTATCTCTAGTTGCACTCTCCTTGGCATTTGTTCCATCTAATCAAGCTCCACATTTTTATTATAATGTTCTTCAACTTCCTTGGAGTCATAATTTACAAATTCATAAAGGTCCTTAACATAAACATAAGTGAAATATCCATATCCTCTAGTGAATGAGTGTTAAATTATCTCTCAATCCATCTTGATTCAATAAGGTTATCTCTCAAACCATCTTGATTCAACAAGGTCCAATTGTTTTGACATTCGACTTGATATACTTCCCCTTGGGATAATGATTTTTGTTGAAACGAACCTCAACCCCTTCCTTGGAATCCTTTCTACATTATCCTCATATTCCCACACCTTTGATATCTCATGCCACATTACCTCAAATTCCCTTGAACTTGTGTATGCAAACTTCTCACATGTGTTACTATAATATTTAACACCCTTGATGAACACCAACAACTCTTGACTCAAGTCACCTTTTGTGCAAGAAAGAATAATGAAATGTTTAATTTTTTTCCAAATTCAAGCATGGTCACTACTTTACTAGGAAAAACGCAGCCATGGCTATTTGGTCTCCCCTTTTGGGATATTAAGTGTGACCAACCCTCATTTGGGGAAAATTAAGATTGAAAGTGCGTGTAAGAAAGACTCTGAGTTAGTTTTTTGCATGAAGGACATATGTAAGGCATGGTTGACAACACATTTTGAGATCACCACCCTCTCTAGTCCTATAAAAACAAAGATGAGGTGAAGAGTAAGGAGGAGAAAAATCCAAGTAAAATCATCCTTATGTTGAAGTAATCTTGGTTGAGTAGAAGTCTTCTTAGCTTTGGCTTCCATTTTTGTTGAGAGTTTAGAGTTTGAGAGAAGAGAAGTAGGTTATAAAAATAATTTTCATTGAAGTAAATTGTAGAGTTGGATTGACAAAAGAGATCGGATGCTAGTGGCTAAGGAGGAGACTCACACTTTGGAGAAGGGAATATAGTAGTGATATCAAGGTATATTGTTGTATTTACTTTTTATTGTTCAATAGAAATTTATCTTCTTTTCCCAAACTATTTTTTTATATTCCTTTAATGTTTTTGTTTTTTTCATTTTTTAAATATTAAAAAAATAAAGAATGTTACTATACAGTGAAGGAAACGAGCGTCTTAAGAGTGTACAACTACATTCTAAGCGCATGTGTCATCCCATAAGTTATTATTTGTTCATCTTTTTATTCACTTTCCGAAAGTAAAAAAATTTATTTAAAAAATAAAATTATGAAATAATAATTTTATTAAAAAAAAATTATTATTTGATAATTTTTATTATCAATAAAAGTTATAATTTTATCATATTCATTATCTTACCCTGATCTTTTTTAAGTCTTACCCGTGGTGTTTTTTTAACATTCAAATGGTCTTGATTTAAAAGTGGATAAGTATTATCATATTAAAAAAAAGGGTTATTTTTCCCCTTCCTATGCTGTATCCCTTTTTTATACGTTATGTCTCCACCAACCGCCATTCTTAAAGCACTCACGCCATAGCCAAGCAAGCCCAAGTGCGGATAAAGTCCAAGCAAGAGCTCATGTTTCAAGACCTATACATAACGCGTCAAGGTTATCAAAAGACAAGTGTGAATATATTGTGTAAAATTTTGGTGTGGCGATTTGCATAGCCATAAAAACACCCAAGCAAATATTAAAGACTCGTTCACAACACCACCTGTTTATGTTATGTGTATGGATGTCAAGTGCTTGAGCCTTAAACAGAGGTACCAAATCCTGCTAAGGAAGAGTCCATAGGTCGTATTGGTATAAGGAAAACATTCATGAATGTATTCAAATGTTAAAGAGTGCGGGGTCAGTGTAGATACTTTGTTTGAAATACACAACAACATGTTTCACATGTTCCAACTCAATTTTTGCATCAATTTTTGGTATCAAATTCATTTACAAGTTTGGATTAAATAATTTCATCATCAATTGAGTTTGCATGACATACAAGGATGGACTTAGTTGAAATTTTCAATGTAGAGTTGTAAGTTCTTAGCAATCTCTTGCTGTTGGTGCAAATATAATTCCCCTCTTAAATAACTAGAATGATGACTGATAGTGCCAATAAACTTGTTGAATGCATGAACTGGATAAATCAAGTGTTTTTTTATGCATTACATTTATTGTTTGATGCTAATATATCTAAGGTACATGAATGGCATGAGTATCTCATGGATCTTATATTTCAATAGACAAAGTATCTGCAAGTTGGATGGGTGATTCTTTCTATCATGTGTTAGCTATTGAAGTACGTGTTTTGAGAATGTTTTTAAAAATGTTACATTGAGAATCAACCTACAAGTTTAACAAGATTGATGATGATGACCAGAGTTGTATCAATGCAAATTTCCTTAATTTGCAATTTTACAAGACTTTGTCATAAATAAATACTTGAGTTGGTGTTGTTGTTGCAACTACTTCCCCAATGTGACTAGGAAAATACACCTCCTGCGGACAGGAGTTGTTCCTCTAGTCTGAATGGTTCATATCTAGAACAAATAGTACACAACAGAATTGGAAGACTTTCCCTAGAATGGGTGGAGATATGGAATAAATGTTTTTGATGGAAAAGTGTAGTTTTTTCCTGCAATGATAGCTCATCACTGATGTACCTGCATGGTCACATGAAACCAACACACAAGATCAAAAAGCACCAAAAAATGTTCCACTATTCTATATTAGTGACTAAGGAATCTAATAATAAAATACATGATATTAACACAATATACTTTATGGGAAATGAACCAATTTTGCATTAATGAATGAAGAAGAAGTTGCAACCTATGTCTTAGTGTCAATAAGCTCCTTCACAATTGTTGGGACGTGCACCCTAACGGTCCTTAAGGTGGGTAACTCCGCGGGTTTGTAGAATTTGTAAGTGGAGTCGTAACTCAAAATAGTCTTAGGGGTGTCGGGTGACTAAAAACCCTCTTTTTGTATTAAACCCATGGTTTAAGTCTAGGGTTTAGGGTTTTGGGGTGCCCATGGTTTAAGTCCATGGTTATGTAATAGTGCGCCATATAAATATGCACTCATGTAATGAAGTAAGGTTAGGTTTTTTATGTAAGAAGAACTACGGCGAAGCTAAGGCTGTTTTGTAAGAGAAGGTTAAATCCCAGCTGTGTGCGTGGACGACCTCTGCAGCTATGTGCGCAGAGGGTTTGTAAGTGATTAAGAAGATCTGCTGCTGTGTGCACAGAGGCCTGCAGCTGTGTGCGTGGCTTTAAGGACTTGAAGGGATCTGCAGCTGAGTGCGCAGATCAGAACTGTGATTTTGTAAAAGAGTTGAATAGAACACAGTTCTATGGACGTAGCCCCTACATTGGGGGTGAACCACGTTATATCTGGTGTTGTGGTTCTTTGTGTTATTTCTGTTATGTTCTTTATGCATTGATAAATAGATATATCTGATAAGTAAGATCTCTGCTTAAATAATAGCTTCGCTGTGAATTCCCAGTAAGGGTTAAGCAAGTCACTATTTGTTTATCTAACTGCAAAGATATATATATGTGAATGATTAAGCACTGTGTTAATTGATTATAAGACATTAAAGGCTAAAAGTACAGTAATATCCCTCTTCTGCTTGCAGAAACCTGATTCTGCGGCACCCCATAGCTGTTTCGGGTGAGACTGCAGCCTGTTCACAGGCTGTTGCCGAGAGGGCCAACACTGTGGGTCTTTTGTTGGTGCGAAGTAACGGGTATAAACCTGGGTCTGCCCTATTGCCCAACAACAATGCCACTATCTTGTCCTCGATAGCTCCAATTTGATCCTCCTATGCTCACCCTACTGATTTAGGCTAGAATGTCAATGCAACAACATAACTTTGCTCTCCCTCAACCATGGATATGAGCCTACTTTTATAGGCCTTGGGAGGATAGGGATGGTTGAGTAAATGATGGGTGAGGTGGATAGGAGATCCCAAAAGGATGGATCTCAAGCCCAGGTGGTCCTTAGATGGAGGGATAAGGGAGCCAGGAAGCCTTCCTTCAAGAAGCTTCGTGGAAACCTCTATTCTTCACTTTTTACCAAGGGCACCCCTTCTTCCCCACTATGACAGAGCGGTGACAAGGCAGAACCACGCCTTGTACAAAAGGTAAAGGTGGTGCCACCACCTTTTGCCAAAAGATTAAAGGTGTCCCAAAGAGGGTAACTCTCATTGAATAAAGGGCAGGAGCGGTGCTAGATTTTGATATTAAGGATTGATATCTGGACCAAGATTTTCACTTCAACATTTGGGATTTAGGGAAAATACTACGTTTGGGGCCTCATCACATGATGATGACAAGATTTATGTATAAAAACAAAAAAAAATTACATTTTAGGACCCCTCCTTCCATTTTTATTTTTACACTTGTTTCCCAACTCAGATAAGCCCTCCCTGCATACCTAGTTTTTCCTAGAAGCTCGAGCAAAAGGATTTTCCTAAGCCTGAAGTCTCATTTGAGGGCCACGTTCAATAGTGGAAGTTGTTTTCATAGAGAAATGTCACGTGTTTTATCATGTGTCTAAGTGCGGTGTTCAAGCAAACAATGATGATCATAATGTAACAACTCCAATGACTTTCCTTATCCTTTTTCCTCTTCCATTGAGTTGAGAGGCACTTGCTTTATCTACTAACATCCTCCTGCAATATGAGGGACCAATCATACAAATACGCTATGTACAAAGTTTTTGGATATATATAGTTGAACCCTTTCTAATTGTTTTGGATTGTGACAATCCGAATTTCTGACTCAGCTTCAAGGCAAAACATGAATGTCTCAAAATTTTCGCATGTATATTTTTGGGTATTAAAAGATGAATTCTGCTTTTTAACCACAAAGCAGTCCAAGTAATTTTGTGACTTTTTTATTTTTTATTTATTTATTTCTGTTTTAAAATGGATTGAAATTAAAATTTTAAAGTAATCATATAATTTTTATTTATTTATTTTCTTAAGATTTAATAAATTAAAATTGATCTCACTTAATCTTAATAATCACTTTTATCATCATTATGCCAAAAAAAACTTCTCTTTAACTTTGTTAACAGAAAATTAAAATTATAAAACCATCAAAATAATTTTGTAATATTTAATTATAATAATTTTGTAATATTTCATTATTTATTTTGTTAAAATTTATTTAATTATATATTTTGTTAAAATTTGATGGACAAAAATTAATCTCAGACTTGATAATCACCCTTATAATCATTATTATGAAAAGCATTTTCAATTTCTTCGAAGAAGTTGATTAAATCATTATGGAAAAGCATTTTAAAATTTTGATAAGAAGTTGATTAGGAAGAACACTAGTTGTTTTCAGTCACTTAGACAGGTTCACCTTTTTCCCAATCATATTCTTAAGTTTCAAAAAATTCTCACAAAAGGAATAGTTTCGGAAACAACAATGGTTTCTTCCTTCCATGACATTATTGGTTGGCGTTAAAATGGTTCTGTGTTGGATTTGCAGCCCATCATCATAATGTTGTTGTTATTATTTAATCACATCTATTTGGATCGAATTTCTTGATGCTTAAAAAATTCAAGAAAAGTTAAGTTATTTTATGATTTTTTGGGGGAGCGATTAAAAGAATGAAAAGAGAAATAAGAGTTTTTTTATTTTTTATTTTAAGGAAGAAAACGTTATCATATAGTATTGGTTAAATTAGCATTGTATGAGGATACTCATCACTAGCTACTATTCAAAAATGAAACTCTTACTCCAAGACCATAAAAAAAGGAAAATAAAGTTAAGGTTTTATATATGTTTTGTATTTTTTTATTATATAAGTTAAAATATTTTATGAGTTTGTTTTTTTTCATTGTTTAAAATAAGGAGAAGGGAAACGCCTATTTTTAGCTTCAAATTGTGTGAGGTTTATTTTGGAATGATAGGAATGTATATTTTAAATGTTAATCTTGCATAATCTGATTGTATTAGGGGTATTTAGGGTGTTGAATATGTTTTTACATTAAAACAATAATTTCATAAAGAAACTATTATCCAAGTATATTGTGAAGTAAATTTATCGTGACTCTTACTCAACTTAGTATGGAAAATGTTTTATTTTAAGATGGAAATGACTAAGATCAAGGCTTTAACCATGGTTACGATTTTTTGCATCAACCATTGATAAAAATGACAGTTTGATATGTTTGATTAAAAATGGTTGATACACAGTTGCAAATGACAATAGGTCGTAGATGACTGCGTTAGGTTTAGAATATCTCAACCTAACGCAGTCATCTGCTACCTATTTTTAATTGGATATGGTGTAGTCTAAACTACGTAAGCTATTGCAACAAAGATAAATAACATTGAAATTCAACATGAAAATATAATCACAACAATTGAGTTACAAGGTCTATTTATTTCTTTATATTCGAAATTATAATCATAGTATTGTATGGTTTTTCCCTTGGATTTTCATAAGTCCTCATAACCTCTTGAAGTACAACCTACTCTCTATGCATATCAAACACACATGGAATTCTCCTTCTCTTGGATTACTTCTATCACGATGTGAACCTGTCAATCTCATAAGCAATCTACCTCCTTTAAACTCCTCAACCTCTGATCTAATTGCTCAAGTCCAAATTATTGTCTTGCATAAACAATTAGTCTTATCCTCACCCCGTCCTCGACATCTACAAGCTCAATTCTCAACAAAAAAACTCTTAGTAGTTTTCTATATGTTTTCCTTGAGGTATTATTTCCATCTATTGAAATGATCTTTTTGAGGCCAATATCTCTCTTTTGATGCCAACTCAACTCCAATCAAAATTTCTCTTGTATTACAGGCCAATCCAATTTGCTTCTTCCTCCTTCAATATACATTGTTTTCCATCATAGCTTGGCACTCCAATGAATTGAATAATTTTGTTGCAATCTCGCATGGGCCATCATTTCCTGGTTTTACATCACTATTGTATGCTTGCCTCTTCAAATTCCCATGTTTGGCCTTTCAACTTCTTCTACATGTGCCATAGATTGTCTCCCCATACATGGGCTTTTATGCGTTGATCATTCCATCTACATTTTTCCATTGTCTATATGTCAACACTCCCCCATCTACAAGTATGTGTGTGTATTCTCTATGTTCATCATCCTCCACACATCTAATCAAGCATTGATCATGATGTCTTTGCAAAAATCTCTCTTTGTTTAAAAATATTTGCACCTCTGCATGCAAATTACTTTCTTCTTTCTTTAATATAATCTTACCCTTACATTATCTCAAACAACTATGAGGTCCATGTGTTCTTTGTATTAAGTTACCATATTACTTCACTAAGAAATGCTTGTATCTTGTGTCTTATGTCTTGAATACTTTCCCTTACAAAATCATTTCTATCTCTAGTTGCACTCTCCTTGGCATTTGTTCCATTTAATCAAGCTCCACATTTTTCTTATAATCTTCTTCAACTTCCTTGGAGTCATAATTTACAAATTCATAAAGGTCCTTAACATAAAGATAAGTAAAATATCAATATCCTCCAGTGAATCAATGTTAAATTATCTCTCAATCCATCTTGATTCAACAAGGTTATCTCTAAATCCTTTCTATATTATCCTCATATTCCTTCCTTGGAATCCTTTCTACATTATCCTCATATTCCCACACCTTTGATATCTCATGCCACATTACCTCAAATTCCCTTGAACTTGTTTATCCAAACTTCTCACACATGTTACAATAATATTTAACACCCTTGATGAACAACAACAACTCTTGACTCAAGTCACCTTTTGTGCAAGAAACAATAATGAAATGTTGAATTTTTTCAAATTCAAGCATGGTCACTACTTTACTAGGAAAAATGTGACCAAGGCTATTTGGTCTCCCATTTTGGGATAATAAGTGTGACCAACCCTCATTTGGGAAAAATTGAGATTGAAAGTGCGTGTAAGAAAGACCCTAAGTTAGTTTTTTGCATGAAGGACATATGTAAGGCATGCTTGACAACACATTTTGAGATCATCACCCTCTCTAGTCCTATAGAAACAAAGATGAGGTGAAGAGTAAGGAGGAGAAAAATCCCAGTAAAATCTTCCTTACGTTGAAGTAATCTTGTTTGAGTAGAAGTCTTCTTAGATTTGGCTTCCATTTTTGTTGAGAGTTTGAAGTCTGAGTGAAGAGAAGTATGTTATAAAAATATTTTTCATAGGCATAAATTGTAGAGTTGGATTGAAAAAATGGATCAAATGCTAGTGGCTAAGGAGGAGACTCAAAATTTGGAGAAGGGAATAAAGTAGTGATATCAAGGTCTATTGTTGTATTTACTTTTTATTGTTCAATAGAAATTTACCTTCATTTCCCAAACTATTCTTTTTATATTCCTTTAATGTTTTTGTTTTTTTTATTTTTTAAATATTAAAAGAAATAAAGAATGTTACTATACAGTGGAGGAAACGAGCGTCTTAAGAGTGTGTTGCACCTGCAACATTTTCCCAAAATTCTGAAAATTTTGGGGCCCTCCTTTTCTTGGTTTCTTCTCTTTGATTTTAGCTTCTGAAGGTTGAAGCGCTTTTTCGAATCTTGAATGCTGTAAATTGACTGATTTTTCATCGTTTAAGTGCTTAAGAATTTCCATCTAAAATCGAGCCCTTTGTTGTGTTGCAAAACCTTTTGAAGCCTTGGCTCAAAATTTTCTTGCATCGGGAGGTTTTTCATTGGATTGCCCGACCGTTGCGGGCAGCTTCCGGTTTCTTTTTCTTTGTCCTGTCTCGCCGTTGCGGGCGGATTCCGGGTCATCTTAATATTTGCCGAGCCCGCCGTTGCGGGTCTTCTCCCAATCCTCCTAGCCGTTCATCGCGCCGCTGTAACGGATGCTTTTTTCGATTCTTATTCGGTTTGATCGTGCCGCCGTTGCGGGTGCGTTCCAAATTTGGATTGGGTGTCGCGTCCGCCGTTGCGGAGGAGTGTCGACTCTTTGTGTTGCAGGCGTTGTCTCTCTACAGCATCGGAGGAGGAGGAACACTGTTGTCCCTGCCGTTGCGGATCAGCGTAGACTCTCAAGTCCTCGTCTCCCTCCGGACCGTGCTTTGGAGTGTTTTTTCCTCGTTGCGGACCGTGAAGTTTGGAGGATGTTCCGCCGTTGCGGGGAAGGCCAGAATCTTGGTTGTCCGACCAGGGTTTCCGCCGACGCCCGATATGGGACTCTCGTTCGCGGGTTATTTGTAACTGTCGGGCGAGTTGGGACTGGAAGTGTTCCGCCGTTGCGGATGGTATGAAGCTTGTGCCGCCCGACATAGCTTTTGGAGCCGCCCCGATTGATGTGACTCCTCGCACGTGTGGCGTTGTTCATATATACATATCGCCAAACGGGGTTTTCTGTATTGTCTTCGAGCTGTCGCGAGGAGTCGAGCTGTCGCGTTTTGAGAGAAATCGAAGGGTTAGCTGTCACTGTACCGGTTTCCAGGTGGCGAGGGCGGATCTCCAACTGTCATTATCTTGATCACTGCGTTGATTGCCAGGTAGGTACCTCTCGTCCTTCATTTTCTTTAGCGTTTGTTGGTTTTCTGCTGAGTTTTGGGGCCCCGCGTTTCTCTTCCTCGTCCAGCTAGGATTTTGGTTTGCTTAGATCGTTTATTCTCTTGACCTAGGGTGAAGAGGGGGGGCGTTTTCTTTAAACTTTTAAGCTTTTCTGTCTGCCCGTAGTAGATTTCTTTCACGCTGCGGGGGGTTTTTCTCCTTTAGTTAGGTTTTCCTTCGGTCGTCCATCTGGTGGTTCACGTCGTTTGTCAGGGTCTCCGGGTCGAATAGTTTGACGGTTATAGGAAGGGGGTTTTCGCCTGTTATTTTCAAAAGCCCGCGTTTCGTTTTTGCTGCCGTATCAGTCCATTGGGGGAAAGCAAGGTGCAGGCGGCCGTCATGCCGCCTGCACCTGGTGGTTATGATAGGGGTTTTTGAGGCGCAGGAGGCCGTTACGCCATCTGCGCCAGGCTTCATTAGGCGGTCGCAATATTTGGAGTCTGCATTGTTGGGGTTTGTCCCGTTTCCTTTTTTACAGTCCGGGAGCTTTTATGTCGTTTCGATGGAAGTTATTAGCAGAACCTGGGGCTGGCGCGACCTAGTTTGCTGTTGATTGCTTAAAGCCCTGGTGGGATCAAAAGGAACGGTTATTGGTAACGCCACACCTATTGAGGGTAGCGCGAGTCGGTTTTGATGAAGTTTCCTTGTTCAGGGATGTGGTCGTTTCCCGTCGAGGTGTGTGAAGAATGTTAGCAACATACTACTTTCCTTCGATGCTGGGCGTTTGCGTTTCTGTCGCAGAGGGCCTAGGGGTCGTAGGGCCAAGGCGTCGACTGATTAAGCCTGAGGCTGTTATTGTTCTCTTTGCATGTGATAGGCAGTGAAATGATGGTTGTATGATGCATCTGCATAGAGTCTGCTCATATTGCTTCTATATGTCACTTTCATAAGAAATGACAAGCCTCGTAATAGCGTAGTTTTCTTGCCAGCATCAATATGACTGATAAATTTAATGCATGAGGAATAAATCATAAGGCAACTCATTCATAAGAGCTGGTGAAGATGTGCTACAGTAAACATTATCATGCTAACAACACATTGCACAGCACTTCACGATTAGTAAATTGTTCAGTATGAAAGCTTAAGGTTTGTTGGCATGCACTGATATAATGCTGATACACCTAAAAAGAATAAAATGTTGCATAAAATTCACAAGTTTGGATTACTCAGTACCATGGTGTTGCACATTGCAGGAAGATCTTAAGATGTCTAAGAGACAAAAAAAGAAGGCCCCAGCAGTAGAGGAGGTTCCTGCAGTAGAAGTAGAAACAAGAATTGAATACATTTATGAGGACACCCAATGTGTCACTGGGGTGGAGCCTGAATACAAATGGGGAGATATTTACAGGATGATCTCTCACAGGGAAGTCCCAGATATGGGGCTTGAGGAGGCACCCATTTATGCTAATATAGAGAAATCAGCCATTATGAAGGTCGCCACCAGGCCAGAGCTATTCCCGTGCTCTGAGTTAATGAGATGGGTGCTACCACATACAAACCAAAATTCAATGCTCCTCTGTAACACCCAGGGCCAGGGCTATGCTGCATTTAGCCTTGGATATGTAGCTTTAGCTTATCATCTACCAGAGCCTCAGCTTTTCCTTATGAATGAATGGCTGGACGACCTCCGGATGGACCTTGTAGAGACCTTGAAAAGAATGCTCTTACCTGGAAAGATTTTCCGACATAGAGTGACTGAAGATTATGACACCGCCAGTCTCAGGCCCACTTATAGATTCATAGCTTTAATGCTAAATAGAATTTTCGGGAGGGAAAATGGCAGACTGTTTAAGTTTGAATGGATACCCCTAATGTTTTTTGTAGCAACAGAAGGAACCATTTTCAATTGGGAGAGCATAGTATCAAGAAACCTCTCCTCTTGTGTGGCTGCAGCGTTGGAAGGAAAGGAACGAAGAAGATCTGAATTTTACATGAGCTCCATTCTAATTGACTGTATACTATGCCACCAGCCTTTCCCCGGGCTCAAATGTGTTTGGGAGAAGGATAGGATGCCCGTATATGCAGCATTTAGACTACTGGGAGCTCATCAATACCACACTTACTATAGAGAAATCTGTGAACAGTTTATCATGCCTCTGCACACTCTCATATTCCGAAAGGAATGCAACTGCCTGTCAGAAGAGGCCATGCAGGTCATAGAGGAGTTTGGTGACTATTTCTTGACCGAAAACGGGATGTATTTGAGGATGTTTGGTGGGTCAAAGACCCCTTATCTGTTGCCCAAATATGCAACAGATTATATAGTACACAAGGAGGCTGTTAGACAAGTGTATATAGATGGAATTGGTCATTTCCTATTCCAGAAGAAGAAGTCGGCCTACCCTCCTCTGCCTTTTAAGTTAGGTAGTTGCAGCTTCGCAAATGTGAAACAAGCTCCTGAGTTTATACAGGAACTAGAAAAGTTCCGTTTCGGGGAGATGAGCTTTAGACGAAATGATACTCACGACAGGGTGGCTGAGCACTGTAGGAAACACAAAGTATTTTATGAGTACACTCACCATTTTGACAATGATGAATCCGTGTTCAGGAGGGCCTCTAACATGATAGCGATCAGTAAGAGATTCAAACCAAAAGGTGGGAAGGAATCTGAGCAGGAGAAGGATGAGCGAGCTAAGGCTGAAGAAACAGCCAAAAGAATAAGGGAGGAAGCCCAGAGACTGGAACAAGAAGCTACCGAATGGCTCCAGAAAGGAGAGGAAGAAAAGAGGAAAGCTGCCCAGGAAGCAGCCGAAAAGGTAAAGGAAGCAGCCAGAGAGGCAGAGGAGGCTGCTAAGCAAGCAGCTGAGGAGGCCGAAAAAGCAGAGTTGGCACAACAGCAGGCTTCTAGATCACAAGCAGAGCAAAGCCAGGGTGAGGAAAACCCTGAGGTACAAACCCTCCAAGTACCTACTCCCGTCACCCCTACAACCCCCACACTCCAGTTAGTACCCTTTACACAGAAGAAAGGGGAAGAGGTACCTGATTTCAGTACAGTGTACTATGACAGAGCCACCAAAAGGATCATGAGGAGAACCGAGAGGAAAATAGAAGTAGAAGGGATGGCCAGTATCATGATAACCGACAAAGCTGTGATGGTCGGAACAGATAAATATCCAAGGTTTGTCATCAGGGCTGGGAAGGCAGCCTTACATGCTACGGAGGATAACATAGACAGTATGATGGCAGAGATAGAATCCTCCAAGAAGACCACCTCTCAGCTCAAAGACACTTTAAGAAGGGAAAGAGAAGAGGGCAACAGACTAAAAATAAAATACGAGCATGTACTTAAGGAGATGGAGGTCACAAAGCATGAAATTCATGCTATCCAGCAGGAAGCCCAAGCGAAAGAGACAACACAAGAAGCTTTGGATAAGGCACACCAAGAAATTCAAGACTTGAAAAGTGAAAGGGAACAAATGAAGACACACATAGAAGAACTGATAGAGCAGCAAAAGGACATCTACAAATCTAATACCTTATATGTTAGAGAGCTGAAAGAGCAGCTAGAAGCAGCCAAGGAGCAACAAGTAGATCTGCAGCCAGTCAAAGAACACATCTTGGCTCAGAAGGCTAGGATGCTGCAACTGCAAATGACCCTGGAGGAAGGAAGGTGTCAAGTCCTGCAGATTGATGGCAGGCTGGATGAAATATTAAATACAGCATCTTATTTTGTGGATAGATCACAAGACATCCTGGAGGTGCTAACTTCAAGGTTAACCAGAGTAGAAGATGATCAAGAAGTACCAGCTGAACTACCAGTTAAAGATAAGCAAGCTTTGAAGCGGGACCATGATCTGATCGAGTTTGTTGTTATTACTGCAGAGGACTTTCAGAAGACAGTGAAGAAAACGAAGGGAGCATGCACGGAGTTCTTTAGAAGAGCCCTTGTCACCTATAACCGCTGTCAAGTGGAAGCTGAACATAGGCTACACGAATTCCCTGATCATGATACATTTGCAGGGATGTTGCAGACAAGGCAGCAGGAGGAAGAAGCCAAGGTCCAATGTATCAGAGCCATTGATGAGCCAATCCTGAGAAATGAAATTGGACACACAGCTATTAGTGTACAGCTCTTGGAGGAGCAGGTGCGCCTGAACGCGGCCATAGTGGAGGCTATTCGGAACCAAGCAGATAAGTTCGAGCTGAATATACAATTCTTGGAACCCCACTCATTTGAAGGACTCGCTGCTGAGGCAGTAGCGTGGAGGAAGTTTCTGGAAGACCAAGCGGGACCCTCCTCATGAGAAGGACCAGTCAATTTTGTATAAATTATTATTTTGTAAAAGGCTTTGGGAAAATGAAGCGTTGGGAAGCCCAAAGGCCACTTTGGGCAGCCCAACCATTTTTTGATTTTGTATAAAACTAGGGAAGAGAGACAAGAGAAGGGGATTTTTCCCAGGAACACTGGATGACCTATTGTAAAGAAGAACTATTTCCTTTTTGCAATAAAGATTGTAGTTTTCTTGTTGGAGAAAGTGCTGTGGAATTTTCCAAATGGTGTGCAATGGATGGCAGGAAAATGAACTGTTTTGTTTTTTCAGCATATGTCCATGAATTGTGAGATCGTTCTAACTCTATGACTTATGTCTTGATTGAATGATTTCTGGTTTATTTTGTGGAAAATTCACTTATAGTAATGCTAGTGCTTCAAAGAACAGTTAGCTACCTAATTGTTGGAATAATTTCTCTTTCATGTGTTGTAAATACAAGTATCAGCTACCTGTAATTGTGTTTATCATACATGTAGTTAATGCATTACTAAATCATAATCATGTTGGCTCCCCGGGGATAGGTAGTTAGTGTTTAAATAGATTAGTTGTTTGTTTCCTGGTTGCATATGTGGTTCAGATGTTGTGAACATAAGACGAGAGGTAAGAACCTGCGCAGCACATTGTGTGGTTCCCGACATCTTTATCACCCTGCATGGTTTAGATAGGCATATGCATTGCATTTTAAGTCAAAATACAAATTCCGGTGGACCGGGCCGCAACTGGTAGAACCCTTTTTGTTACTTTGACCTACGGTAGCCGGACCGTAAACCGGACGGATTCCCTATACCAAACAGTCAGCGGGCTAGTTGGGAACGCTGATTGGGGAGAATCCTTTACTGTTTCCGCCTGCGATTTTCCAGGCCTCAACAGAGTGTACAACTACATTCTAAGCGCATGTGTAATCCCTATGCAAAACCACTGCGAAAAAGGTACTAGGGTAGTTGTGTACACTCGTAAATATGTTTTCTCCAATGATAAAGGTTAATGAAAAAAAGCAAAGGTATGTAAATTGAAAGCGGTGAAAAGTGTCTGCAATGGTAGAGATGTGAAATAAGCAACAATCAATGAGATAGTAAGAACATGAATACAAGTGAGTATTTGAACAAATGTTGATATAAATGGACAAATGTTCAGGACCCATAAGGAAATGGTCAAGATGAGATGAAATGATAGATATGATGTTTTGATTTGAAGTCATGGTGGGGATAAAAGGGGATCCTCATTTTACATAAAAACTCAACATGGGTTCCGTTTCGAAAACGAGGTGCTAACTAGATAATCCAATGAAGGGTAGGAATTACCAAACAAGTTACGACTTTTGCAATGGATGGATGAGAAATGTTGCCACTTAATGCGATCACCCTATGGCATAATGCTTGGTATAATACTCCCAATTTTCACTTGGAATGTATTTAATCAAAATTATGTAAATGATGTAAATATGCTAGTATGGATTCTTAATGTGGAGCTCAAGGTGAAGGCCCGACTAGTGAATGGCTAGGCATGTATGATGTATATATTTTTATTTGGACCGTATGGTTGGCTTATAATGGAAATTCGAAATGTATGTAAATATTATGTTGGAAAATAATAAATTGGTCCAAGATGGTTGTGTAAATAGCAATAGAGGGGAAGAGGAAAGTGGGACAATGAGAAACTAAATCCTATGTTTCCAAGTTTCATCCTTAGAACTCATCCAAAATATGCCATGTGCTTTAAATGAACCAATTACTTCATTTTGACTGTTAAACCCAATCATTGAATGCATGTGTGAGGTTGGTGGGAAAAGTTACTTCATGTAGTTATTGAAGCATGGTGGTGGTCAGAAGCTGTCAGGAGTCCTTTTCTTTTATGGTAAGAAGATATGTCTATTGTCTTTTCACCCTTATCTCATTTTCCTTGGAGTCAATACTCAATCCATCGCTATGTCATGCATGTTTCTACACTACGTGGAGAGCTTCCTACTGTTGTGCATGACCATTACCAACTGTGTTTAACCCATAAGTTCAAATTTAGAGACAGGGATGAATTTTGGAAGGAAAAATAGATGGTTGTAGGTGAGCATAGAGGTTGGGAAAGCTAGGAACCCTTACCCATTGAGTTCTGCTACTTTTGGAATGCTTAAGAATCCATAATTTATGTTGTTGGAGGTTCTCTAATAACATACACATATTGGACTCTTACTTCCCACAATGGTAAGCACTATAAGGGTTGGATTCCCTAAGGGAATTGCGTATCAGTGAAGGGGAATTCCTTCCTAGTGTTGTGTGGGATAGTTGGAAGGAGTTCCATGGTTTTGATGGCTGAGTGAGATCTCTATAGAGTTTTGTATGAGTTTTGGATAAGCATTGAGAGAAAGACGGGTTGTCAGCTGAGTGAGAGAATCCTGTAGGTGTTTCCTTTGACTTGGTGGACTCATATCCCATCTTGGGGGTGGCCTCTTAGCAGAAAGAGTATTTGTTGGACAAATTTCCTACATTTGGGTGGAAAATCTCTCTTACACAACGAGTTACTTGGATATTATTTGTTTACTAATAAGTATTATTTTGTATCTTATGTACAATGATTTCATTTATATGCCTATGATAATTATGCTTGAAATTGCATGCCATGTGTGTGTTGAATTGAGTTATTTCTGCTATGTAGTTTCATTATGTACATGCACAGATGTTTTAAGTGTTATGAATTCGTAATTATGGTGATGAGGTGAAATTTTGAGTCCCAAATTTAGTGTAATGTAACTTTCTACTGGTCGGATTGAGGGAGAGGAATGTTATACTTGGCATGTTTTCATGTTAAACAATGCAAAACACAAGGTGAACCTATCACTTTATGCTAGTTTTTAAATCATTTACCTCAAGGAGTTACATATGTTGATCATCCTCTCATTAATTCTACAACAATAAGCAATTAGTCTTGATCTAAAGTTAGAACCATGGAAAAACTGGCCTCTAGAGAAAAAAATGAAAATAATGAAGTTTTTTTTAAGGTTTATGTTTCATAAAAGTAAGCATATACTAGTTTTATATGCGATTAAGGTTAAATGTGAAAAAGGGATTTCATTTTTACCATTTTAATTACACGATTTTTCACATGGGAGAAAAACCCTTTCTTACCCAAAAATTTAAGTTGAGATTGTGGGAGCATTAAGAAATGGATCATTATGCCATCTAATCCAAGAAATTGCTTTACTATAATACCCCAGTTTTGACCCCTTGGTATTTAATTGTACATGATCTAAATATTGTATGGAAATCATGACAAGGAGCTCAAGGCCAAGGCCTTGCCATTGATTGATGTTTTTTGGATAGGTGATTAAGGTTGATACCTATGGTTTTGGTGCTAAGTCAAGCATATTATAGATATGTATCTTGATATATCATTTAAATGTACAAAATTAATATAATACCATAGTTATCTATGGGACTGAAAACGTTAAAGAGATGGGGTCATGATTACACAAGGGATAGGGTGGGGAGTTAGTTAAACTACTGAGCCAATAGGGTGTGTCCAGATGCCAATGGGGAAACCCATGAACCCTCAACTACCTTTTTGTCCTCTATCCTCAATCATCAATTTCTTCCAGAAGTTGGTTGAGGCAGTTAATTCCTTGGGCAAGGCAAGGCATGGAAGTCTGATGGCTTGACTAAGCAAGCCTACAAGTTTGTAGTCTGCAGAACATGTATTCTTGCTTCTAGAAGAAGTAAACCCGCGTGGGAATGCATGCCTATACCCTCATCCCTAAGTCGTGCTGAACGTTGGGGGCATTGTGATTATTCGTGTTGTTGATCGAGCGGGATGGGAGAGTCATGTTTTATGCTCGTGGTTGTTCACCATTCTACCCTTCTGTTGTCCTAGATGATTCGATCATTCTGATCCATTGGTCATGCACGTTGTTTGTGGTTCGACCATCCTGAGTTGCGGACATGTGGTTCCACACTGTTTTTCTTTGTGACATTGTTCTATGAGACCCTATTTCCTCTGTGTTATAGAGTGGAGACTGTGAGGTTAAGTTTTCCTTGTGGATTGTTGTGTTGTGCATCCTTGTTTTTGTTCGAAGACTAAGGAATGGAAGAGGCCAGAATGGGTTGATAAACCTAATGAAGAGAGGAACCTCACAGTCAAATCAAGAGGCTGGTAAATCCTTCTACACCCCCTTAAGAGCACTGGAAGGGAGTACTTCCTTGTGTTGGGTGGTGCAGGTATTGAGGCACTGTGTAGCAGTGAAGGAAATACTTCCTTGTGTTGGGTGGTGCAGGTACTGAGGAGGCCAAGTCAAATCTTGTGTAGGTGCCCATGGCTCTATGGTTGAGCTCACTAGCTTAGAATTCTACCTTTCCCATTATCTTAGTAGCATGATAATCCTAACTGTTAGTTGGATTAGTTGTGTCTTTTGATGTTTTGGATTGTTTCCTAGTAGCCTGTGAAACCCAATGGTATGTTGGATTGGCTGGATAGTCTATGAAACCTAGTAGTGTGTTGGCTTGATTGTGTGAGTATGTTTGGCCGTGTGTAAGCTTGTTGTTTTCCCTATTTCCTTGTGGAAATCATGCCCAGCTCGAGGGTGGCAGTGTGTTGAGAGATTAATGAACACACTGGCCCATAGTTGGGTGGAACGTTGCAGTGACATAGCTAGTTGCGGAACATCTTAATCATCAAGATAAGTATTCTTTGTTATCCTTGTTTATGCATTGAAGTTGCTTATGAATGAATATGATGAATTGATAAGGAAGAATGCTTTCTATGAATGAAGTAGGATTCCTTATTGTAAAAGTATCTTTGATTATGCTTGGTTATGCCATATATTTGTCTATGAATCACCATGTTCATGTTGGATGCTTGATAATGACTAAGTAGAGGTTTTCCTTTTGTATATTTCCTTGTATTTTACTTTTGTTTGGCCTTGTATGGTCAATGCATTTTGATTAAGCCCATGGAGGTTAGAAAATCCTAGATAAAGAGTCAGTTTGGAGCTGATCTAAGTGTTTGCGCACTCCAAGATTTGCAACAGAAGTTTGAATGTGGGAGGGGGGTGAAATAAGTTAAATCGTAGCGGAATGTGGGATTTTCGACTTTTGGGAGCCTCCTGCAGAAGGCAGAAGGCAGAAAGTGGAAAACCAGAAAAAGGATAAGGTAAAGAGTTGGTCTTTCAATTCCTGAGTTCCGTACTGGAAGGAGGAAAGGAGGAATGCGGAAGGTGGGAGTGAGGATAGAGATTTCGTCATTTGATAGTTTCTAACTTTTGAGTTTTGAGGTATGGAAGGTGGAAGGGGGAAGGTGTAACGATGGTTGAAGGACTTTTTCGAGATTTATGTTTCCGATTACTGGGTTTCAAAGTGCAGAAGGAAAAAGGAGGAAGAACTATTAAAAGTTCCTTCGCACACTTGAGGACCGATTTTCAAGTTCCGAAGTGTGGAAGACGGAAGACGAAAGGGTTGTCGAAATTTCTGTTACACATTACATTTCCAATTTTTGACTTCCAAGGTCGAAAGGGAGGAAAGTGGAGTGTGGAACACCGACTGTGGAAGTAGCAGGCTCACACCAGGCTCAGTGCAGAAGAAGGCTTCCCATGCACAGAATGGACCTGTTGAGGGAAGAACCACTGTTATAGTGATGTACAGAGGTCCTTAAGCCTAAGAATGATGGTCAAAGAGGGAGTTAACATCCATGCTCGGTGTTTGAAGTGAGAACTAGTGTTCTTGAAGCAAACATTTAATTTTTCCACATTATTGGGTATGGGGATGTGACAATTTGGTATTAGAGTTGTTGGTTGTAGCACTAGGACCTACATGGGAAAAACGAGTAATTAACATAGATCAGAATACGCTCTAATACCAAAATTGTAGTACACTAAAGTTTGGTATCATAGGTGCGAGTTGCAGCATTGGGCCTGGTTGATTCAAGTTTAACAGTTAACAGAGCTGTTGTTTAATGATTTTGACATATTGTAAGTAGCATAACAAAGAAAACTTCCATGGGTAGTGGGTAAGTGGTTTGGATTTTGAAATTATCTAACAATGATGTTGTTAACACATTTTGCAAAGTCATAGTACAAGTTGAAGAAGTGGGTTTTTGGCTCAACCATGAGAACCGACGACATTTATGATGACACATAGAACCCCTATGAGCACGAGGAATATGCTATGGGAGAAATTGTCAGAGTTGTGAATGCTGATACAGATTCCAATAGAAGGAGACTTCAAGAAACTCCTCTAGATATTGTAGCCACCATGGGAAACTTGAGGGTGGAGATGCAAAGTTACAGTGCAGACAATGAAATATTTGTTAAGGATCGGGAACAGAAAAATCATCTAAATGCAGCCATGTTGCAAAGTTTTACAGACATCCAGAGGTGGCTGAACTCAGAGCATCGAATAGTAAATATGGAAGGAAGGAGGAGCGGTGCTAGAATAATAAAGAGACCTTCTAGTGGGTCATCTGACTCTGAAGGATCCACTCGGGATTCAAGTTCTTCCTCTCACAAAAATAAGAGAAAGAGGTGTTACAAGAACAACTCACGTGATGAATTCAAGAAGGCTAAGCCTCCTACGTTTGATGATGAGTTAAAGAACGGTTAAGAATCTAAAGCCAATATTTTTGAGATGAGAAAATATTTCCAAGTCAAAGCCTACTCTGGAAATATGAAGCCTAGGGTAGCCATCTTAAATTTGACTGGAAGAGCATCCATATGGTGGGAGCACTTTAGGAAAGTGAAGAAGATCAGTCAAAGGAGGATTGTGTGGAAACAGTTCCAGAATTTTTTCAGCCAGAAGTACCTCTCCGATAGGTACTATGATGGCAAGATCAAAGAATTCCATGAGCTGATATTGGGGCAATAGACAATGGAAGAGTATGCTGATAAGTTCTTGGAACTATTGAGGTATGTTAGTTATATCAGGGATGACAAGGTAAAAGTCCAACGTTTTTCTGAGTGGCTTGCCTCAGTCTTACAAAGACAAGATTGAGATTGATGAGCCTAGAACTCTGGAAGAGGCTATCAGGAAGGGTAAGTGTTGTTACGATTAGAATAATAGAAAACCTGATTACCATAAGACATGGAAGGATAAGATCATCGAAAAGGTTTGATCAGAGGAAGAAAGGTTTCAAACCTCCTAATTTCAGGAATCAATAGAAGCAACCATCACAAGCTATGAACCAACTAGCTAAGGTGATGGGGGAACCTCCAAGAAATCCAAAAGAAAGTAGAGAGCCTCTCCAATGTTGGAGATGTGGAGGACCCCATCTACATAGGAATTTTCCACTTGAGAATTGGAATGTAAGGCTATCTTACCACATTCAAGAAGCAGAAAATGTGGATCAAGTAGCAAGGACAAACCCTAGGATTTATGCAGTACTGGAATACCGACATACAGATCATCAGTCAACTGTGGTTGAGGTTGTAGGTAATATTGTTGAGCAGTTTGTTTCTGTTTTGATTGACCCTGGATCTACTCATAGTTATATTACTCCTAGATTAGCTAAGATTTGTGCTTTTAAGAATTTAAAGCATAGGAAGCCATGGTTAGTCCAACTATCCACTAGAACCAAGAGGAAGGTTAGTGAAATGGTAAAGCAATGCCCATTGGTCTTGAATGGGCTAGTCACTTGTGTAGATCTGAATGTTCTACCACTTGGTTCCTATGATGTTCTCATTGGAATGGATTGGTTGGAAGAACATAGAGTAAAGATTGACTATTATAATAAGATTTTTGAGTGCATAGATGAAGAAGGAAACTCAAGAGTTGTAAGAGGTGTTCCTAAAGTCATTTTTGTTAGGCAGATTTCAGCCATGCAACTGAACAAGTTCTGTAGGAAAGGTTGCAGAGTGTATGCAGCCGATGTGTTGGAGGAAGCAGAGAATGAAACTCCTAGGTTGGAGGACTTTCATGTGTTGCAGGAATTCAATGATGTTTTTCCTGATGAGATTCCAGGACTTCCTCCAAATAGAGACGTTGATTTTACAATTGAACTTATGCTAGGAGCAGCAACAGTTTCTAAGACACCCTACAGGATGAGTACACCAGAAATGCAAGATTTGTTGGGAAATAAGTATATCAGACCAAGTGTGCCCCCTTGGGAAGCACCTGTGTTGTTTGTGAAGAAGAAATATTCTACATGTTAGGAATTATGATCCAAAATGTTATGTTTAGAAGTTTAGTTCAATAAATGTAAAAGGGATTCTACACACTCACGTGATTATGTGAGATGTCCCTAAGTTAGTTTCAATAATGGTAAATTAGTTGTTACTCTTTGTATATTTAAATCCATCAAGTTTTCCATGTGAGTAAATCTTTCGAGACTTACCCCTCACATCTCTGTGATGTAATTATTTTCCTTCTTCATTAATAAAGTTTTGTGTCTAAGGCCACTTTGTCAAAGTGGTATCAGAGCATGCAGTTGAAGCTTGGTTTGGTTGGAACCTGGTAGGAAGGTGCTAAAGGTTGTTTGAAGAAGGTGACCTTCAAGGTTTTGGAATAGCTAAATATTGATCTTAAGTTAATGATTCCTATTTTTTGGGCTAAAAAAAGAATCTGTGCAGAAAAGATTTTTTTATTACCTTAGTTTTTTCATTTTACTTGGAGAGAGTAAAATATTTTTTTTAAGGCAAAGTTATTTAAAATTTTGTGGAAGTGAATTAAAAAAAAAAAAACATAGCCGGTGTTGGAAAGAGACCAACGTGAACCCAACGTTGAAGAGAAATCATCATAGAAGAACTGAGAGATAGAAGTTGGAAAGAGAGAAAACCAGCAGGCATTGAAAAAAGAAAACCAACGTTGAAGAGAGAAAACCAGCAGGCATTCAAGAGAGAAAATCAGCATTGAAGAGAGAAAATCAGCAGGTATTGAAGAGAGAAAACTAGCAGGCATTGAAGAGAGCAAACCAACGTTGAAGAGAGAAAACGAGCAGGCATTGAAGAGAGAAAACGAGTAGGCATTGAAGAGAGAAAACCAGCATTGAAGAGAGAAAACCAACAAGCATTGAAGAGAGAAAACCAACGTTGAAAAGAACCAGCAAAACTCCAGCATAGAGATAGAAGAGTTTACAATCTTGTATAATTTTTTCACTTTTCATTTAATTCAAGATTTATGTAATATTTTGAAAAGTGAACAAGTTGTTTTGGAGATATAAGGTAATTTATTATTCATTTTTATTTTTGGAGATTTTTTATATTAAGAAGAAAAAGGTGGAGAAATAAAACTTAAAAAAATAAAAAACAAAGGTTATTTTTGGAGTTGATGGGACTGGAACTTGTGACCTCCCACTCAACAATCTTGTATCTCTCCAATTCACCTATAAAGATTTGTTATTTTTTGGAGTGATAAGGTGCATTTTTTATTGGGCATTGGAGTAATAAGGAGCATTGTTGGCGTCATGAGTACTTGTATTTTCACTTAAGGTTTGATTAGAGCAGAGAATGAAACTCCCAGGTTGGAGGACTTTCATGTTTTGCAAGAATTCAGTGATGTTTTTCCTGATGAGATTCCAAGACTTCCTCCAAATAGGGACATTGATTTTACAATTGAACTTATGCCAGGAGCAGCAACGGTGTCTAAGACATCCTATAGGATGAGTACACCAGAAATGCAAGAGTTGTTGGGAAATAAGTATATCAGACCAAGTGTGCCCCCTTGGGGAGCACCTGTGTTGTTTGTGAAGAAGAAATATGCCACATGTTAGGAATTATGATCCAAAATGTCAAAAATGTTATGTTTAGAAGTTTAGTTTAATAAATGTAAAAGGGAATCTACACAATCACATGATTATGTGAGATGTCTCTATGTTAGTTTCAGTAATGGTAAATTAGTTGTTACTCTTTGGATATTTAAATCCATCGAGTTTTCCATGTGAGGAAATATTTCGGGACTTAGCCCTCACATCTCTGTGATGTAATTATTTTCCTTCTTCATTAATAAATTTTTGTGTTTGAGGACACTTTGTCAAAGTGGTATCAGAGCACGTGGTTGAAGCTTGGTTTGGTTGGAACCTGGTTGGAAGGCGCTAAAGGTTCTCTGAAGAAGGTGACCTTCAAGGTTTTGTAATAGACCGTAAGTCAATGATTCCTATTTTTTTTGGGCTAAAAAAAGAATCTGTGTAGAATTTTTTTTTTTTTACCTTAGTTTTTTCATTTTACTTGGAGAGAGTAAAATATTTTTTTTAAGGCAAAGTTATTTAAAATTTTGTGGAAGTGAATTTAAAAAAAAAAAACATAGCCGGTGTTGGAAAGAGACTAGCGTGAACCCAGCGTTGAAGAGAAATCAGCATAGAAGAAGTGAGAGATAGAAGTTGGAAAGAGAGAAAACCAACAGGAATTGAAGAGAGAAAATTAGTGTTGAAGAGAGAAAACCAACAAGCATTGAAGAGAGAAAACAAGCAGGCATTGAAGAGAGAAAATGAGCAGGCATTGAAGAGAGAAAACTAGCATTGAAGAGAGAAAACCAGTAGGCATTGAAGAGAGAAAACCAACATTGAAAAGAACTAGCAAAACTCGAGCGTAGAGATAGAAGAGTTTACAATCTTGTATAATTTCTTCACTTTTCATTTAATTCAAGATTTATATATAATTTTGAAAAGTGAACAAGTTGTTTTGGAGAGATAAGAAAATTTATTATTCATTTTTATTTTTGGATATTTTTTATATTAAGAAGAAAAAGGTGGAGAAATAAAACTTAAAAAAAAAACAAAGGTTATTTTTGGAGATGATGGGACTGGAACTTGTGACGTCCCACTCAACAATCTTGTATCTCTCCAATTCACCTATAAAGATTTGTTATTTTTTGGAGTGATAAAGTGCATTTTTTATTGGGCATTGGAGTAATAAGGAGCATTGTTGGTGTCATAAGCAGTACTTGTATTTTCACTTAAGGTTTGATTAGAGCAAAGTGAAGCTCTATCAAATTCTTTTCTTGAGGCTATAAGTGGGTCAAGGCCAAGCCCCTATAGCTCTCTTTTGCATGGTGCGTGGTGTTAATTGCAGTATTTATTTCATGGTGACTCTTGTTGATGCGTAATTTTTGCTTTCATATTGGTGGTGATATTTTTGCATAAAATATTCTATTGGTGATATAAGATGATTGTTTATTCTGGTGACATAAGGTGCTTTCTTTTTTAATTCTTGGAGTTATAAGGTTTTCATAATACACATCTTCTGGAGTTATAAGGTATTTTTTTTTACAATGTCTAAAGTTGTAAGTCTTTTTAATAAATTTGACAAGTTGGAAGAATCGAAAAATTATAAAGTTTGGATCAATCATCATATTCAAAGCACTCTTATTTACAATGAATTGTGGAAGGGTGTCTGTAATGCTCAGCCTACCAAATCGACTATTCCTGATTAGCTTGCAAAATGGGAACTAAAAGATAAGAAGGCCTGAACATTGATTCACAGTATTGTTTTTGATGATATTTTTGTGCATATTGAAAATAGTTCTAGTGCGTGGTTAGCTTGGAAGACATTGAAAGATTTATTTGATTCTCAAAGAGAAGCTAAGAAAATCGATCTCCAATAGAAGTTGTTTCAACAAAAATTGTCTTCAAGAGGTGATGTCATGGAGTACATTTCTAAATTGAAGAATAACAAACAAGAAATTTCAAGAGCTTGTTTTGATAAAATTGAGGACAGCATGATGGGGACCGTTTTGATCGCAGGATTTCCTGAGACATATAAGCAATTTTTGGAAACTTTCAGATTACGAATAAATTGGATAATATTTCTTTTGACACACTAAGTGAATTACATGCCACACATGACAAAACTTTTGGTAAAACAAAGCAATCAGGAGAAGATATTTTGGTCGCAAGTACTAGCAAACAGTCTTCAAGTAATCTCAAAAGGGAAATGATCAGAAAATTTTTCAAAATTCAAACAGAGGTTGTGGACAGGGTTTTGGAAGAGGAAGAGGAAGAAATCAAGGAAGAGGTTCTAAAGAATCAGAAAGTACACAATCACAGTTTTCTGGAAGAGGAAGAGGTTTAGAAAACCAACAGGTCTTTGGAAGAGGAAGAGGTAATAAACAGGTCACATGTTTTCGTTGTAATAGAGTTGGACATTATGCTTCAGACTGTAGAGTTCCATTTGAAAAAATTCTAAAATAAAGTGAATCTAAAGAATATTCATCAACAACACATTATGTGCATGCAGACGATAGTGAAAATTGTGAATATGTTTTTATAGCACTTGGACAATCAGAATCAATGGATTTTGTTCAAGTTCATCAGTTGGAACCAACGAATTTTGTCCAGTCTTCTTGTTGTTTCGAAAATGATTTTGAAGATGCTTGGATTATGGATACAGGGGCTACTCAGCATATGACACATAGGAAAGATTTCTTTTGGAGTTATGAAGATTGTCATTTAAATTCAATCTTTCTTGCAGATGATTCTATTCATTTTCCACAGGGAAAAGGAACAATCAAGGTTGACTTGCTAGGAATTGGAGAAAGATTGATTTCTAATGGTTGGTATGTGCCTACATTTAAGAAAAATTTGTTGTCTTTAGTTGTCATTCACCAATTAGGACATCAAATTGTAATGGAAGATGATATTCTTTTGGTTAATTCAAAAAAGGATGCATACAAAATAGTTATGACAGGTTATGAAGACGGAAAGCTTCTTAGGATAAAGGGAACAATCATTCCTAGATCAAAGGAACATTTGAAGGATTCTACAGGTTTAGTTGAAATTGATGTTTCACCTGTCAGATTGTGGCACATTCATTTTGGGCACTTGAATGTTGATAGTCTTGTACAGCTCCAAAAACAAGGAATGGTAAAGGGGTTGCCTACTTTTCAGAAGGCAAATGCAAAGTGTGAATCTTGCATTTATGGCAAACAAAGAAGGATAGTTTTTTCAAAAAGCACTTGGAGAGCAACAAGGAGATTATAGCTTGTTCATAGTGATGTTTGTGGTCCTTTGGAAACTTCACTCGGTGGTTGTAAATATTTTTTGTTGTTTATTGATGATTTTAGCAGGATAGTTTGGGTGTATTTCTTGAAGGAAAAATCAGAAGTGTTTGAAAATTTTCAGTTATTTCAAAATTTGGTTGAAACAGTGACAAAGAAAAAGATTTCTACTTTGAGAACTGATAATGGTGGTGAGTTTACATCAAATAATTTTTTGAATTATTGTCAAGAAAAAGGGATTAAAAGAAAGTTGACCAATTTTTATACTCCACAGCAAAATGGAGTATCATAAAGGATGAATCAGACTTTATTGGGCATGGCTAGAGCAATGTTATTCTTCAAAGGGTTGAATTCATGTTATTGGGCTGAAGCAGTTCATACAACAGTTTATTTGAGGAATCGATCTCCTTTTTCATCACTTGATGGAATAACTCCTTTTGAGGCTTGGTATGGATTCAAACCTATGGTCAAACATTTGAGATTTTTTGGTTCAGTTTGTTATGCACTTGTCCCAAACGAAAAGCAAAAGAAGTTAGAGTCTAGAAGTGTTAAGTGCATGTTGATTGGTTATTCCAATGAGAAAAATGGGTATAGGATTTTGTCAGATGGAAAGTTTATTGTCAGCAGGGATGTGATTTTTGATGAAATAGAAAGTTTAAGTGTAGAAGAGGTTGAAAAACAACTTAGTCACTTAGAGGAAAAAGTAACTAAGGAACAAATAAGGATGCAACACTTAAACAAAACAAGGAATGAACAATGGTTTGATTTCACTTTAGAAGTACAGGATGACGAATAGGTTGAAGACACCTTGAAACAAGTTGAAGGTACTTTGAATTCTTCACAAGCTAACTTGGATGTTTCAAATCAAGTTAACATTGAAAAGAAGAAACCAAAATGGGTAACTAAGTTACTTCAGGATGTTAAGTCTGATGAAAAAGGAAAAACAGGTACAAGGAGTTCTAATATGGGTTCATAAAATTTTGCTCTTTCAGTTGTTGAACCAGCTGCTTTTAATGAAGCAATTGAATATGATGAATGGAAAATGGCCATGCAAAGTGAGTATGATGCAGTAATGAAAAATCAAACTTGGAAAATTGTTAATTGTCCACATGATGTTAAAACCATTGGTTGTAAGTGGGTTTACAGAATTAAGTACAAAGCAAATGGAGATATTGATAAATATATGGCAAGATTGGTGGCAAAGGGTTTTGCTCAGAAAGAAGGGATTGATTATGAAGAAACTTTTGCTAGCTCCAACAGGGAAATGGAATACTATCAGGATTGTGCTAGCTTTAGCTACACAAAATAGATGGAAAGGCATCAAATGGATGTAAAAAGTGCATTTCTAAATGGTGATTTACAAGATGATGTTTATATGACTCAACCTCCTAGTTTTGAGGTTCCAGGGAAAGAAAATCAAGTTTGTAAACTAGTTAAGGCATTGTATGGATTGAAACAGGCTCCCTGAGCTTGGTATGCAAAAATGGATGCCTACCTATAGAAAGTTGGTTTTCTTCATAGTGAGTCAGATGATACTTTGTATGTTCAAATCCAGGAAAACAACTTAGTCATCTTGGTTATGTATGTTGACTATTTTCTCATAACAGGTAACAATAATGATCATATATTTTAGGTTAAGAAACAAGTTTAAATAGGTTTTGAAATGATAGACTTGGGATTACTTCATTACTATCTTGGAGTTGAAGTAAAGTAGCGGGAAGGAAGCATATTTATTTCTCAAGCTAAGTACATTTCTATATTATTGAAGAAGTTTGGAATGGAGGAATGTAAACCAACAATTACCCCCATTTTGAAATGACATACTTGGGATTACTTCATTACTATTTTGGATTTGAAGTAAAGCAGTGGAAAGGAAGCATACTTATTTCTCAAGCTAAGTACATTTCTGGATTATTGAAGAAGTTTGGAATGGAGGAATGTAAACCAGCGATTACCCCCATGGAGCAAAATTTAAAACTTTCTAAGTTTGAAGGGGGGGGACTTGTAAATTGTACTGGATATCGACATTTAATTGGATTTTTCATTTACTTAATGAATACTCATCATGATCTATCTTATGTAGTCAGCATACTTTCCAGATATATGCAGGAACCTAGAGAAAGTCATTGGAATGCAGCAAAAAGGGTGTGAAGGTATCTTCAAGGAACAAAGCATTTTGGACTTGAGTTTAAAAGAAACAAAAATTTCAAGCTTGTTCGCTATTCAGATGCGTATTTTTCTAGAGATGTTGATGACAGGGCATCTACTTCAATTTACTTAATGAATATGGGATCAGCTACAGTGGCATGGAGTTGTAAAAAGCAGGATACAATTGCGAATTCTACAGCAGAAGCAAAATATATTTCAGCTTGGGAAGTCGCTTGTGAGATAGTTTGGTTAAGAAGGATTTTGCAAGACCTCAAAGTTGATCAGAAAGAAGCAACTTCATTATTTATTGATAATCAATCATCAATCAAGTTAGCCAAAAATCATGTTTTTCATTCAAAGACTAAGCATGTGGATACTAAGTATCATTACATTTGGGCTCTTGTCATCAAACAAATCATCAAGCCAAAGTATTGTCCATCAGAAGATCAAACTGCAAATATTTTTACAAAATCTCTTGGAAGGGTCAAATTTGATAAGTTTAGAAATGAACTTGGTATTTGTTCAAAAGAATTTTTGGATCAAATGGGGGATTGTTAGGAATTATGATCCAAAATGTTATGTTTATAAGTTTAGTTTAATAAATGTAAAAGGGCATCTACACACTCATGTGATTATGTGAGGTGTCCCTAAGTTAGTTTCAGTAACAGTAAATTAGTTGTTACTCTTTGGATATTTAAATCCATCAAGTTTTCCATGTGAGGAAATATTTCAAGACTTAGCCCTCACATCTCTGTGATGTAAATATTTTCCTTCTTCATTAATAAAGTTTTGTGTCTGAGGGCATTTTTTCAGTACACTTAGATTGTGTATTGATTACAGATAGTTGAACAAGGTCACCGTGAAGAATAAATATCCTTTTCCTAGGATTGATGACCTCTTTGACCAAATGAGAGGAGAAAAGGTATTTTACAAGATTGAGTTAAGCACTAGTTACCATCAGGTAAGGATAAAGGCTGAAGACATTCATAAGACCACCTTCAGGACAAGGTATGGGAATTATTAGTTTTGTAGTGGTACCATTTGGTCTCACAAATTCACCAGCTAAATTTTTGTGCCTTTGAATACTGTCTTTAGCGGGTATTTAGACTAGTTTGTTCTTGTTTTCCTTGATGACATTCTCCTTTATTCTAAGAATGAGGAAGAGCATGAAGAAGATCTGAGACTGACGTTGCAATTGCTCAGGGAGCATAAGTTGTATACAAAGCTAAGCAAACATGAATTTTACAAAGATAGGATTCATTATTTGTGTCACGTCATCTCAAAGGAGGGAACATCTGTAGACCCTGAAAAGATTGAGGCCATTATGAATTGGCCATCCCCAAGACATGTGACAGACATAAGATCTTTTATGAGACTTGCAGTATACTACATGAGATTCATTGAGGGATTCTCCAAGGTTGAACATCCTATCACTTCCTTGCAAAGGAAGGGGATAAAGTTTGAATGGATACCAAGGTATGAGGAAAGCTTATAGCAATTGAAGCATCTTCTCACTAGTGCACCAGTTTTGAAAATTGCATACCTAGAGAAATATTTTGTGGTGTGTACTGATGCATGTGGACATGGATTTGGAGGATTTCTTATGCAAGACAGCCATGTGGTATGTTATGAGTCAAGAAAATTGAAGGATCATGAGAAGAACTATGCCACTCATGATTTAGAACTTGTAGCCATAGTGCATGCTCTCAGGATGTGGAGGAATTACTTAATGGGAAAACAGTTTGAGTTGAGGATAGAACACTATGGTTTGAAATATTTTTTTGACCAACCTACTCTAAATGCTAGGCAAGATAGATGGATGGAGTTTTTGTGTGAGTTTGATTTCAAGATCAAACACAGAAAAAGAAAAGAAAAAAAAGTGGCTGACGCACTCAGCAAGAAGGTGCATGTAATGCACTTGGAATCTCTTAGTATTTGCCAATTAGATTTGAGATAGCAAATTGTTAGTCACACTATTGAAGATGAATTGTATGTGTAGATAAAAGAAAAATTGCAGCAGAAAAATCTTGAGAAGAGGTATGAGGGATATAAATTGGAAGAAGATATCGATGGACTTATTACTTATAGGAACATAATTTATATTCCAAATGTAGCAAATTTGAGGACAATAGTTATGGATGAAATCCATCAGAATCCATATTCTAGTCATCCAGGATATCAAAAGACAATTGCTACAGCCAAGAAGTAGTATTGTTGGCCAGGAATGAAGAAGCACATTGCTGAGTACATTTCCAGGTGCATGATATTTTAGCAGGTGAAGGTTGATCATCAACACCCAGTAGGGTTGTTGCAACCTTTGGTAGTTCCATAATGGAAATGGGAAGTTATTTCCATGGATTTTATTATAGGATTTCCAATGACTTGGAGACAACATGATAACATCATGGTTTTGCTAGAAAAATTGACAAAGGTGACACATTTTATATTGGTCAAGTCTACTTATAAGAATGATACCATTGTAAAAATATTCATGAAGGAGATTTCCAGATTGCTTGGATTTCCTAAGGCAATAGTATCTGATAGAGATCCTAAGTTCACTTCCAATTTTTGGAAGGGTTTGTTTGCAGATTTGGGTACCAAGTTGAACTTTAGCACTTCCTACCATCCTCAGACTGATAGAAAGAGAGAGAGAGTGAATCAAGTGCTGAAAGACATGCTTCGCATGTATGTGATGGACAAACCAACCAAGTGGGAAGATTATTTACACTTGGTATAATTTGCATATAATAATGGACAACAAACATCCTTGGGGATGATTCCATATGAAGCCTTGTATGGAAGAAGGTGTAGGACACCAGTGACTTGGGATAATACAACAAACATAATTGTACTTGGTCCAGAATTGCGTAAGGAGATGGAGCGGGAAGTTGCAAAGATCAGGCGAAATTTGAAAGCCACCCAATATAGATAGAAAAGCTATGTTGATAACCATAGGGTGGACATAGAGTTCAGTGTTGGGGATCATTTTTACCTCAAAGTGAGGGCAAGGAAGAGTTCCCTGAAGCTTGGAAGTTGTGCCAAGTTGTCTCCTAGATAGTGTGGGCCATTTGAAGTGCTTGAAAGAATAGGGCCACTTGCATATAGAGTTGCATTTCCTACTAGCACTAGGGATTATAATGTTTTTCATGTTTCTTTATTTAAGACATATGTACATGATCCTAACCATGTGATTGATTGGGATTTGATTCAGGTGGAACCTGAGGGAGAGTTCCAAACCAATCCATTGTGCATTCTCGACAGGAAGATCACAGTGCTCCAGAATTGATCCGTTGTACAGGTAAAGGTGCAATGGGGGAACTACAACCCTAAAGAGGCTACATGGGATTTGGAGGATGCGATGTGATTGGCACATCCATTTTTGTTCAATTTTGCAAAGCACTGAGGGCGGTGCCAGTGTAGCATTTTTATTTAAGTTGTAAAGCACTGAGGGCAGTACTGATTGAAGTGGGAGGAGATTGTAATACCCCAGTTTTGACACCATGGTATTTAATTGTACATGATGTAAATATTGTATGAAAATCATGATGAGGAGATCAAGGCCAAGGCCCCGCCATTGATTATTAAATTGAGCACATAGATCTATGGACAAACACACAACTCACATGATAGATCACACAATTTACTCAGTTATTGAAGAATGAAATAGTGCAAAAATGGCTTGCAACTATGAATGCTTTTCATTAATCAAAGAGTAATTATATAGATAATTACAATGAAGTAAAATGGCTTTAATAGCCACAAGTAATTAGAATCCACATGAGGAAATTCAAATTGATTAGACTCTACTTGATTGTAGGTAACTAATGTTGATGTATATGTAACTTCGGAATGTATTCTTCTATGTATCTTATGTATTATAACTCGATGTTTATTCCAGGATGTTTCTATTATGTATTTGAGTCATGTGGTCATGCCCTGATTTTTCGATTGGGAGGATTAATAATGTAAACAAGTCATGTCAAGTCATTAGGTAAGTCCCCACAGTTTTGGGGCACTCGAGTTATTATACACTAATTAAGGTGTAGGCTCGGGTAAGTAATTGTTAGTCGAGCTTACGTGTGAAAATGCACTTCAAGTGAATGGAAGAATATAAATAGAGAGTGAGACTCTCTATTTATCACACACATCATTCACTCTCTTAAGTGAGGCACACTTGTGGAGGAGGAAATATACTGGGACTAGAAGGCCACTGCTGTTGGGAGATCTCTTACTGTTTTGGTGCTGATTCTATCTTAGAGGAAGTTGGGGGGTTTTCTCCTTTATGGTTTCCCCGAGGAAAATCTCTTTGTGTCTCTTGTCTCTTGTGATGTGCTTATGTTTTATTGCTGTGCTTGTTATTCTCTCAGTGAAAAGATCCTAAGATCATAATGCTAGCTTAATGTGATGAAAAACTAACATGGTATCAAAGCTAACCTGAGAAGAAGACATTGTGCAGCTACAGGAACTAGGGATTCCTAGTTTGTGGATCTTCCTCCACATATTTTCAGCAAAAGTATGCTAGGATGACTCTCCATTGAAGGGTGCATCTTTCTGTCGATGCGGAATTCAATTTCAAGCATTTTCAGTTTCGATGTGTAAATTAGGGCTTTCTATAGAAGAGGAATTTTTGAGTGAGACCAGCATAGGATTGTTCTCCTCACCAAAACCGAATTTTAGAGACCTGGATCAAGAAATTTGGTTGGGTGAAAATCTAGGAAACTCAAACCCTAGTTTGACCCTGAGCTAGGAGAAACCCTAAATACTAAAACTGCTAAGTTTTGGTACAGTCGCTATATTCCAAGATTGGCGAAGTCTCAGAAGCTGAAAATTGCAGGGGCCAAATATGCAATCCTGATGAATCTTGTGTCCAAACATCAGACTCAGATTCACTATACTCCAGGAGATATGATCTCTCCAAGTTAGGGTTCCAGCCGCTTCCAGAATTCATCCCTAAACAGGACATCTGGGGAGATCTGCAATATCTTGAGCTACAGAGATCCAAATGGAATTACTAAAGATGTTCTAGAAATTTCACGGACTGTACTTTTGGTGGTCCAAATATCAGACTCAGAAGATGAACCCGTGACACGTGGCATTCCGTACAACTTCGCTATTCTGAACAGTCCTGTAACAGGTCACCTTGGGAAAAGAATCATAACTCCCAAATGGTGAAACCAATTCTAATGAAACCTATGGTGTTGGATCAGGTACATGCGAGGTTACCTTAGTGCCAAATTTCAAACATAGAGGAGAATTAATTTTGGAGATATCACAGAAACAGTAATAGGAATTTCTGCAGAAGAAATTGGAAAATTAGGGCTTCCTGTTCCGGGAGCTTCCCTCCACTGTTTTCAGAAAAGGAGTACATTGGGCAGCTCCATTTGAAGATATCTATCTGTTTTACCAATCAGATCTGAAATATTCCAAGTTTTGAAAATTAGGGTTCCTGTGACAAACCCTAGATCAGCGAACTCCTGGACAAAGACGGACACCTCAAATCGGTAAGATATAATCCTTTGCTATTTCCATTTGAGGTTCTCATTTCAATATGATATATCACATCAACTTGGTGACAATCTTGGGGAAGTTGACAAATTCCAAGCATAGAAGTATTTGATCTCTCTGAAGAAAATGGATTGGACACCTATATGAGTATAGAGGTTCCAGTTTCAGAGGGAGACGAGGTTAGAACCCTTTCACAAGGACTTGGTCAAGGCCAAAGAAGACATCATGCTCATGCTGCAGAGGATGATGAACCATCCAGAAGAGATCCAGATATGAAAGTGAATATTCTTCAAGCAAGGATGAATATGTTCTGATATCAGCTCTCACATATAACATTACTCATGGAAGTGATGATTGGCTTATAGATAGTGGGGCTTCCAAACATATGACAGGATTCAAGGAATACTTTGTAAGACTCTCAGAACATGAATCACCTCACAAGGTGAAACTAGGACATGACTACCAATATCCAATAAAATTTAGTGGGGAATCTTCATACAAGCTAGACTTTAGTAAGTCTCTAACAATGAAAGAAGTATTGTTTGTTCCAGGATTCAAGAAGAACCTTCTCTCCATTTCAGCATTGATGCAAAAGGAATGCGGGTCGCATTCATAGATGGTCAAGTCATCATGTGGCCAAAAGGAAAGACTATCGATGATGCGATAGTGATTGGAGAACAAGAAGGAGGCTTGTACAAATTGAAGGGCTATCCAGAAAAAGCCTTGATCCATGACACAGTAGAGCCAAATGAGCTTTGGCATAGAAGGCTTGCACATGTGCACTACAGAGCACTACCTATTGCAATCAAAGCAGTTGAAGGACTTCCAGAATTCCAAGCAAAGCATGATGGAGTTTGCAAAGGATGTGCGAAAGGGAAGAATACAAAGAAGACATTTCCTAGCAGCGAAAGCAAAGCCAAAGGCATTCTAGAAATCATCCACTCCGATGTATGCGGTCCAATGTCATCAAACTCACTAAGCGGGTATGCATACTATGTTTCTTTTATTGATGATTTTTCTAGAAAGACGTGGATTTACTTTATGAAAAACAAAGATGAAGTGTTCAGCAAGTTCAAGGAATTCTTGATTGAGAACCATACTGAAAAGAAGATCAATACCATTTGATCAGATAATGGTGGAGAATTCACTTCGAATGAATTCAATGAGCTATGCAAAGAAGCATGGATTAAGAGGGAGTTGTCAACTCCTTATAATCCACAGCAGAATGGGGTTGCAGAATGGAAGAACAGAACTATCATGGAAGCTGCAAGAGCTATGCTTCATGATCAAGATCTACCTATGCAACTTTGGGCTGAAGCTGCTAGAACAACAGTGTATGTACAGAACCATACTCCACATAGAGTACTCGAGAACAAGACTCCTGAAGAAGTGTTCTCCGGTAAGAAACCAGAAGTCAGCCATCTCAGAATATTCGGCTGTCCCATGTACATACATATTCCAAAAGAGAAGAGAACAAAACTAGATCCTTCAGGAAAGAAGGGCATATTTGTGGGTTACTCTGAAAGCTCGAAGGCTTACAGAATCTACTTTCCAAGATACAAGAGGATTGACGTCGGTAGGGATGTAACATTTGATGAAGACACAGCTTACAACAAATCCAGAAAGAGACCTACTGAAGAACCTGAAGAAGCAGAAGTAAAAAGCACCCAGGATCCGTGATGCTATCATGAATGAAGAAGACGATGAAGCTGAAGGCTCAAGAAGGAGTATACCCACGAAACAAATAAAGATAAGTATTCAATTGTCATTTGATGATATTGTTTTGTTATGCATTTTTTTATATTCAGTTATTGTATTATGCATGATAGGATGTTTGCATTAATGACAGTATACTACTAATATGCATGTGATGGGTAAGTAGCTCATGGTGCTATACAAATTCTCCATTGCTACTTATCTAGAATGAAACCTCTTTGCTGACATATTGGATTAGTGCACAATCTCAATGTTGTCTTGGTAGAGATGGAAGGCATCTAGAAAGTTTCAGTGAGATATGGATGAATGTTGTATTGGCTAAAGTAGTTGCATGATCATATACTTATGCATAGTAACTTGCCAGTATGAATATTCCTTATGAAATGTTCTAACCATACAAATGCATTTGACTTGTAGGAAAGACCGCATACATAATCGCCTACAAGCAAAGAAGAATGAAGACTTGTTCCAAAGAGCAAGTGACGACATTTCAAAATGAAGAATAATATGACGAGTGCAATGACATCATTAATGCAGAACCTTCCAGCCACCAAGAAGGAAGGAAGACCAGTTCAAGAAGAATGATGTCAGAGTGCAGTATCGAGACCTGAAGAAAAGTTCATAGTTCCATCATGCAGTAGATGGAAACATCGTGGGATACAAAGCAAGATTCGTAGCACGAGGCTTCTCATGAAAAGAAGGCCTAGACTACGAAGAGACATTTGCAGCCAGTAAGAGCTTAATTACATACATGATGATCCTGATGAAGATATTAACCTTTGATACAAGGTTGAAGATACAAGTCTATACACTAGATGGTCACATAGAATATTAGTAGAATAGGAAGCTACTTGTCACTCTGGTACAGAATGTTTTCAGTGCATAGAGCATAGAAGACAGAGGGAGTATGATGCTTCGCTTCAGAGGGAGTGACTACAGAATATATTGAGGATCGACATGGTACGACAGGATGGGCAGATTACTGATGACTCTAGGCTTTACTGAGAGTAAAGCGGATTCCAACCTTTGCTTCAAGGTTGAAGATGGAAGACCAGTGATGCTCCTGTTATGTGTCGATGCACTATTGTTCTAGGTATGGAGGTGTGGCAGAGTGCAGATGGAATCTTCCTTGGACAAGGGAAGTATGCAATAGAGATCCTGAAGAGGTTTGGGATGATGGACTGCAAGGCTATGGCCACACCTGTGGCATCGAACATGAAGCTATTAAGTGATGCTTCATCAGAGTCGGTTGATGCTACGATGTATCGTCAGATGATTGGGTCATTGATGTACCTGACGAACACGAGACCAGACATTTGCTTTGCTGTGAACACCTTGAGCCAGTACTTGACAGATCCGAGGAGTGTTCACTTGACAGCTGCAAAGCATATTCTAAAGTACCTAAAGGGTACAATTGATTATGGGCTCAAGTACGATGCGAATCAGAAGATTAACCTAGAGGGTTATGTTGATTCAGATTGGGCAGGCAGTGCCATCGACAGGAAGAATACTTCAAGGTGTTGCTTCAGTATGGGATCAGGTGTGATCTCTTGGTTTAGCAGGAAGCAATCCTGTGTGGCACTGAGTACAGCTGAAGCAGGGTATGTCGCAACTTGTTCAGCTAGTTGTGAGGCAGCATGGCTGCGGAAACTACTGTCTGATATATTTGATCTCCAGTTAGATGCTACTTGTATACATTGTGACAACCAGAGTTGCATGAAGTTGTCAAAGAATCCAGTGTTTCATGACAGGTCATA
>LPNX010458192.1:60888-130222 GCA_001517045.1 Pseudotsuga menziesii | reverse complement strand
GCTGAGCCATTTCACAGATGATAGTAGGTGGGTCCTATCATGCTGGTGAATGTGAGTGCTGGGCCTTTCTGATGGGATTGTAGTTTACTACATGATCAGAAGTGAGTGTTGGGTGTGCCTTTCTGACGAGCAGGTCAGATGTAAGTGCTGGGCGAAGACCTACATGAGGGTAGGCCTACAACCAGCATGAAAAAGGGCTGGCTCTGTAGAACTTCCTATGATGAGAAGAATCATGAGATAGCACTAGTGTTGATCCAGATCGAGTGATGATCCAGATCCAGTAATGATGATCCAGTAGTGATGATCCATATCGAGTGATGATCTAGATCCAGTCCAGTGATGTTGATCCAGATCGAGAGATGATCCAGATCCAGTGATGATGTTCTATGATGATCCAGATCCAGAGAAGATGACTTGAAGATGAAGATGACTTGAAGACAAGATGATCCAGCTGATACAGAGAAGAAGAGCAGTGCTGAAAATTGTGTCGAAAGAATACCTTCCTAGTTAAGAGGGAGTGTTGATGTATATGTAACTTCAGAATGTATTCTTCTATGTATATTATGTATTGTAACCCGATGTTTATTCCGGGATGTTTCTATTATGTATTTGAGTCATGTGGTCATGCCCCGATGTTCCGATCGGGAGGATTAATAATGTAAACAAGTCATGTCAAGTCATTACGTAAGTCCCCACAGTTTTGGGGCACTCGAGTTATTATACACTAATTAAGGTGTAGGCTCGGGTAAGTAATTGTTAGTCGATCCTACGTGTGAAAATGCATTTCAGGTGAATGGAAGAATATAAATAGAGAGTGAGACTCTCTATTTATCACACACATCATTCACTCTCTTAAGTGAGGCACACTTGTGGAGGAGGAAATATACTAGGACTAGAAGGCCACTACTGTTGGGAGATCTCTTACTGTTTTGGTGTTGATTCTATCTTAGAGGAAGTTGCGGGGTTTTCTCCTTTATGGTTTCCCCGAGGAAAATCTCTTTGTGTCTCTTGTCTCTTGTGATGTTCTTATGTTTTATTGCTGTGCTTGTTATTCTCTCAGTGAAAAGATCCTAAGATCATAATGCTAGCTTAATGTGATGAAAAACTAACAACTAAGACCTTGTCTAAATCACTATCGGAGGACTCATTAGTTAACTGACCTTGTCTAAACCATAACCAGAGTTCATCGGAGTTCTAAAACACAACTCAAGTGTTACATTCAGTTTTGACTAAGGGTAACTGACTGTGGTAGGTGAGAAATGCGCCCCTCCTAAGTTCAGTCAAGTAAACCTAGCACTAATTGAATGTAGAGGAATAGAACTGAATGTAACTGACTCCTAACTTAGCTTAACCAGTCATCAACTAAACTAAACTGACCTTGGTTGGTTTCAACACTCCCAGTGGCTCTTAAATTGTAGGGATTGGTCTAGGAGGCTCCCAAACTGATGCAATCAAGTGCAATTAGTGGCAGTGAGCCTCAATTAGTGTTTCCCACACTTTAGTAACTAAAACATGTGCCCCAATTAGGCCAAGTGGACCAAATGGTGTTAATGACTATAAATAGACTGGATGGACTCCCGATTTAGACATGACTCTCGATTTAGACATATGACCAAATTGGACAAGGGAGGATTAATAATCCTAACACCCCCCCTAAATGCTAACTTGGAAAATCTGTGGGCCCTGGTAACTAAGACCATAGGTCACCCATTACATCAATTAAAGTAAAGTAACTTCTCAAAAACAGGTGCTGGGGAAAAACCACATGGGAAAAAACCCCCCCTCTAATTAAGCAAGTAGAATCAGGATCAATCTGGTTCTTTTGTACGTAGGTATCCTAGGGCCTAACATATGAACCTCTCCATCATTATGTCTAGAGGAATCTTCCTCTTTGGAAGAAGAATGATATTCTCAACTAAATAAAAAATATAGACAGTTGTTGGATGAAGACTGGACCCATGTAGAGCAACTGAAGTCAACTGATAAGTGAGAAAAGGTTCTTGAGGATTCAGAACATGTGAGGAACACTCAAGAAACTGATATGTTGCAGCCATGAACAGAAAAACATGAGTGGTAAGAACATCCCCAAGTGTTAGGAGCAAGTGTCCAGGTAGATGCCGAAAATCTTCCTCTTTACTAGTTCTTTGAGGAGATGAGCATGTGATCAATGGCAGAGAAGCACTGGGACTGTTGAGAGAGAATGCTTGAGCTCCATAGTATGATATAGCTTCTTAAATAGATAATGAATCAAATAATAAAATATCAGCAACCTCATATGAGGAAACTACACCAAATCCCCATCAGCAGTTTTGAAGAGAAAGTGCGGTACTTGATTTTTCACACCGGAATCGGTGAGAGAAGCTACAACCATGACTGAAATATTTTGAATTTTAAAATATGAACCAAATAATATCATATCATAAGGTAAATCAGATCTAAACAGGTTCAAAACAGATCCAAAACTATGAAATGGAATCAAATCCCCAACAACAGTTTTGTAGGAGACTTGCGGTACTTGTTTCTTCACACTGTTGATGAGAACAACTACAAGCAGTACTGAAAGATTATGAATTTGATATATTAAACCAAGAAATATCAGATCAGATATAAATAAGATCATATTAGATCCAATAAGGTTAATATTAGATTCAAATAAATGGTTAACCGAGACGGTGGATGCACAACTTTCTTCTTCTTCAAAATTCTAAATTTTGGTGCATGCAATCCTGCGGGAATTTGCTGGAAAAACTAGATCATGGGGAGCGAATGGATCACTCTGGAAATATTATATTTCTTCCAAAATATCCAATGTATCACATATTTTCACACCAGCAGCAACATTAGAGGGAGAAAAATCAAATTTCTCTTCACTTTCGGAAGCAATTACTGGTAAATTTTGCACAAAATTCAAAGGAAAATCACCGGTGAATGTTTGCATGGAAGTGCAACAGAATTTTTCTTCAATATCAGAGATTCAAATGACTTCTTATATTTCAGCAATATGAGAAGATGAGATATCATAGATCTCATGAACTTTCGGAGCATCAAGAGAAGGAGTCACTGCATGGAGACTGTCTTCAATTTGAATTGACTGTGTAGAAGTTTCTGCTTCTTCTTCATCTTGAACAACTTCATTAGAGAGAGTGGAGGCTGAGAATTTTGGTTCAAGAGTGCTTATGGTGCTGGATATTCTCTCCAAAATGATATTATTATCCTCATCAATCACTCCAAAGGTTCTTTCCAATCTTGTCCAGAGTTCCTCCGGGTCTTCAATAGATCTAATGAGGTAGCGCAAGCTACGAGAAAGACTTGTTGCTATTGTTCCAAAAGATCCATCACTATTATTCAGCCAGTCAATCCTATTAAAACACTCTTTATCAAGTCCAATAGACACCTGATAGAGACCTTGTATCATAAGAGATGAAATAATCTTCTTCTTCCATTCTGAATAGTTTGAGGATAGGGTGAGAAGAGGAATTGATGAATCCATTTTGAAGTTGTACCTACAAAACAAAAAAGAGGGCACCGTAAGGTCAGATAGCCTACACTTTCGGAATTTTGTTCACACCCAAATTAGTTAATCAGGCAAGCTTGATCAACAATTCCTTTGTTTGGGGTATTAAGTGGTAATTTCTCCACTTCTGGTGCAGTGTTGGAAGGAGCAATTTTGCTCAAAAAATGATCCAGTAGGAGATCTGAGGAGAAGAAGTTCCTTGTCTGCTGAGGCTCTGATACCATATTAAATTGAGCACATAGATTTGTGGACAAACACACAACTCACATGATAGATCACACAATTTACTTAGTTATTGAAGAATGAAACAGTGCAAAAATGGCTTGCAGCTGTGAATGCTTTTCATTAATCAAAGAGTAATTATACATATAATTAAAATGAAGTACAATGGCTTTAATAGCCACAAGCAATTCCAATCCACATGAGGAAATTGGAATTGATTAGACTCTACTTGAATGTAGGTAACTAAGACCTTGTCTAAATCACTATCGGAGGACTCAATAGTTAACTGACCTTGTCTAAACCATAACCGGATTTCATCGGAGTTCTAAAACACAACTCAAGTGTTACATTTAGTGTTGACTAAGGATAACTGACCATGGTAGGTGAGAAATGCGCCCCTCCTGAGTTCAGTCAAGTAAACCTAGCACTAAATGAATGTAGAGGACTAGAAATTAATGTAACTGACTCCTAACTTAGCTTAACAAGTCATCAAGTGAACTGAACTAACCTTGGTTGGTTTCGGCACTCCTAGTGGCTCCTAAATTGTAGGGATTGGTCTAGGAGGCTCCTAAACTGATGCAATCAAGTGCAATCAGTGGAAGTGAGCCTCAATTAATGTTCCCCACACTTTAGTATCTGAAACATGTGCCCCAATTAGGCCAAGTGGACCCAATCGTGTTAATGACTATAAATAGACTGGATGGACTCTCGATTTAGACATGACTCCTGATTTAGACATATGACCAAATTGGACAAGGGAGGATTAATAATCCTAACATTGATTGATGTTTTTTGGATAGGTGATTAAGGTTGATACCTATGGTTTTGGTGCTAAGTCAAGCACAATATAGATATATATCTTGATATATCATGTAAATGTACAAAATTAATATAATACCACAACTAGCTATGGGACTGCAAACGTTAAAGAGATGGGGTCATGATTCCACAAGGGATAGGGTGGGGAGTTAGTCAAACTCCTGAGCCAATAGGGTGTGACCATATGTTAATGGGGAATCCCATGAACCCTCAAATACCTTTTTCTCTTGTGTCCCCAATCATCAATTTCTTCCTGAAGTTGGTTGAGGCAGTTAATGCCTTAGGCAAAGTAGGGTATGGTGGTCTAATGGCTTGACTAAGAAATCCTACAAGTCTGCAATCTGTAGAACCTGTATTCTTGCTTCTAGAAGAAGTTAACCCACATGGGAATGCGTTCCCATTCTCTCATCCCTGAGTCACACTGAGTGTTGGGGGCATTGTGATTATTCGTGTTGTTGGTCGAGTGGGATGGGAGGGTCATGTTTTATGCTCATGGTTGTTTACCATTCTACCCTTTTGTTGTCCCAAATGATTCGTTCATTCTGATACGTTGTTCATGCACTTTGTTGGTGGTTCGACTATCCTGAGTTGTGGATGTGTGGTTCTGCGATGTTTTTCTATGTGACATTGTTGTATGAGGCCCTGTTTCCTCTGTGTTACAGAGTGGAGCCTATGAGGCTGATTTTTTGATGTGGATTGTTGTGTTGTGCATCCCTATTTTGGTTGGAATACCAAGGAATGGAAGAGACCATAATTAGGTGATAAACCTAGTGAAGTGAGGAACCTCACAGACAGATCAATAGGGTTGGTAAATCATTTTTGCACACCCTGAAGAGCACTAGAAGGGAAGGTATGGCATGAGGGACCATGCATCAGCAAAGGGAATACTTCCTTGTGTTGGGTGGTGCAGGTACTGAGGAGGACAATCCAGATCTTGTGTAGGTGCCCATGGATCTGTGGTTCAGCTCACTAGCTTACCAATTCTACCTTTCCCATTGCGTTAGCATCCTGATAAGCCCAACTATTAGTTGGATTGGTTGTGTCTTGTGATGTTTTGGATTGTTTCCTAGTAGCCTGTGAAACCCAATGGTATGTTGGCTTGGCTGGATAGTTTGTGAAACCCAGCAGTGTGTTGGCTTGACTGTGTGATTATTCTTGGCCATGTGTAAGCCTGTTGTTTTCCCTAGTTACTTATGGAAATCATTCCTATATCGGGGGTGGTAGTGTGTTGAGAGATTAATGAACACACTGGCCTATGGTTGGGTGGAACGTTGCAGCGACATATCTAGTTGCAGAACAACTTAATCATGAACATAAGTATTTTTTGTTATTCTTGTTTATGCCTTGAAGTTTCTTATGAATGAATATGATGAATTGATAAGGAAGAATGCTCGCTATAAATGAAGTAGGATTCCTTGTTGTACAAGTATCTATGATTATGCTTGGTGATTCCATATATTTTTCTATGAATCACCATGTTCATGTTGGATGCTTGATAATGACTAAGTAGAGGTTTTCCTTGTGTATATTTCCTTGCATTTTACTTCTATTTGGCCTTGTATGTTCAATTCATTTTGCTTAAGTCCATGGAGGTTAGAAAATCCTGGTTAAAGAGTCAGTTTGCAGCTGATATAAGTGTTTCCACACTCCGAGATCCGCAACAGAAGGTGGAATGTGGGAGGCAGGAGAAAGAAGTTAAATAAGAGTAGAATGTGGGATTTCTAACTTCTGGGATCCTCCTACAAAAGGCGAAAGGTGGAAAATTGGAAAAAGGCTAAGGTAAAGAATTGGTATTTTGATTCTCGAGTTCCACACTGGAGGGTGGAAAGGAGGAATGTTGAAGGTGGGAGAAAGGATAGAGGTTCTATCATTTGATAGTTTTTGAATTTTTATTTTTGAGGTATGGAAGGCTGAAGGTGGAACGATGGTTGAAGGACTCCGTCGTGAGTTATATTTCTAATTTTTGGGTTCCGAAGTGAGGAAGGAAGCAATACTAAAGGTGGAAGAACTGTTAAAAGTTCCTTCGCACACTTGAGGACTGATTTTTTATTTCTGAAAGGTGAAAGGAGGACAGTAGAAGCTGGAAGGCATAAGGGCCATTGAAAGTTCCATCGCACATAACGTTTCTGATTTCTGACTTCCAAGTTTGGAAGGGTGAAAAGCAGAGTGCAAAACACTGACTACAGAAGTAGCAGGATCAGTGCAGAAGAAGGCTTCCCATGCACAGAATGGACCTATTGAGGGTGGAACAACTGTTATAGTGATGTATAGAGGTACTTAATCCTGAGAATGAAGGTGGAAGAGGGATTTAATGTCCATTCCCAGTGTTCGAAGTGAGAACCAGTTTTCTTCAAGAAATATTTTTAATTTATCCGCATTATTCGGTATGGGGACCTAACGTTGACCTTCTATATTTCATTTTGATGTATTTTGGTTAAAATTTTAAATTTTTTTATGGGTAATAAACCCTTTCAAAATTTTGGTAGCGTGGTTGCACCTTTGAAGGCTATACTAGGATACCATATAGCCTTAGTCATGCCAGTTTTCTTCAAAGGTGTGACTAGAGATCCCTAGTCGCACCTTTTTTTTCCAGAAAGAAAAATATCAATTTTTTATTAATATTAAAAAACCAATGTGCAAAGATCCTTTAAAATGCTATTACATATAACTGAATAGGCATCAATCACATTAGTATGGACTATATCCTCCATATAAGCACTTATAGGTTGTTGACCATAACATCTTTACAAAAAAAGATCCTGAATGAAGATAATATAAAGTCCTTTGTAAGACTGCATAAATAGTCCACATTTACATAACTCAGAAAAGACTAGTCGCACCTATTTTCCTCGAAGAAACAATTGTTCATGATTTTCCTAAGAACAAGCATGACCAATCATAAAATGTTTTGAAAATTTCAAATTGTTTTACCAAAAATTTAAATTTTTCTTTCTTTACTATAATATTATGCTTACGTTATCTATAAAATTATGTTTATGAGGTCCATGTTTTCTTTGTATTAAGTTACCTCACTATTTCACTAAGCAATGTTTGTATCTTGTGTCTTATGTCTTGAATACATTCTCTTGCAAAATCATTTCTATCTTTGGTTGCATTCTAGTCCTTGGCATTTGCTCCACATAATCAAGCTCCACATTTTTCTTATAATCTTCTTCAACTTCCTTTGAGTCATAATTTATAAATTCATAAAGGTCATTGACATAAAGATAAGTGAAATATCCATATCCTTTAGTAAATCAATGTAAAATTATCTCTCAATCCATCTTGATTCAACATGGTTATCTCTCAATCCATCTTGATTCAACAAGGTACAATCCTTTTGGCATTCAACTTGATATACTTCCCCTTGGGATAATGATATTTACTAGAATGAACCTTAACTCCTTCCTTGGATTCCTTTCTATATTATCCTCATATTCCCATGCCTTTTATATATCATGCCACATTACCTCAAATTCCCTTGAACTTGTGGATGGAAACTTCTCACATGTTACAATAATATTTAACACCCTTGATGAAGACAAACAACTCTTGATTCAAGCCACCTTTTGTGCAAGAAAGAACAAAGGTATGTTGAAATTTTTCTTCAAATTCAAGTATGGTCACTACTTTACTAGGAAAAGGGAAACCCGGGCTGTTTTGTCTCCCATTTTGGGATATTAAGCGTGACCAACCTTCATTTGGGGGAAATTAGGATGTAAGGTTTGTGTATGTAAAAAATTTAGTTAGTATTTTTATGAAGGACATGTGTAAGTTATGTTTCACAACACATTTTGAGCTCGTCACCCTCTCTAGTTCTATAAGAGAAAAGATGAGGTGAATAGTACTGATCTGGATTTATGTGTGAATGAAATGGAAGAACAGATACAGAATCATAATCATAGACATTTTTCAAATATAATAGAGATATAGTAAACACATATTCTATTAAATGGCGGAAATAGAACAGACTGTAATACAATTGCTAGAATGGTGGTAGCTATCTCTGAGAAGAGATGTGGCTGCTACACTCATCCGTGCCAAGCTGAATACAAAATGAGGCCAAAGGGGCCTATTTACAATAATAATGAGGGTGAGAACCCCAAAAGTCCAAAATGTAACCCTAGAAGATGAACCGTCATAAAGTTTGCAGCCCCAAGGTGGTAAGTTGAACAGTCAACTTCCTGGGGTCATAACGTTTGCATACGATCTCTGATTTGGGTGTTTGATAGCTCATTGGAAAGGTATATCTAATATTTACAAATTTTTGTCAACCAAATGCATGTTTATCGCAACCATTTGGCCCCCAAATAACCAAAAAATATTGTTTAGGGCCTCAAAACGACCCCAAAAGTTTGGGACCCAAAAAAGTGTAGAAAAATAACTAGGAAACTGCCACAATGGACAATTGCTTTGAGCCAGTGGAATAGGTGGGTGGCCACCGATATCCATCTGGATCAATCCTCCCTCCTTAGGAAGCAATGGTCTCCATTGCGTTGAATCCTGTATCATATCTCGAGCTGTGTGTTGAGCTGATCTCCTGGTGTGACATTTGTTGAAGTGAAGAGGCTTCCTTTCTTTGAAATCCTAAGAGGGATGTAATTGTTGTATGGATGATTTGTTTCTAGATGAGCACCTTGAATGCATGGACTTGCATCATAGAGGTATTCGGATAGATGAGGAAACAATGGCTCTGTCTTCTTCTTGTGTCTGATGGGTAGAGACACCCTATGCAGAGGGTGTGGAGGTCTTTGTGATCTTATGTTCTCCTTCAGATGCAATTGTGAATAGGAATAAATTTTTGATGTGGGAGATTATCTTCCTACCTTGCAAGAATTTGTTAGGTGCAACGGTCTCTGGTATTCGACAGAGTTTTCCTCCCAAATTAACAATGATGTTGTGAGGCCATGACTCATATACATCATGACGCTTCCACATATATGGTTGTCCTAAAAGAACATCACAAACTTCAAGTGGGGCCACATCACACAGTACCTCGTCTTTGAAAGGCTTGATGCCATATGGTAGGAGGCATTGTTGAGTAATGCAGATACCTCATCCTTGGCTTATCCAACCGATGTTGTAGGTTTATGGGTGTGGTGTTGTCGAAAGCTCCAATCTCTTGACGACTTCTGCTGAGATCAAGTTCTTTCGGCTGTCGTTGTCAACAACAAAATGTAGAGGCATTCCCTTCACCCACATCTGCAAGTGGAATAGGCGTTCCTCTGCCTTTGACTCTTCAGGATCCTCTAGTTGAATCTATGTGGTAGCAACAGTGGTAGTGGGGTCTGCATCAATGATCCACCTCCCATTGTATGCAGCTGTGGCATTGGGTTTAGAATCAGAATCGGGATCTGATTCTGAATATTTGATCTCGACCACTAATGAATGCTTTGAGTGACATTCATTAGTGTTGTGCCAAGGAATTTTATGAAATTTGCACCGCTTATCAGTGTCCTTCTTTGTCTTTCCATCCCTGTTATTTGCTTGTGGCGAGGACCGGTTGTCGTTTCCTTTTGCTATGTTCTACGGGATAGGGTTTCCCTTGCCTTAATTCTGTAGTGGATTCACAAATCAAGAGTCTTGCTTGTTCTTTTGTTGAAATTTCTCCTCGATTTTGACAGCATACTGATAGGCAGATCCAATTGAAGAGATGTTGAGGAATTCCATCTCAGTTTGGATTTACCAATGTAGACCACTGCGATATTTCAGATTTAGGTGTCGCTCAGAGTCCTTGATATGCAGCTTTGTGCGCAAGGTATGAAAGTTGTTGGTGTACTCTGACACCATCTGGTCCCTTTCTTGATGCAGAATGGTCCATTTTGTGTACTGGTCATCATAGTTTCCCACAGGGTAAACTATTCCCTGATGGCGTCTATGAAAGAGGCCCAAGTGGGATTTGTTTCAAACATTCTAGACTCGTCTGATGAGTTTTGCTCACAATAAGTACCCCACCAATTTTGGAAATGGGGGACTACCTTAAGGAGTGAAAAGGTGATCTTTTCCCTATCAAAAAAATTGTGGACAGAGAAATACCCTTCTAGAACATTAAACCAATTATCTAGGGCATATGCATCAATTTTGCCTTCAAATAAAGGAATGTCAAAGTTAACTTATACCTTGAAGGGAGTTGCATCCCCGAACCGGTTGTTCATTGAAGATGAAATTGCGCGCTGCTGGCATTCATAGAAGGATTTGGGAAAAACTATCCTTCATCTCGTTCCTCTGTTGCTCGAGGGCTTTGTCGATCAATGACTTGATAGGATCTCCTGCTTCATCGTCTCTCTTTTTTTCTGTTGATGTAATTGTAACTTTGGAATGTATTCACTTGTATATCTTATGTATTGTACCCTGATGTTTATTTCGGAAAGTGTTTGTAATGTAATTGAGTCATTTCATTCCCCGATGTTTCGATTGGGAGTTTCTATAATGTAAACAAGTCATGTCAAGTCATTGTGGGTAACCCTCCTATTGATCAAGGATTAAAGTCTCCACAGTTGCAGGGCCCTAGGGTTATTAGACTCTCCTAGTGAAGTCATCCCTAGTGAGTTATTGTCAAGTCAGGAATTAGTATAAATAGAGAATGAGCCTCTCTATTTATCACACACTCACTCACACTCAGTTGTAGCACATAGTTGAGGGATAAGAAGTTGTTGGGGCTAGCAAGAAAGAGGCTACTGATGTCGAGATATCATCTTACTGTTTTGGGGTTTTACTTTGGTGCTGATTCTATCTCTGAGGAAGTTGCGAGGTTTTCTCCATTTATGGTTTCCTCAAGGAAAAAAATTGTGTTCATTGTCTCTTGTGTTTGATTGTTGTACTTGTTATTCTCTCAGTTGAAGATCCTAACATAATGCTAGCTTGAATGATAAAATTCTAACATGGTATCAGAGCTAACATGAGAAGAAGACACTATGCAGCTGCAAAAAATAGGGCTTCCTATTTTTTGGATCTCTCTCCACAAATTTTTCAGCAAAAGAAGGTTGGACTGACTCTCCTCCCTAGGGCGCATTTTTCTGTCAAAGCAAAATCTAATTCTGAGCATTTTTAGTTTTTTCCCCGACACTGCTGCCGAAAATTAGGGCTTTCCATAGAAGTGTAATTTTTTAGTGAGCCTAGGCCTGGATTGATATCCTCCTCAAAATCAAAGTTTAGAGATCCAGATCAAAGCATTTGATTAGACAAACCTCCAGGAAAGTCAAACCCTAATTTTCTCCTGAACCAGCACTGTAGAAATTCAGCTTCAGATCTAGTTCCGACATCTTGACCTAGTAAGATCTAAATCTTTTGTATTTCCATTTGAGATTCTTAGTTAATATGTCTCACCATACCAAGCTTGATGAAAATATTGAGGGATCTGATAACTTCCGAGCTTGGAAGTATAGGATCTCCCTGGTCCTAGAAGAAAACGAGTTGGACTCCTACATCAATGAGGAGGTTCCAGTTCCAGAGGGAGATGAGGCTAAGGCCTTACATAAGAAGAAGTTGGTTATGGCTAAGAGGATTATTACTGATTCAATCAAGGATCACCTCATACCACAGGTGTCCTCCCTAAAGACACCTAAATCTATGTTTGATGCCCTAACCAAACTGTTTGAAGGAAAGAACATAAACTGGAAGATGACTTTGAGGAACCGGTTGAATAATGTGAAGATTTAGAATGCAGAGATTATACAGTATTACTTCAAAAGGGTCTCCTAGATCAAAGAACAACTTGAAGCAGTGGATGAAGAAGTGGAGAATGCAGAGATTGTAATGATCACCTTGAATGGTCTCCCTAGGACATGGGACTCTTTCATTCCAGGGATCTGTGCCAGAAAGAATCTAGTCAAGTTCAGCAGACTATGGGAAGAATGCTCACAAGAAGAAGCTCAGATAGCATCTTGAGAAGAAAATATGGTAAGTGAAGATCAAGCTCTCATAGTTCAATCCAAGAAAAATAGAAGGGACCATCATCATCATCATCATCATCACTCTAAAGGTAAGCACTCTTCCTACAAGAAAACTCAACTTAGATGTTATACTTGTGATGAAATAGGACACTATGCCAAAGATTGTCCTAGAAACAAAAGAAACTCTTAGAAGAATAAAAACAAGAGAAGACATCATGCTCATGTTGCAGAAGATGATGAACCTTCCATGAAGAGAAACAAGCAAGAAAGTGATGATTCTTCAAGTGATGAAGAATATGTTTTGATTTCCGCTCTCACGGGAAACATCACACATGGAAGCAATGATTGGCTTATAGATAGTGGGGCTTCCAAACATATGACAGGATTCAAAGAGTCTTTTGTGAGACTAGCAGAACATTAATCACCCCACAAGGTGAAACTCAGAGATGACTACCAGTATCCAATAAAAGGTAGTGGGGAATCCTCCTATAAGATAGACTCTGGAAAGTCTATGAATATGAAGGATGTATTGTTTATACTGGGACTTAAGAAGAACCTCCTCTGCATATCTGCATTAGATTCAAAAGGCATGAGGGTTGCATTTGTAGATGGCCAAGTTCTCATGTGGAAAAAGGGAAAGACTTTTGATGATGCAATAGTGATTGGGGAACAAGAGGGAGGCCTATACAAATTGAAGGGCCATTCAGAACAAGATTTGGTCCATGACACAGTAGAGCCAAATGAACTTTGGCACATGTGCACTATAGAGCACTACCACTTGCAAGCAAATATGTTGAAGGTCTTCCAGAAATTTAGGCAAAACATGATGGAGTCTGCAAAGGATGTGCAAAAGGAAAGAACACAAAGAAGACATTTCCAAGTAGCGGGAGCAAGGAAAAAGGAATCTTGGAAATCATTCACTCCGATGTATGTGGTCCAATGTCATCAAGTTCATTAAGCGGGTATGTATACTATGTTTCTTTTATTGATGATTTTTCTAGGAAGACATGGATTTACTTCATGAAGAACAAAGATGAAGTATTCATCAAGTTCAAGGAATTCAAAGCCTGGATTGAGAACCACACTGAAAATAAGATCAAGATTTTTTTATTAGATAACGGCAGAGAATTCACATCAAATGAATTCAAAGAGTTATGCAAAGATTCAGGGATCAAGAGGGAGTTAACCACTCCATATAATCCACAATAGAATGGGGTTGCAGAAATGAAGAATAGAATGATCATAGAAGCTGCAAGGGCTATGCTTCATGATCAAGATCTTCCCATGCATCTATGGGCAGAAGCTTCCAGAACAGTGGTGTATGTACAGAACCGTACTCCACATAGAGTACTTGACAATAAGACACCTGAAGAAGTCTTTTTTGGAAAGAAACTAGAAGTCAGCCATCTCAGAATATTTGGTTGTCCAGTGTACATACACATTCCAAAAGAAAAGAGGACAAAGTTAGATCCATCAGGAAAGAAGGGTATATTTGTGGGATACTCTGAAAGCTCGAAGGCTTACAGAATATACTTCCCAAGATTCAAGAATATCGACATCAGTAGGGATGTAACATTTGATGAAGACTCAGCTTACAATAAATCCAGAAGGAGGCCTGCTGAAGAACTTGAAGAAACAGAAGCACCCAGAATTCATGACACAACCATGAATGAAGAAAGTCAAGTAGAACATCAAGAATTATAAGAATCTCAAGAACATGTAGATCCACCTCAGGAGAAGAATCCTCATAAGAGGAAACCTTTTTGGGTACGAGAAGCTATCCAAGGTGCAGAAATATATGGGGCTCCAGAAGAGAATCACAGAGAAAGATAGAGAACTAGGTCCTGCTCAGGGTATGTAGCCTTATTATGTGATTTCATCGATAAAGAACCTTCCAACTATGAAGAAGTGGTAGAAAGGAAAGAATGGAAGGATTCTATGATTGAAGAGCATTAATTGATCATGAAGAATGATGTTTGGGATGTTGTCCCAAGACCAGAAGGGAAGTCAGTTGTAACTTTCAAATGGATATACAAGATCAAGCATGTTGCAGACGACAGCATAGAAAAATATAAAGCAATATTTGTGGCTCGTGGCCTCTCCTAGAAAGAAGGAATAGATTATGAAGAAAATTTTGCACCTGTAGCCAGATACATTTCCATCAGATCAGTACTTGCTCTGGCTGCAGTAATAAAATGGAAGATACACCAAATGGAAGTCAAGACTGCTTTCTTGAATGGTGTAGTGGAAGAGCAAGTATATGTGGAGCAGCCACTCAGTTTTGAGACACATGACAAGGAGTCTCATGTGTGTAGATTGAAGAAAGCCCTATACGGTTTGAAATAGGAACCTAGGACATGGTATGGCAGAATTGACAGCTTTCTATCCAATTTGGGCTTTACCAAGAGTAAAGCAAATTCCAACCTTTACTACAAGGTTGAAGATGGAAACCCAGTGATGCTCCTACTGTATGTAGATGATTTGTTTGTAACAGGTATGGATGGGTTGATTGCTGATATGAAGAGGAAGCTTGCTGCCGAGTTCAAAATGAAGGACTTGGGTATGATGCATTATTTTCTAGGCATGGAGGTGTGGCAAAATGAAGATGGAATTTCCCTAGGGCAAGGGAAATATACGATAGAGATCCTGAAGAGATTCGGGATGATGGACTGGAAGGCCATGACCACACCTATGGCATCAAACCTGAAGCTATTAAGTGATGCTTCCTTAGAAGTGGTTGATGATACAATGTATCGTTAGATGATTGGGTCCTTGATGTACCTGACGAACACAAGACCAGATAATTGCTTTGCTGTGAACACCTTGAGCCAATTCATGATAGATCCAAGACATGTTCACTTGATTGCTGCAAAGCATATTCTAAGGTACATGAAGGGTACAATTGATTATGGGCTCAAGTATGAGGAAAATCAGAAGATTAACCTGGAGGGTTATGTTGATTCATATTGGGTAGGCAGTGCCATCGATAGGAAGAGCACTTCAGGGTGTTGCTTCAGTATGGGATCAGGTGTGATCTCTTGGCTTAGCAAGAAGCAAACCTGTGTGGCACTAAGTACAGCTGAAGTAGAGTATATTGCAGCTTGTTCAGCTAGTTGTGAGGTACTATGGTTGAGGAAGCTACTGTCTGATTTATTTGATCTCCAGTTAGATGCTACTTGAATATACTGCGACAACCAGATTTGTGTGAAGTTGATGGACAACCCGGTTTTCCATGACAAGTCGAAGCATATCGAGATCAAGTATCACTATATCAGGGATATGGTGCAGATAGGAGTAGTGAAGCTCTGATATGTTGTGATGGACGAACAAATAGTTGATGTCTTGAGGAAGCCATTGGCCACAGTGAAGTTTGAGTACTTCAGGGAGAAGCTTGGTGTTCTCCAGATCGAGGTTCCCTCCAAGGGGAAGTGATGAGTCCGTGAGCCATTTTGACATGGTGAGAGGATTAGGTTCCTTCCATGGTCAGATATAAGGGCTGAGCCATTCTGTCATGGTGAGAGGATTGGTTCCTTCCATGTCAGATATGAGTGTTGAGCTATTCTAATATGACTGTAGGAATGGTTCCTACATAATTAGATATAAGGGCTATTGCCATTCTCTGAATGGAGGTACCTGGTCAGTTACCAGGAATACTCAGTCTAGGATTGAGGGCCATTCTGATATGACTATGGGATGTAGTCTCACATGATCAGATATAAGTGCAGGGCCATTTTGATGTGATTGAGGGATATGTTCCCACTTGATCAGATATCAAGGTTGTTGTCATTCTTTGAATGGAGGCACTTGGTCAGTTACTAGGGATCCTCAGTCTGGGACAGAGAGCCTTTCTGATGAGTCAAGGTCAGATGTAAGTGTTGGGCAGTCCATTCTGACTTAGGGTCATATATAAGTGCTGAAGAAGACCTACATGGAGGCTAGGCCTACACCCAGCATGAAAAATGGCTAGCTCTATAGAACTTCCTATGATGAGAAGAATCATGAGATAGAACTAGTGATGTTAACCCAGTGATGATCCAGATCCAGTGATGATGATCCAGATCCAGTTGTGATGATCCAAATTGAGTGATGATCCAGATCCAGTGATGTTGATCCTGTAGAGATGATCCAGATCGAGTGATGATCTAGATCCAGTGATGATGATCCAGATCGAGTGATGATCCAGATCCAGATGAAGATGACTTGAAGATGAAGATGACCTGAAGATGAAGATGACTTGAAGACGATGAGAACTTGATGATGATACAAAGAAGAAGACTTATGTTGATAAATTGTGTCGAGAGAATACCTTCCTAGTTAAGAGGGAGTGTTGATGTAATTGTAACTTTGGAATGTATTCACTTGTATATATTATGTATTGTGCCCCGATGTTTATTACGGGAAGTGTTTGTAATGTAATTGAGTCATGCCATGCCCTGATGTTTCGATCGGGATTTTTTATAATGTAAACAAGTCATGTCAAGCCATTGTGGGTAACCCTCTTATTGATCAAGGGTTAAATTCCCTGCAGTTGTGGGGCCATAGGATTATTAGACTCTCCTAGTGAAGTCATCCCTAGTGAATTATTGTCAAGTTGGGAATTAGTAAAAATAGAGAGTGAGCCTCTCTATTTATAACACACTCACTCACACTCAGTTGTAGAGAATAGCTAAGGGAGAAGAAGTTGTTGAGGCTAGAAAGAAATAGGCTACTGTTGTCGGGAGATCATCTTACTATTTTGGGGTTTTACTTTGGTGCTGATTCTATCTCTAAGGAAGTTGCGGGGTTTTCTTCATTTATGGTTTCCCTGAGGAAAAACATTGTGTTCATTGTCCCTTGTGTTTTATTGTTGTACTTTTTATTCTCTCAGTTAAAGATCCTAACATAATGCTAGCTTGAATGATAAAATTGTAACATCTTCTGCCATGGGAGGTTGTTTGCGATGGCAAGAATGATCAATTGAAACTAGTTTGAGACCAAACTCTCTATACTCGAACCTCGTCGGGGACATGCGCTGAGAAACAATCAAAGAGAAGATTGTTGTGATACCACTAATCTAGATTTATGTGTGAACAAAATGAAAGAACAGATACAGAATCATAATCACAGAAATTTTGCAAAGATAATAGAGATATAGTAAACACATATTCTATTAAATGGTAGAAATAGAACAGACAGTAATACATTTGCTAGAATGGTGGTAGCTATCTCTGAGAAGAGATGTGGCTGCTACACTAATCTGTGCCAAGATGAATACAAAATGAGGCCAAAGGGGTCTATTTATAATAATAATGAGGGTGAGAACCCAAAAAGTCCAAAACGTAACCCTAGAAGATGAACTGCCATAAAGTTTGCAGGCCCAAGGTGGTAAGTTGAACAGTCAACTTCCCGAGGTCATAAATTTTGCATACGATCTCTGATTTGGGCGTTCGATAGCTCATTGGAAAGGTCTATCTAATATTTACAACTTTTGTTCAGCCAAATGCATGCCAATGGCAACCATATGGCCCCTGAATCTCCAAAAAACATCGTTTAGGGCCTCAAAATAGCCCCGAAAGTTTGGGATCCAAAAAACTGTAGAAAAATAACTAGGAAACTGCCACAATGGACAATTGTTTTGAACTAGTGGAATAGGTGGGTGTCCAACGATCTCCATCTAGATCAAGTACGGAGGAGAAAAATCCAAGTTAAATCATCCTTATGTTGAAGTAAATATTTGTTAAGTAGAGTAAAATGTAGAGTTGGATTGATAAAAGGGACAAAGTGCTAGTGGATAAGGAGGAGACTCAGAATTTGGAGAACAGAGTGTAGTAGTGATATTAAGGTATATTATTGTATTTACTTTATATTGTTCAATAGAAATTTACTCTCTTTTCCCCAACTATTTTTACATTCTTTTTATTTTTTTGTCTTTTTCCTTTTTATAAGATAAAAAAGAATAAAGAATGTTAGTGTGCAGTGGAGAAACAAGTGTCTCAAGGGCATGCAACCGCATTCAGTCCAATGCAAAACCACTACAAAAATTGTATCGGGCTAGTTGTGTACACTCATAAAGATGTTTCCTACATGGATAAAGGTTAATTAACAAAATAAAAGGTATATAAATGGAAAGCAATGAAAAGTGACTTGAGCAATAAAGTTGTGAAATAAGCAACATTCAGTAAGATAATAAGCACATGTTCGCAAGTGAGTTTGTGAAAAAATGCTAATATAAATTGGAAAAACTTCGAGATCCCTTAAGGAAATGGTCAAGATGAGATGAAATGATAAATATTATGTTTCTATTTGAAGTCATGGAAGGGATAAAAAGGGATCCTCATCTTACATAAAACCTCAACATGCATGCCAAATGGAAAGTGAGGTACTAACTAGAGAAACCAATGAAGGGTAGGCATTACCAAACAAATCACAACTTTTGTAATGGATCGACAAGAAATGAAACTTGATGGGATCAACCCTAAGGAATAATGCTTGGCATGTTTTCATGTTAAACAATACAAAACATAAGGTGAGAGCTATTTTTGAAATCAAATATATCAAGGAGGAAGATATGTTGAGCATCCTATCATTCATTCTACAATAATAAACAATCAATAAAACCATCAAAAAAATGGACTCTAGAGAAAAAATTGAATATAATGAGTTATTTTTGGAAGGTTTATGTCTCATAAAAGTAAGCATATGTCATGTCCCCTCCCATCAATTCGACCACAGAGGGAACATGAATGATATAGGAGGTGCTACACCTCATCCCCATGGTCAAATTATGAAATTCACAACTATTTAAATGCGTGAAATGCATAATTAAAATACATAGTGGAATTAACTCTAATAATGCACACACAACATGTGATTACCAACATTTTCATCATAGGCATAACAACATAGCAATGCATAGAAATCAATTCCTTTCCATGCCATTCAAATGCATCTAACTGAATAATTCAAACTGGTCATTCCATTCAAATTGACATGAATAAATAAGCATTCATAACACATGAGTTAGGAATAATTAGAGACAACAATAAACACTTATCTTGACTGAAGTTGTCCAAGCAACTCGCTATGTGGCTGCAATGTTCCACCAAATTGTAGGACTCTGCTTGGTCTATATTATTTCAGCACTTCAAAGACCACCCCCAAGTTGGCCTATGATATGCACTAGGGAGGAACTACTTAGGCTCACTCACAACCATAAGGAAAATTTACCCATGCTAATCCAACATACAACTATTTATATCAAAGAAGTAGGGAGGAAGGGAAGGAATTTTTTAATCCAATGAGCCCAACCATAGAGCCACATGCATATAAATTCGGCTTTAGATAGTCTAAGTACCCCCATCACCTCCACTCTCAGCCTGAGTAAGGTCCCCTTCTCTGCTACACAATCCCTCAGGAACCCCTTCCCTCAACACTAACCTGGGAAACTATGACGGGTCCCGACTACTGAACCAATAGATATTTGTGCCTTCACTAGCTCTACCATGCAAATATGACCTCTTATCTCTCACCCACTTCAATACACTCTTGGAGTTTCCCCCATTTTTGACCATGTGACTCTCAATCACATATTTCAACTTCTGGGGTTTCAAAATTAGGTCTTCCCATGAATTTTAGGGCTCTTGGCTCTCTCAATTTTTCCCCAAGGGTTATGTCTTTGGATTGCCCACCAAATTTCACTTCCCACATGAATTTCTCGGTAATTTTGGCACATAAAATCATGGCTTCTTTCAATTTGCAATTTTTGATATTTACATAGCTAGTGTTGGTACGAACATATGTCCCCATCAAAATTTTGGCATTCCGACAACATGCATGTAAAGAAGTACCCCAATTTTTGTTTCCAGAATGTTCACAAGTATTTGCCCAAATGATTCCTCTAGAGTATGTACTCTGTTCACTATCTTGCGTTAAATTTTCCTTATCTTCCAAAATTCCATCAATTTGCCAAGTTTTCAGCTATTAAGATTTGTTCCCATCATCTATTTACTCACTTTCCTAAAGTAAAATTTTTTATTTAAAAAATAAAATTATGAAATAATTATTTTATTAAAAAAATTTATTATTTAATAATTTTTATTAAAAATAAAAGTTATAATTTTATCATATTCCTTATCTTACCCATAATCTTTTTTAAGTCTTACCCATGGTTTTTTTTACTATTCAATTGGTCTTGTTTAAAAAGTGGTTAATTATTATAATATTAAAAAATGGTTTAAGTCTTGTTGGAGACATTTACCACCATACACACTCTTTTTGGTCAAATTGGCCTAGTTAAACCACTATCCTAAGTATTATTGACATAAATTGACATCAGTGGAGCATTAATTGACATCATCTAGTCACACCCATGCCTACCTTTAGTCAAGGAGGCTAACTTAGCCTTCTCCTACATTCGGGGAGGCTAACTGGAGCACTCCGGGGGCGATCTAAGTGATATTAATGCACCTAATTTCTAACTGATAGTTACAATCAGTTAACAAGGCAGTGAAGGCACCTCCTTTCATTTAATTGATTATTTAATGATTAATTAATGAACTGGAGTCAAGAGGGGTGCCTCCACCAACTTCTGATGTTCAGTTCAACTTCAGTTAACCTCATCGGGGTTCATTGGAGTCATTGAAGTGCTAACACTTGATGGTTGGATTGCTATGACATGTGTCTGATCTCTTTTAGTTGAGACTCGGTCATTTATTGCACTCCGACTTCAGTTAGGGCTCAATTGAGTCAATTAGGGTTTTGATCAGTGGTTAACTGGAGTGTTGACTATGGATTACATTCAGTTAAGCTAGACTCACTCATTCAATTCGAATGACCTCCTTGAGGATTTGTATTGCTCATTCATTCATGCTTGTAGCATGACATTGTATTGTATTATCATTCTTTCATCTGATTATACAGAGCGGCTACTCATTCTGTAGACTGATTACACCATTTCATGAGCTATTTGTTGATTAATATTTGATGAGACTGATGTTTAGTCACTAGATCAATGTGCAAGATTAATATGGTATCAGAGCTCATGGCGGGACGAAGCTCTATCTCTCAAAAACAAGCTTTTTGACAGATTTCTGCATGAAAATTGAGCAATAGCTCGAAAATCCAGCACTGCACCAGAAGCCAAGGCTTACCACTTAATACCCCAAGTAAAGAACTTGTTGATCAAGCTTGCTTGATTGACTATGCTGCGTGTGATGAAAGCCTAAAATGTGCAGGCTGTCCGACCTTACATTTCCCTTTCTATTTTGATTTTCAGGTTTTCTATAGGTGAAGCATTCGCTCCAGCAGATCCAAATGGCCTCCTTAGTAGATATTTTAACTCCATGCAATTTCCACTCATGGAAAGGTGATATGGAGATTTATCTGCACTCCATAGGACTCTTTAGAGTCACCATGGACACTAAAGATGAGCCCGATTTAGCCATAGAAAAATCAAGATTCTTAAACAAGAAGGATGAAGCATTTAGTTTCTTGTGCCTCTCTATTGCCCGGGATCTTCTTTTCCATCTTGCGGGATTGAAGACTCCAAAATAAATATGGGACAAATTGGAAACTCTATATGGCAAGCATGATGACTTGAGGGTTTACCAGCTCTAAAATGAATTAATGTCTCTCCATCCATCCAATTTTGAGACTCTGAATGAATTTTTCACAAAGTTCAAGCATAATGTTTTACTCTTGAAGCAATGCAAAGTGGAGAAGGAGGATGATCAGATCATCCTCCCCATACTCTCCAAGATTGGGGCTAATTATTCAGTTTTTGTTTCTACATTCCATGCAGGGAAGCTCACAACCATTGGATGGAAGATTCCTACACTCAATGCCTTCATTGAGTCCCTTACAAGTGAACATGACAAGCTTGTCCAGATGGGGATCATCAGATCTTCCTGTCATCAAGCCCTCCATGGTTCGGGGCCCAAATATCTGAAGGGTAAAGGAAAGCAGTAGAAGAACCCATTAACACCCAATTAAAATGATGGGCATGGGTGTTTCTTGTGTTCTATGATCGCATCAAGAAATGGCGAATATGCAGCAAAAGGAAGTTGATGGCTCGCATAGGGCGGCACTCAGCAGCAAAATGATTCAAAGATCGAGAAAATCAGGCTAAAGGAAATATTGGATGCGTTAAAGAGGGTTCTCAATTGACGACTAAAACAGCTAAGAGGTAGATCAACGGCGTCAGATCATTTCGCATGCCGAAATCGCCCAACCAAAAGCCACTTTCCAGCCCTATGAAATGGGTTAAAGATCAGAAACATCGGATGATCAAGATTAGAGCCCGAAAGGTCTATGGAGGTGAGCTATTTTGCATCCCAAACTTGCAAGGAGTATGGTGCAAACATAGATTGCAAAAATCAGTACGGGCCATTTTGATCAATGGCACTGGTACAAACAGAGGTAGATCGACGGCCAAAATTCATTTCGCAATCCGAAGTAGCACGGGTGGAAACCAAAACTCCACTGCGCGAAAAAGGGTGGGGCCCACTTAAATCTATGGTCCCTGAAGAAGTTGGTCCTGATTGGCAGTTAGGAAGCATGCACACAAAATAAAAACACGTGTGGGAATAGGAAACCCAAATATCTATGGTTTGAGAATACAAAGGGTGAATCCACGATGCAAACTGCCTGGGACATATGCGAGAGCTATGACATGTAAACAAATATAAAGGCCCACACGGAGTTGCAAAGATTTGGTTTTTCCTGAAACCTCGAAGCTGTCAAATACCTAAATCACATCCAAAGTGCCATCCTGGACCAGCCATCAGACCACGGTATGGGACAAGGTAAGCCATTGACACTCTTTCAGCATTATTTGAAAATTGTCTTAATGGAAGTAGTGGAGGTAAGAGACGATATAGAACTAGAGGCATCAAGTTAGAATACCGAAGAGCATCTGTTTGATGCAAACTTTGAGGTTTATGATACCTTCCTGGTTGGGGAAACTATCGAAACCGCCAGGGGAAAATTGGAAGAATGTAAGAACCAAGGTATGGATCTTACGATGTTTTTACGTCTTTTTTTCATTTTTTCTCTGTCATCCCAACCCCCCAGTGCCCTGAGTTTGTCGATTGGTGTGCAGAGAATTTCTCTGTCATTGAAGGAGTCATCATGCATAAGTCCCAATCCAAAATTATTTGCCTTGTCAAAGCCCCTACCGTCCGCAAAACCCTGGGTGTCCCAGACGAATTCTCCCAATAGACCCAAAACTACCAAGAAGAAGATATTATTTGTTGCTTTAGAGAGTCTCCTACTGAGAGTAGGGAAGATTTCCTAAAATCTTGTTCTAAACCTGATAGTGAACCCATCAACCTATATTACCCTATTGACCTTGGCCAATTCAACGAAGAGACTCGGTGGTGTATAACCCTAACCAGTTAGTTCTTAGGTTTAGATACCGACACATATGTCCCAGAGTCATTGTTGAGTCTTTTATTTGTTTTAGATACCTACCCGACCGAACTTGAATTGCTCGACCGAACCTAAATTGCCAGGATAGTCAAGTTAGTATTGTCGCCTTAAATTTGATGAGTTCTTAGCCGAGAACATATGTTCTCAGTTAACAAACTTCCACGATGCCAGAATGTTTAGGTTCCAATCCTTTCTGCTGAGGATGTTCATAGCCCACAATGATGAAGATGTGCAGCTACCAGAATTGGTAGTCACTACTGAAATGGCCACTAACTATAGTAAATTCATGACCAGCTAATGGCCGACATATATGAAGTCTTTTTCCAGGAAAGACTGCCTAGGGTGTTTCCTAAAATGAGGCAAATGCTGCAATTATCAAAAGGCAAGAGGATAGGAGACTGGTTCCTCTCAGAGTTTGGGACAACCATAAGACTGTACAGCTTTGTGCATTCGCTATACATCCTTCCAGCTTTCCTAACCCCTAGGATCTTTTATTTGGAGTTAATCTGACAAAAGCTCATGGTCGAGGAAGAACACTTCTTGAACTTCAAAAAGTGTTCGAATTTGGTATTTCCTTGGAGGTTAGGACCATATACAGTCAGAAATAGAGCTACATTGCCTCTGGTCTCCAAATTTCTCAAAGACATGGGGTTTCCTCAAGACCAAGCAATAAAATATGACCCTCATTAGGTTATCTCCAATAGGATAATGGCCCACAAATGCCGGCCCTTTGAGCACTCGAAGGTTCCTGGACTTAGAGAAAAAGTGAATTGGGACGGTTTCCCCAGTACTGTCTCAATGGATACCAGTGCCAAACAAAACACTGGTTCGCAGTTACCTGGAACAAATTCCACCTAGAAGGAGATGGCTGTTGTGGTTGTGATTGCGGGTGGATACTCATCGCTAGTTAGTTACTCGACGAGTTCGATGAAGAGAGGGGGTATTGAGGCCATGGACACCGAAGAAGGGGACACTGCCAGCATGCCCAAAAGGCTGAAAATAGATCCTGGACAACAATTGGTACAGGCTAAAAAGGGACAGGAAAAGAAGAAGAAGGTAGTAAAAATACAGCAGCAAGTGGAGCCCGAGATGGCTAAACTGCAGATACAAGAGTATGTATTCGAAGGGAAAACCGGATAAGAATCCAAAGAAGAGTGGCTGAAGTCTTACCGAGATAAAGTTGACCAAACCTTTGAGGAGACAACAGAATTTTATCATGAAGCCTCATGGTTGCTTCAGTCCAATGTGGCATTGAAAGCTGTACGAGATCATGCCACTGATACCCTCAACTTAGCTTTTGCAAAAGGGAGCAAGGTGACCGAGGTCAATGTAAACCTTTCAAAGGTTCCCAATTCTGACGTTATACATCTAAGCAAAGAGATCGAAGGAATACTGAATAACAGACTACTTAAAGCTAGCATACAATTATCCAAGTCGGAGGAAGGTAAGGCTAGAACTTCTAATCTGTTAAGAAAAGCGAGAGCAGAGGTCAAATCACTTAAAGCCTAGATCAACAGTTTACAGAAGGAAGCTGTGCTGATGGAGGAAGGTGGAAAGAAAGGAAGCATGGTCCAGAAATTGCTCGATGACAAAGACAAAGAGATACAGGCTTTGAAAAAGAGGTTAAGAATCCTTGTCTCTCAACTCGCTCGAGCAGATGAATTGGCCGAATTTGAAAAGGAGAAAGAGACACTGAATTCCAAGCTTGCTGATAGCCAAGCTAAGCTGTTGAGGCTTGAGGAAAAGGAGAGGCAATGGGAATTTGATGTCCAACTTCTGAGGAATATTGAGATAGAGTTAAAAGTTGGACTAGCAGCAAAGGAAAGTGAGCTCCAGAGCAAGAACACAGAGAATGCAATCTAGCCCACGGGCGCGGTTGAAGAAGTAGACACTAGCTCTCTATCCAAGGCAATGTCATAGATAGGCCTAAAGGATACCGAACTCATCAAATTAAAGCAACAAATCGAAGAGTTAAAGAGAAATAAGGTCGAGAACAGGCTGAAGAAAAATGCTGAGAACTAACCCAACAAAACGGTAAGTTGGGCCAGCAAGTGGCCGACAAACTTGCACTGCAAGGTGTGAAGCATATGATATGGGACTGGATTATCATGGAAGTTGACAAGTTATGACCCTATCTTAATGTTATTATAGACCTGGGATTAGTTGTTGAGGAAACCAAAAAACATTTCCAGGAAGTAGAAGTTGAAATCAACAAGAGACCTTTAGAGATTGCAGAACGGGCCATAACTTATCTAAGCTCCTTGTTAAACGAAGCCTCTAACAGTCTCGGTCTTCAAAATTGGGTCGCAGTTAGCTCTGGATCCCGAAAGGTGGTAACTAAACACAGGATAATGGAGATGGTGCAGGCCCAAATAGACATCACTAACCACAAACTTTGAGAGATCCTCTGGATGTTCAAGACATTGATGAATAGAGGACTCCCCTTTTTCTGGGAAGAGAGAGATCCTTTACTATCTCAAAAGGACTACAAGGATTTCCTGTTCGACTGCCAGTTAAACCACAGAAAATTCAAAGATATGGAACAAGCATTATTAGGGAAGGTCATCTTTGATAAGTTGGTCAGTGATTTCGAGTTATGGTTTGACTTTAAAACCACACGATCCAAGGTCCCTATGACTTCATACTCGGAAGCAATGGAGCTCCAAGCGCAAGCTTATGACATGGTTGCTGCGCCACTCCCTGGTCTCGACACATGGAAAACCATCCACCACTATGGGGCCGTCCAGCTCGCACCACCCCAGTAGAAGTGGTGGTGCTAGTGCCACAAGAGATTTTCCATATGTCGAGTGCTCGCCCCGACGGTCAGTTCTCTTCGAGGGTTCTGTATAGTCAGCATCAGCCAGGTGGGGGTATGGAAAAATATTATGCCTCTTCATCCCGCACTCCATATATCATTTTCTGGCCATTCATACAAGCCGCATCAGAATGACACATAAGAAACTGTTAGAACACACCCTTTATTGTAACCAATTTTGATTCCCAAATGTCGGTTTGGGAAAGATGGAAATGCTATAAATATAACTCCCAAAAAGGGAGAAGGGGTTGAAACCATTGTAATATTTTGTTGTGTATGTTTTTCAAGAAAGTTTTAATATAATCGCAGAGCCGAGGTCGGCATTTTTTCACACAAGGATTCCTGTGTTGTTCGCACTTATAGTATGTTACTTCTCTCTTATGTGAATTTTGTTCTAGTTTACCTTTTCCATTCTGTTTTTCTTTCATATTTGAGACTTAGGGTATAATGGTTTGGAATTCGTACTTGCTACGCTTTGTCTGTTGTTTCAAGGTATCCACCAAAATCTTCTTCCCAAGTTAATGTATAATTCATTTCTCACAATGCTATGCATTAATGGTTTGTTCATTTTCCTCCTTCTCACCAGACAAATATGAATGACTGTAATCGAACACCTACCTTGCCCTTGTGATGAAAATGTTTGCATTGAAGTTCTGATTAGTTCTATTGTATATCTTGACTCCATCACCCAATGATGTTGTATTTTGTTTCAACCAATTTCATAAGTGATTTGTAGTTTCTATTTGTATACATATATATCTGGCCACTGCCATACATTTAGTGAGAGATCCGTCTCGAAATAGTAGAAGGCCAGTTCTCTCTTCAAAAGCGGTTTTGATGTTACCCGGAGGCAGGCCTTCCGCAACCTTGGGCTCATTTTCGGTGCTAACAAATTGGTGTCGTTTTCGGGGATGAGATTGAATATCATCCCTAGAAAAAATGACAAAGATTCAAAGTATAAAGAGTTTATGTGGGAAAACAAAGATTCTTATAGGTGAAGAAGGTTGTGTCATTTGCCCTGGTGACTCCACTAAAAGATTCCAGGAGGCGATTCCACTGAGGATACTAGTGATCGTAAAGACAAGGTTTTTGGAGAGATGAAATCCTGAAGTTGCTAAAGGGTGGTGCGTTTGTCCTAGAGACTCCAAGCTTACCGTGATCAGCATCGCACTGGCTATCCTGGCTCTTAGAAATATCCACACGAGAGGTAATTCTGATACCGAAACTTTGCTTAGTGTGGATAATCCAGAAAAGATACTTAGAAATAGGAATAAGGAGAAGTTGGGTTCTCCATTGTTTGATACTTCATCATCTCAGGCCTTGTACGGCTTAGTTGAACCCGAGGGGGAGGTTGGAGCTGAAATATTTCTAACCAAATCTAAGTCTTAGCCTGATTTGAGAAAGGCTTGGGTAGGTCCTAATACGCTGTAGTCCTATCTGCTTGATTCTTTGTGGCTGAACCTAGAAACCTCGCCCGAAGCTAAAGGGATATCCTCTATCTTTTAGAACACTCAAGTGGCAAATCTCCTATCTATTCCTAACCGACGCACCTCAATGTCGGCTACAAGATTTTCCCCATTAGCCTTACCTCTGGTCCTACATGACCTCCCCATGAATTATGCCTAGAGGATTACACTCTATGACAGGGAGGGAAATGTTTCGATAAGGTACCTTGTAGATAAGTTTGATGGATTTATAGACCTTGAGGAGGTAGATGATGAAGATGTCAAGATGTGGTTATTCACTCAGAGTTTTTCTGGGGATTCCAAGAAATGGTATAAAGATTTGCCACCTAGGTCTATCCACAGTTTCGTCGGTTTTTAGACCATATTTCTAGAACAATGGGACGACAAATAGATCCCCCTACAAGTTTTGTCCCAATATAATAATCTCAAGAAGGGAGGTTTTGAATCCTTCCATGAATTTTCTAGCCAATTCATGCGGGTTTACAACTCGATACCTGCCGATATCAAACCTTCACCTGGGGAAGCTAAACTCCATTATGCAGATGCCTTTGACAATGAATTTGCTTTACTGTTAAGATAAAGAAAGTCCAACACCCTCCCAGCCATGTTCATTGATGCCCTAGAGGTAGAAGCCAATATGATGGCATGTGGGAAAATCAAACCCATGGCAGATATTGATAGGAGGAAAGGTCGAGAAGAGATACATCCCTCTACCTCCGCTTCTTCATCCAGTGATGTGAAATTTGAGCTCATGCTCAAAGCTATGGAAAAGTTGATGGACATGCTAACGGTAGAAACTAGGCCGATGAACAGGGAACTAAACAAGCCTTAGATAAGGAATCCTAATTTTAGGTGGCTGGACCCTCCTCCACTCCAACCCAATAGACCAAGGGATGTGAGGAATCCAAGAAATCCTGAAGAGCAACCTATCACACCTCCTTTCCCTAAGAACTATGTGGCTATTGAAGATGAAGCTGAGTCTGCCAAAGATCATATCCATCATTTCGGTGACCTGGACTCTGATATTTACTTGACAGAAGAGGAACATGGTATGTTTGCTCAAGTAGATAGAAAAACCCTAACCAAGGAATTGGAGCAGTATCATAAAGGTTATATGCATGCTATTGACGATGTCAGGAAGATCAAACTGAGAAATAGGGATGTGGCCATACAGAAGAAAGGTGGCGACTCTACTGGAGATGCTACTGTACCTAAAGGAGGGTTAAACCCAGACCAACCGTCTAGTAGTGGTACCAGTCATGGGAAAGAAAATGACAAGGAGAAAGGGCCAATGGCGCCTATAAACATGATAAGGAAAAGCAGTAATGTAAAAAGGGTGGAACTAGTGGCAGTTGTCTAGCATATCAAGGCCCTCCCCACATTTAACCTCCAGAATGAGTTGGCTAAACTGAAAATATCGATTCCTTTCAATGAATTGCTGAGAAATCAGGAACACAGGGATACTATCACGCATATGATTGTGAACCAAGGGGAAGCTCACCCTGATATCTTGGAGCTGATCAAAGACAACCTTACCATCGTTCTGGGGCCTAAAATTGATAGTGTGGATAGCGAAGATGAGGGGGTACCCCCCTTTTACATGAGCCTAAACATACATGATATGGTGTTACACAATGCCATATTGGATTCAGGAGCCTCGCACAACCTAATACCGAAAGGAGTGGTGGAAAGCTTGGGGTTGGAGATTACTAGGCCTTGCAAAGACCTGTATTCCTTTGATTCTAAAAGACATGGTGGTTTCTTTAAACAATATCCCTTCTAAGGTTGTGGTCATGGACATAGTCGTGGCCGAAATTCCACCCAAATTTGGTATTCTATTGTCAAGATCCTGGACCTTGAAGCTGAAAGGCAGCCTACAGATGGACAAGACTTATGCTACCATTCCTGTTTGGAACAAAAGCAAGAAATCATACAGTGAGAAGAGGTTTCCTTACGTAGTGAGAAGCCAGGCTCAGCCCAACATCCATCACATCTATGTCATCGACACAGATTTGGGTTCCTCTATATTCTTCAATGATGAACTTCCTTGCAACTCCAAAATCGTCGGGCCACAAAAAAATGAAGTAGTAGCAGGAAAGCTGAAAGCCGAGGAAGAAAGTCAGAAAGATGAAGGATTGTGGAAGATGTATCTTGATGGCTCTGTGTCTAAAGTGGGTGCTGGTGCAGGTGTGTATATTATCTCCCCCACTAAAGAAGCCAAAGTTCATTCTTACAAGTTAATTTTTGAATGCTCTAACAATGTAGCAGAATATGAGGCCTTGTTGCTAGGCTTACATGCACTAAAAGGTGTAGGCGCAAAAAGGGCCCAAAGTTTTGGAGACTCAGAACTTGTAATAAATCAAGTGAATAATAATATTTATCAAAATAATCATTTGAGAATGAGAGACTACCAGAATGAGGTGTGGGACATGTTTGGGAATTTCTTCATTGAACACACAGTCCAAGTGATTCCCAGAGATGAAAACACAGTGGCAGATTCTCTGGCGACTACAACAGGGAAGTGTGCCCCAGTGGTGCGAAAGAAGAAATATAGGTTGGAAATTGTAAATAGAACTTCCATACTATACAACACCAAACACTAGCAGGTATTCGAAGACGATATGCAGATCAAAATATTTTTGGAGATGCCTGGCGAGTTTGTGAATACTCACACTGATGAAGGCGGCTCCGACCCTGAAAAACTCTTAGATGATGAAGGGGAAGGAGAGGAATCTTTTGACATGGGAAAACTAAAAGACTCCTTGGGAGGCAAGGATATAGTCCAATTAAAAAGCAACCATGTCCCTAGAGGCCTGATACCTTTAGAGTCTCTGTTCGACCAGAATGATGTAACTAAAGAGCCTAAAGTCGAACCCGCCACAAATGCTGTAGAAGATGTAAATATCAGCACTAAAGAAGAACCAAAGACTATAAATTTGTCCAAGAAGTTGCACGATGAAGAGAAAAATGAGTATGTGAAGTTGATGAAGAAATGCATGGATGTGTTTGCCTGGAGCTATGAAGATCTCAAAGAATATGACACCTCCATCATCTAGCACACCATTCCAATTAAACCTAGAGAGAAACCTTTCAGGAAAAAGCTCCAGAGGATCAATCCGAAGCTAGTACCCATCATTGAGAAGGAGGTAAAGAGGCTGTTCAATGCAAATATAATAGTAACTCTAAGGTTTTCCAAATGGGTGGCCAATTTAGTTCCCGTTCGAAAAAAGAACAGAGAAATATGACTGTGTGTGGATTTCAAGCATTTGAACAAGGTATCTTTGAAAGATAATTATCCTTTGCCCAAAATGGATCAGATTCTTCAGAGGGTGGTAGGATCATAAAGGATATCTATGATGGACGGATTTTTCGGGTACAACCAGGTGAAGGTGTTACCTGAAGATCAATAAAAAACCGCTTTCACCACACCGTGGGGTACTTTCATGTATGTGAAGATGCCATTTGGGTTGATGAATAATGGAGCTACTTTCCAACTTGCCATGGACATTGCTTTTGCAGAGGAAAGAGAAAAATTTGTGTTGATATACATGGACGACATTACGGTGTACTCCAGATGGGCTAAAGACTATATCAGGCATTTGAAAAGGGTCTTCATTAAATGTAGAAGGTATGGCATCTCCTTGAACCCCAGGAAGTCAAATTTTTCCTTGGAAGAGGGGAAACTGCTTGGACACATCATCTCAAAGGAAGGGATCAGGATCGATCCAGACAGGGTAAAAGGCATCTTGAAGGTTGAAGAACCGCATAGCAAGAAACAAGTCCAATCCTTCCTCGGTCAGGTCAACTTCTTAAGAAGATTCATCCCTAGCTTTGTCAAAATCTTGATGGACATTACCGGCATGCTAAGGAAGGACCATGAAATTAAATGGACAATCGGGGCCAAGAAATCCTTCAAAGATATAAAACAAGCTATTTCGGAGGCTCATGTGTTGATCAGCCCAGATTTTGAAAAATATTTTTTGGTATTGTCTTATGCTTCAGAACACAGTGTGGCAGCAGTGTTGCTACAGAAGAATGATCGAGGTGAGGAATATCCTATAGCGTTCTTCAGTAAAATATTGAGGGACAGGGAGTTGAGGTACAACATAATGGAAAAACAAGCATATTCCTTGGTCAAATATTTGAAATATTTTAGGATCTATATCCTCCATTCCCACATCATCGCCTTTGTACCATGCAGTGTTGTGAAGAGCATATTGACACAGCCAGACCCGGAAGGAAAGAGAGCCAAATGGGTTGCGGTACTCCTTGAGTATGACATAGAAATCAATCCCACGAAGCTGGATAAAGGGCAGGGATTGGCTAAGAGGATGATGGACTCTCACTGCGACTCTCTGCAACTAAATTTTCTTACTTTTCAGTTTGGTCCAGAAGAGTCTAAGATGCAAGTGAAACCAGCCTTCTCTACATCCCCTTGGTACGCTGACGTTGTTTTTGTATTGCAGAATTTACAACCCCCTGCTTGTCTGAGGAAACCCTGATCCATCAAACTGAAAGCTGTAAAATTTTGCATCATAGAAAAATACCTCTACTAGAAGGACCCTGGGGAGATATTGCTGAATTGTCTTTTGGAAGATGAAGCTTGGCGCATGACAAAGGAATTTCATGAAGGGGATTTTGGGGGTCATCATTCCTGGAAGGTCACCACAAACAAGATCCTGAGGGAAGGATTTTATTGGCCTTCATTGTTCTCAGATGTTTATAAGGAAACCATGAAATGTTACCAGTGCCAGATCTTTGAAGGAAGGAGGAAGGTGGTGTCTCTCCCTCTCAACCCCATATCGGTGGAGGCTCCATTCCAATAGTGGGGGTTGGACTTCATTGGTGAGATAAAGCCAGACTCCTTTGGACAGCATAAGTGGATCCTGACTGCCACATATTACTTCACAAAATGGATCGAGGCTATACCCTCTCGGAGAGATACAGAAGAAGTAATAATGGATTTCATAGAGAACAATATCCCGGTGAGCTTCGGCTGCTCGAAGAGAATCGTGACTGACAATGCCTCTGCATTTAAATCTAAGAAGATGATAAACTTTTTCCATAAATACCATATAATCCTGAATCACTCCACTGCTTATTACCCACAGGGGAACAGATTGACCGAATCTTCTAATAAGAGCCTTGTAAGGATTATTAAGAAGTTATTAGAAGATAACAAGAAATATTGGCACACCAAGTTGAAGTATGCCTTGTGGGACAACAAAATCAGTACCAAGAGAGCTATCGGCATGTCGCCATTGCAGTTATTTTATGGACCCAAAGTAATTTTCCTTGCCTCTCTAGGTGTCCCAGTCATGAAATTACTACGAGACCCGCTAGATGAGCCAAATCCCATTCAAAGAAGAATCAACCAGATCATTGAGCTTAATGAAGTGAGGGATAAAGCTTATGATAAGGTCCAAGTGCACCAAGAGAAGATGAAGAATACCTTCGATAGAAAAATAAAGGAAGATGTGTTCCAAGTTGGTGACTTGGTGCTAAAATGGGATGCCCCCCATGAATATAAAGGGAAACATGGGAAGTTTGACCATTTATGGGTAGGTCATTACCTCATTGCTACTCATAGAGGAGACAATGGCTTCATTTTAGAGTATCCAGATGGGTCGCAGTATGAAGGGGGCACAATGAATGGGAGGTTCCTGAAACACTACTTGGAATAAGGGGACTAAGGCCCATGTATCATAGTGTAAATACGTTTCATTTTTCAATCAACATTGGTGGTGAATCTGAAGATTTTAAGCCTGCAGAGAAGGCCCTANGGGGGGGGGGTTCTTTGCTACCTCACTAGGAGGATAGCATCCCTCATGGAGCCGGTTTTTAAAACCCAATTAAAATGATGGGCATGGGTGTTTCTCGTGTTCTATGATAGTGTCGAGAAATGGTGAAAATGCAGCAAAAGGAAGTTGATGGCTCGCGCAGGGTGGCACTCAGCAGCAGGATGATTCGAAGATCGGGAAAATCAGGCTAAAGACAGTATTGGATGCATTAAATAGGGTTCTCGATTGACGATTGAAAACAACCAAGAGGCAGATCAACGGTGTCAAATATTTTCACACAACGAAATCACCCGACCAAAATCCACTCCCCACCCTTGTGAAATGGGTTAAAGATCGGACACATCAGACGATCAAGATTGGAGCCCGAAATATCTATGGGGGTGATCTATTTCACATCCTGAACTTGCAAGGAGTAGGGCGCAAACATGGATTACGAAAAGCAGTACGGGCCATTTTGATCAACGGCGCTAGTGCAAACAGAGGTATATCAACGGCTAAAATTCATTTCGCAATCCGAAGTAGCAAGGGTGGAAACCAAAATTCCACTGCGCGAAAAAGGGTGGGGCCTACTTAAATATACGGTCGTGGAAGAAGTAGGTCCCGATCGGCGGCTAGGCAGCATGCACACAAAATAAAAACATGTGTCGAAATAGGAAACCCACAGATCTACGGTCTAAGAAAACAGAGGGTGAATCCACGGTGCAAACCTTCTAGGACATACGTGAGAGCTATGACATGTAAAAAACTATGAAGGCCCACACAGAGTTGCAAAGATTTGTTTTTTCCTGAAACCTCAAAGCTGTCAAATACCTAAATCACATCCAAAGTGCCAGCCTAGACTAGCCAGGGGACCATGCTACAGGACAAGGTAGGCCCTTGACACTCTTTTAGCATTATTTGAAAATTATCTCAATGGAAGTAGTGGAGGTAAGAGACGATATAGAAACAAAGGAATCAGGTCAAAATACGGAAGAGCATCTATTTGATGCAAACTCTGAGGTTTACGATACCTTCCTGGTGGGGGAAACTATCGAAACTACCAGGGGAAAATTGGAAGAACATAAGAACTAAGGTATGGATACATGCAGTGCTTTTAAGTCTTTCTTTCATTTTTTCTCTATCAACCCAACCCCCCAGTGCCCTGAGTTTGTCGAGTGGTGTGCAGGGAATTTCTATGTCACTAAAGGAGTCATCATGGATAAGTCCCAGTCCAAAATTCTCTGCCCTGTAAAAGCCCCTACCATCCACAAAACCCTGGGTGTCCCCGATGAATTCGCCCAACAGACCTAAAACTACCGAGAAGAAGATATTATTCACTGCTTTAAAGAGTCTCCTGCTAAGAGTAGGGAAGCTTTCCTGAAATCCTGTTCTAAACCTGATAGTGAACCCATCAACCTATCTTACCCTATTGACCTTGGCCAATTCAACGAAGAGACTCAGTGGTGTATAAAACTGACCAGTCACGTCTTAGGTTTAGATACAGATGCATACATCCCAGAGTCATTGTTGAGTCTTTTATTCATTTTAGATACCTGCCCGGCCGAACCTAAATTGCCTGGAAAGTCAAGTCAGTCTTGTCACCTTAAATTTGATGATTTCTTAGCTAAGAACATCCGTTCTTAGTTAACAAACTTCCACAATGTCAGAACGTTAAGGTTCCAATCCTTTCTGCTGATGATGTTCATATCCCACAATGATGAAGATGTGAAGCTACCAGAATTGGCAGTCACTACTGAAATGGCCACTAACTACAGTAAATTCATGAACCAGTTGATGGTCGACATATATGAAGTCTTTTCCAGGAAATAATGCCTAGGGTGTTTCCTGAAATGAGGCAAATTCTTCAATTATCGAAAGGCAGGAGGATAGGAGACTGGTTCCTCTCAGAGTTTGGGACAACCATAAGACTGTACAGCTTTGTGCATTCGCCATACATCCTGCCAGCTTTCCTGACCCCGAGGATCTTTCATTTGGAGTTAATATGACAAAATCTTGTGGTCAAGGAAGAACACTTCTTGAAGTTCAAAAAGTGTTTGAATTTGGTCTTTCCTTAGAGGTTAGGACCATATACGGTCAGAAACAACGCTGCATTGCCTCTGGTCTCCAAATTTCTCAAAGACATGGGGTTTCCTCAAGACCAAGCAATAAAATATGATGCTCATCAGGTTATCTCCAAGAGGAGAACGACCCACAAATGCCAGCCCTTTGAGCACTCAGAGGTGACTGGACTTAGATAAAAAGTGAATTGGGATGATTTCCCCAATATTGTCCCAATGGATACTAGCATCGAACAGGACACTATTTCGCAGTTACCCGGAACGAATTCCTGCCAAGAGGAGGTGGATGTTGTGGTCACGATTGTGGGTGTATTTTCGACCTTTTGGGTGATTGCAGTGTCCCCTGAAGAAGGGGACACTGCCAGCACGCCCAAAAGGTCGAAAATAGAGCCTGGACAGCAATTGGTATAGGCTAAAAAGGGACAGGAAAAGAAGAAGAAGGTAGTAAAAATATAGCAGCAAGTGGAGCCTGAGATGGCCAAACTGCAGATACAAGAGTATGTATTCGAAGGGAAAAGTAGACAAGCATCCAAAGAAGAGTGGTTGAAGTCTTACAGAGATAAAGCTGACCAAACCTTTGAGGAGACAACATAATTGTACCGTGAAGCCTCATGGTTGCTTCAGTCCAATGTGGCATTGAAATTAATATGGGATCATGCCACTGATACCCTTAGCTTAGCTTTGGCAGAAGGGAGCAAGATGACCAAGGTCAATGTAAACCTTTCAAAGGTTCCCAATTCCAACATTATACATCTGAGCAAAGAGATCGGAGGCATGCTGAATAACAGACTACTTAAAGCTAGCATACAATTTCCCAAGTCAGAGGAAGGTACGGCTAGAACTTCTAATCTGTTAAGAAAAGCGAGAGTAGAGGTCAAAGCGCTTAAAGCCCAGATCAAAAATTTACAGAAGGAACCTATACTGATGGAGGAAGGTGGACAGAAAGGAAGCATGGTCCAGAAGTTGCTCGATGACAAAGACAAAGAGAGACAGGCTTTGAAAAATAGGTTAAGAATCCCTGGCTCTTAGCTCGCTCAAGTAGATGAATTGGCCGAATTTTAAAAGGAGAAAGAGACACTAAATTCCAAGCTTGTTGACAAACAAGCTAAGCTGTTGAGGCTTGAGGAAAAGGAGAGGCAATGGGAAGCTGATTTCCAACTTCTGAGGAATAGCGAGACAGAGTTAAAAGTTAGACTAGCAGTAAAGGAAAGTGAGCTCCAGAGCAAGAACACAGAGAAGGCAATCCAGCCCACGGGCGCGGTTGAAGAAGTAGACACCAGCTCTCTCTCCAAAGCAATGTCACAGATAGTCCTAAAGGATACCAAACTCATCAAATTAAAGCAGCAAATCGAATATTTAGAAAAAGAAAGAGTTAAAGAGAAACAAGGTCAAGAATAGGCTGAAGAAAAATGCCGAGAACTGACCCAACAAAATGGTAAGTTGAGCCAGCAAGTGACCGGAAAACTTGCACTGCAAGGCATGAAGCATCTGATATAGGACTGGATTATCATGGAAGCTGACCAGTTCCGACCCTATCTTAATGTTATTATAGACCTGGGATTAGCTATTGAGGAAACCAAAAAACATGTCCAGGAAGTAGAAGTTGAAATCAACAAGAGACCTTTAGAGATTGCAGGACAGGCCATAACTTATCTAAGCTCCTTATCAGACGAAGCCTCTAACACTCTCAGTCTTCAAAACCAGGTCACGGTTATCTATGAAGCCCGAAAGGTGGTAAATAAACACAGGATGATGGAGATGGTGCAGGCCCAAATAGACGTCACTAACCACAAACTCCGAGAGATCCTCTGGACGTTCAAGACATTGATGAATAGAGGACTCCCCTTTTTCTGGGAAGAGATAGGTCCTTTACTATCTTCGAAGGACTACAAGGATTTCCTGTTCGACTGCCATTCAGATCACAGAAAATTTGAAGATATGGAACAAGCATTATCAAGGAAGGTCGTCTTTGATAAGTTGGTCAGTGATTTCGAGTTATGGTTTGACTTTAAAACCATGAGACCCAAGGTCCCTATGACTTCATACTCATAAGCAATGGAGCTCCGAGCACAAGCTTATGACAAGGTTGTTGCACCACTCCTTGGTCCCGACACATGGAAAACCATCCACCACTATGGGGCCGTCCATCTCGCACCACCCCAGTAGAAGTGGTGGTGCCAGTGCCTCGAGAGATTTTCCAGATGTTGTGTGTATAACTTGACTCCATCACCCAACGATGTTGTATTTTGTTTCAACCAATTTCATAAGCGATTTGTAGTTTCCATTTGTATACATATATATCTGGCCACTGTCATACATTTAGTGAGAGATCCCTCTCGGAAGAGTAGAAGGCCAGTTCTCTCTTCAAAAATGGTTTTGTTGTTACCCAGAGGACAGCCTTTCCATAACCTTGGGCTCATTTCTGGTGCTAACAGAACCCAAAAACTAAATTTGATGCACCTAAACCTAGAGTTGAAAACCAGCAGCATGATGAGTCTTTCGGCTCAAGGAAGAACAAAGGAAAAGGGCACCATGGCAAGGAAAAAGTCAATTGTTCTTATTGTGGGAAGGGCTTCCACCTTGAACATGCCTGCATGAAGAAGAATCTTGTTGAAGCAACCTCTCTCCTTGAGATAAATCACATCAATCTTCCAGAGAGCTTTCGGAGGAGAGATCAGCAAGATTGAGAACCAGAGCATGAAAAAGGTCATGCCCTCATGGCAAGCACTTCGAAGTCCAAAGCACTCTTGATTGATTCTGGAGCTTCAAACCACATGATGGCTGAAAGAGAACCTTTTCATCCTTGGATACCAGAAAATCCATCCCCATCCACATGGGATTTGACTCCACCATCATTTCAGAAGGACAAGGTACTGTTGATCTTGAAAATCAATTTTTTCAAATTTTTTGTATGTACCATCTCTGGCATAAAATCTCCTTAGTGTCTATCAGATGACACATACATGAGTGCTTAAGAGAGTTTCTTTCAGCCCAAATGATGTTGAGATAACAGAAATTGCATTTGGGAAACTCATTGCTAAAGGCCTTGCAAACCATCATGAAAAATCCTATCAGTTCTCTCACTTTGTTGCGAATGCAAAGCCCACTGCTCTGCTGACTCATGGAAATGAGGATAGTAGAATATGGCATGAGAGGTTTGGCTATATTAATTTCAAATATTTGCAACAATTACAGAAAACTCCATGGTTGAATGCCTCCCAGTCATCAAGGCAACCATGGGAATTTGCAAGGGCTGTGTGATTGGAAAACACCCTGAGCACAAGTTCGATCGAGGGAAGGCAAACCGAGCTACATGCATATTGGGGTTGATACATTCTGATATCAGTGGTCTGATTCCTATCACATTAATGAATGGATAAAGGTATCTTCTTAATTTTATTGATGATTTTTCAAGGTACACATGGGTCTTCTTTCTCAAAAAGAAGTCTGAAGCATGTAAAAAAAAAAAAAATTGAAGGCCTTGATCGAAAATGCCTCTAGGCTTAAGATCAAGATCTTGAGATCTGATAATGGCGGGGAGTATGTCAGTAATGATTTTCTGCACATATTCTCCCAAAATGGTATTTAGGTCCAACATTCGATTCCCTACACTCCCCAGCAGAACGGAGTAGCGGAACGGAAGAATCGGTCTCTCAAGGAGATGACCACCTGTATGTTGGAATCCAAGAAGCTTGCTGCAAATTTGTGGGCTGAGGCCATGCAATCTATACTATACATTTATAACAGGGTGCCACACTCATTCATGAAAGGGAATACCCCTTTCAAAGCATACTTTGGACACAAGCCGGATGTGTCAAACCTACGGGTGTTTGGGTCCACTGAATGGGCCCAGATTTCGCTTGATAAAAGAAGGGATTTGCAACTGCAAAGCATAGAATGTCTGTTTATTGGGAATCCTGATGAATCTAAAGGTTTCAAGCTTTTGTATTTTAATACCAAACAGACCATCATCGAGAGAAGTGTCAAGTTCAATGAGCCTCTTCAAGAGGTGGAACTAGTGAAGGAGAAAACTGTTGAATTTCCTTCCTATTCTACTGAACATTTGGATGATGAAATTGAGGGTGATGACTCTGATTTGGATCCTCTAATTTATGATATCAGTGTGCAGTAATAATCAGAACCTGAATTTTAAAATCATCTTTCTACATGGGCCCGACAGACATGCTCCTCCGCAAGAGACAACATTGGAAATCCGAATGATCCAAGGAGAACCCGGTCTGATTTCCAAAGAGTAGGTATTGCGCTCTATTGTCTTGGTAATTTTCTGTCCAAAACTTGCTATTTGATGATTATTTCAGATCCAAAATCCTACTATCATGCTCGGAAGGATCCAAGATGGCAAGTTGCCATGGATGAAGAGATGAATTCTCTTCAGAAAAACACTACTTGGGAGCTAGTTTCTCTTCCTCCAGGAAAGAAATTGGTTCAATGCAAGTGGGTGTTTCAGACCAAGGTTGCTGCTGATGGAAGCACCTAAAAATATAAGGCAAGGCTGGTGGAAAAATGTTTCTCTCAGGTCCAAGGTGTGGACTACCATGAGACCTTTGCACCGGTTGCAAAAATGGACTCCATCCGCCTTGTTTTGGCAATTTCAGCATCTAAGCACAGGGAAGTGCATCACATGGATGTTAAGTCAGCCTTTCTACATGGAGATATTCATGAGGAGATATACATGAATCAGCCTGATTGCTACATCACTGATCCATATATGGTTTTCAAGCTAAAGAAGTCACTATACGAGTTAAAACAGGCCCCAAGAGAGTGGTATTCCAAGATGGATGCCTTCCTTCTCTCGCAAAACTTTCAAAGGTGTAGATCAGATCCAAATGTGTATTTACAGCAGTATGATGGTAATATAATTATTATTCTTTTATATTTTGATGACTTACTGATCACAGGTAGCATAGTTGCCTCCATTTCAGCCATCAAAACTGCTCTCCACAATGCCTTTGAAATGAGTGATTTGGGGCTTCTAAAACAATTTTTGGGGCTCGAAATGGAGCAAAATTCTGATGGGATTATGGTCACTCAGTCCAAATACATTTCATACCTGTTAGTAAAGTTTAACATGGATTGTTGCTATTCAAGTTTAACATGGCTTATTGTAGGCCTACACCATTCTCTTTCCTTTCAGGGATTAGCCTTGAAGAAGGAAAAAGCACACCTCCCATGGACTGCACTATCTATTGACAACTGATTGGTAGCTTGTTGTACTTGACACATTCTTGGCCTGATATCTGTTATGTGGTGAATGTTGTATCGAGATATATGCAGAAACCTCATGATCTTCATTGGAAGGAAGCCAAGAGGATCCTCCAGCATATTCAGGGAACCAGGACCTACAGAATTCACTATACTACAGAATCCAAGCTAGAGCTGGTTGGATACACATAATTCGATTGGGTGGGTGATTCTATTGATCGGAATTCTACTTTTGGATATGTATTCATGTTTGGTGGTGGCCCCATTTGCTGGTCCAGGAAAAACCAAGCTTCCATAGCACTATCTTCAGCAGAGGCCGAGTATCGAGGAGCGGTGAATGCTTGCATCCAAGTATTTTGGTTGCAAAGCATTCTTTCAGAGTTTGATCTTGGTAGTACTTTTCCCACTGTCCTTTTTTGTGACAATCAAAGTGCTATTAATATTTCCACATATCCAGTTACCAGGTAGAGGACCAAGCATGTAGAGATCCACATGCACTATATCAGGGAGCTAGTGCATGAAAAGACCATCATTCTGCAATATTGCCTGACTGATGAGTAGATTGTAGACATCTTCACCAAGAGATTTTCAGAAAAGAAGTTCACTTACCTCCGTTCACTATTGGGGGTGAGTTCATCAGGGTGATTCAGACTACTTTCAATGTTTAGCTTGAGGGGGGGTTTTCCCACTGGGTTTTCCCTCTTTTCCTCACTTAGTTTGTTTTGAGCATTTTTTTAGTTTTAGCATTATATAGGGTGACCTATGGCCTTAGTTGCCGGGGCCCTAGCATATTATGCATTTTTGTTTTCTAACTCCCCTTGAGTATAGCTTAAGGGGGGGTGTTGGAGACATTTACCACCATACACACTCTTTTTGGTCAAATTGGCCTAGTTAAACCACTATCCTAAGTACTATTGACATAAATTGACATCATCCAATCACACCCACACCTACCTTCAGTCAAGGAGGATAACTTAGCCTTCTCCTACATTCATGGAGGCTAACTGGAGCACTCCAGGGGTTATATCAGTAATATTAATGCACCTAATTGCTAATTGATGGTTACAATCAGTTAATAAGGTAGTGAAGGCACCTTCTTTCATTTAATTGATTATTTAATGATTAATTAATGAACTGGAGTCAACAGGGGTGCCTCCACCAACTTTTGATGTTTAGTTCAACTTCAGTTAACCTCATCGGGGTTCATTGGAGTCATGGAAGCACTAGCACTTGATGGTTGGCTTGCTATGACATGTGTCTGATCCCTTTCAGTCGAGACTCAGTCATTTATTGCACTCTGACTTCAGTTAGGGCTCAGTTGAGTCAATTATGGTTTTGATCAGTGGTTAATTGGAGTGTTGGCTATGGCTTATATTCAGTTAATCTAGACTCACTCATTCAATTTGAATGACCTCCTTGAGGATTCGAATTGCTCATTCATTCATGCTTGTAGCATGACATTGTATTGTATTATCATTCTTTCATCTAATTATACAGTTTTTGTCTCTACATTCTGTGCCAGGAAGCTCACAACCCCTGGATGCAATATTCCAACACTCAATGCCTTCATTGAGTCCCTAATGAGTGAACATGATAAGCTTGTCCAGATGGGGATCATCAGTTCCTCCCGTGATCAAGCCCTCCATGTCTTGGGGCCCAAATATCTGAAGGGTAAACGAAAGTAGCAGAAGAACCCAAAAACTAAATTTGAAGCTCCTAAGCCTAAAGTTGAAAACCAGCAGCATGATGAGCCTTCTAGCTCAAAGAAGAACAAAGGGAAAGGGCATCATGGAAAGGAAAAATTCAAGTGTTCATATTGTGGGAAGGGCTTCCACCCTGAACATGCCTGCATGAAGAAGAACCTTGATGAATCTACCTCTCTCCTTGAGAGAAATCACATCAATGTTCCGAAAATCTTTCAGAGGAGAGATCAGCAAGATCGAGAACCATAGCATGACAAAGGTCATGCCCTCATGGAAAGAACTTTGAAGTCCAAAGCACTCTTGATTGATTCTAGAGCTTCAAACCACATGATGGATAAAAGAGACTCCTTTTCATCCTTGTAGACTGGAAAATCCATCCCCATCCACATGGGAGATGACTCCACCATCATTTCAAAAGGACAAGGTACGATTGATCTTGAGAATGGCTATTTTTCAAATGTTTTGTATGTACTGTCTCTCACATCAAATCTCCTTAGTGTCTATCAGATGACACATATAGGAGTTCCTAAGAGAGTATCTTTCATCGTAAATGATGTTGAGTTAACGAAACTTGCATTTGGGAAACTCATTGCTAAAGGCCTTGGAAACCATCATGCAAAAGCCTATGAGTTCTCCCACTTTGTGGTGGATGCAAAGCCCACCGCACTGCTAACTCATGGAAATGAAGTTAGTAGGTTGTGGCATGAAATTTTTGTCCATCTAAATTTCAAATATTTGCAGCAATTACAGAAAAACTCCATGGTTGAATGCCTCTCGGTCATCAAGGAAACCACTGGAATTTTCAAGGGTTGTGTGGTTGGAAAACACCTTGAGCACAAGTATGATCGGGGGAAGGCAAACTGAGATACATGCATATTGGGATTGATACATTCTGATATCAGTGGTCCAATTCCTATCACATCCATGAATGGATCAAGGTATCTTCTTACTTTTATTGATGATTTTTCAAGGTACACATGGGTCTTCTTTCTCAAAAAGAAGTCCGAAGTATGTGAAAAATTCTCTAAACAGAAGGCCTTGATCGAGAATGCCTCTGGGATTAAGATCAAGATCTTGAGATATGATAATGGTGGGGATTATGTCATTAATTATTTGCTAAAAATATGCTCCCAAAGTGGTATTCAGGTCCAACATTCAATTCCCTACACTCCCCAGCAGAACGGTGTAGCGGAAAGGAAGAATCGGAAGAAGTTGGCTGCAAATTTGTGGGATGAAGCCATGCATGGTGCAGCATACATTCAGAATAGAGTCCCACACTCATCCATGAAAGGGAAGACCCATTTTGAAGCATCCTTCAGACACAAGCTAGATGTGTCGAACTTGTGAGTGTTTGGGTCCACTGCATGGGCCCGAATTCCACTTGATAAAAGGAGGGCTTTGCAACCACAAAGCATAGAATGTCATTTTATTGGGAATATTGATAAATAAAATGGTTTCAAGCTCCTAGATATCAAAACTAAACATATCATCATCAAGATAAGTGTCAATTTCGATGAGCCTCTTCAGGAGGTGGAACTAGTGAAGGAGAAAACTGTTGAAATTTCTTCCTATTCTACTGAATATTTGGATGATGAAATTGGGGGTGATGACCCTGATTTGGATCCTATGATTTCTGATATCAGTGTATAGAAAAAATTAGACTCTGAATCATAACCTGAAGTACAAAATCATCTTCCCACATGGGCTCGATAGACACTCTCCTCCGCAGGAGATAACATTGGAAATCCAGATGATCCAAGGAGAACCCGATCTGATTTCCAAAGAGCAGGTATTGCACTCTCTTGTCCTGATAATTTGCTGTCCAAAAATTGTTATTTGATTATTAGTTTATATGCAAAATCCTACTACCATGCTTGGAAGGATCTGAGATGGCAAGTTGCCATGGATGAAGAGTTGAATTCTCTTCAAAAAAACACTACTTGGGAGCTAGTTTCTCCTCCTCCAGGAAGGAAATTGGTTCAATGCAAGTGGGTGTTTTAGAACAAGGCTTCTACTAATGGAAGAAACTACAAATATAAGGAAATTCTGGTGGCAAAATGTTTCTCCCAGGTCCAAGGTGTGGACTGCCATGGGACTTTTTCACCAGTTGCAAAAATGGACTCCATCCGCCTAGTTTTGGCAATTTCAGCATCTAAGCACTGGGAAGTGCATCATATGGATGTTAAGTCAGCCTTTATACATGGAGATATTCATGAGGAGATATACATGAAGCATCCTAAGGGCTACATCTCTGATCCATCTCTGGTTTGCAAGCTAAATAAGTCACAATACGGGTTAAAACAGGCCCCAAGAGAGTGGTATTCCAAGATGGATGCCTTCCTTCTCTCGCAAAACTTCCAAAGGTGTAGATCAGATCCCAATGTGTATATACAGAAGTATGATGGTAATTTGATTATTATTGTTTTATATGTTGATGAATTACTGATCATAGGTAGCACAGTTGCTTCTATTTCAGCCAGCCATCAAAACTGCTCTCCACAATGCTTTTGAAATGAGTGATTTGGGGCTCTTAAAACAATTTTTGGGGCTCGAAATTGAGAAATTTTTTTATGGGATAGTGGTCACTCAGTCCAAATACATATCATATGTGTTATTAAATTTTAACATGGCTGAATGTAGGCCTACACCATTCTCTTTCCTTTCATGGATCAGCCTTGAAGAAGGAAAAAGCACACCTCCCATGGACTGCACTATCTATCGACAGCTGATTGGTAGCTTGTTGTACTTGACACATTCTCGACCTGATATCTGTTATTCCATGAATGATATATCAAGATACATGAAGCAGCCTCATGATATTCATTGGAAGGCAGCCAAGAGGATCCTCCAGTATATTCAGGGAAGTAGGACCTATGGCGTTCACTATGCTGCAGATTCCAAGCTAGAGCTGGTAGGATACACAGATTCCGATTGGGAGGGTGATTCTATTGATTGGAAGTCTACTTTCGGATATGTATTAATGTTTGGTGGTGGACCCATTTTTTGGTCTATAAAAAAGTAGGCTGCCATAGCATTATCTTCAGCAGAGGCCGAGTATCGACAAGCGGTGAATGCTTGCATCCAAGCAGTTTCGTTGCAAGGAATTCTTTCAGAGTTTGATATTGGTAGTACTTTGTCCACTATTCTCTTCTGTGACAATCAAAGTGCTATTAAGATATCCACAGATCTAGTTACCAGGCAGAGGACCAAGCATGTAGATATCCACATGCACTATATCAGGGAGCTAGTGCATGACAGGACCATCATTCTGCAATACTACCCGACTGATGAGCAGATTGCAGACATCTTCACCAAGAGATTTTTAGAAAAGAATTTCACTTACCTCCGTTCACTGTTGGGGGTGATTCCATCAAGGTGATCAGACTACTTTCAGTTTTCAGCTTGAGGGGGAGTTTTCCCACTGGGGTTTCCCTCTTTTCCTCACTTAGTTTGTTTTTGAGCATTGTTTCAGTTTTAGTATTGTACAGGGTGACCTATGGCCTTAGTTGCTCGGAACGTAGCATTTTTATAAATTTTATGTTTTCTACTCCTCCTGATTATAGCTTAAGGGGGGGTGCTGGAGACATTTACCACCATACACACTCATTTTGGTCAATTTGGCCTGGTTAAACCACTGTCCTAAGTTTTATTGACTTAACTGAAATCAGAGGAGCACTAGATGACATCGGCTAGATCACACCCACGCTACCTTCAGTCAAGGAGGCTAACTTAGCCTTCTCCTACATTCGGGGAGGCTAACTGGAGCACTCCAGGTGTGATCTGGGTGTCATTAATGCCCCATATTGCTAACTGATGGTTAAAATTAGTTAAATAGAGTAGTGAAGGTGCCTTCCTTCATTAAATTGATTATTTATTGATTATTTAATGAACTGGAGTCAACAGGGGCACCTCCAACCACTTTTGATGTTCAGTTACACTTCAGTTAACCTCATCGGGGTTCATTGGAGTCATTGATGCGCTACCACTTGTTGGTTGGCTTGTTGTGACATGTGTCTGACCTAGTTTTGGTTAGACTCAATCATTTATTAGACTCTAACTTCAGTTAGGGCTTATTTGAGTCAATTAGGGTTTCGATCAGTGGTTAACTTGAGTGTTGACTGTGGCTTACATTCAGTTAAGCTAGACTCACTCATTGAATTCAAATGACCTCCTTGGGAATTCGAATTGCTTTGTCATTCATGCTTGCATCATGATCATTGTATTGTATTACTCATTCTTTGTGTGAATATATAGAGTGGCTACTCATTTTGTAGCACAATTACACCATTTTCATGCCTTATTGTTATTAATCTTTGATGAGACTTGTGTTTAGTCCATAGATTACTATGACATATTAATAGAAAGATTGTTGAGCAATCTGTTTCTTTTTTTATTGACCCTGGATCTACTCATAGTTATATTACTCCTAGAGTAGCTTAGATTTGTGATTTTAATCAGCTAAAGCATAGCAAGCCATGGTTAGTACAACTAGCCACTAGAACCAAGAGGAAGGTTAGTGAAATGGTAAAGCAATGCCCATTGGTCATGAATGGGATAGTTACTTGTGTAGATATGAATGTTCTACCACTTGGTTCCTATGATGTTCTCATTGGAATGGATTGGTTGGAAGAACACAGAGTAAATATTTATTGTTATAATAAGACTTTTGAGTGCATAGATGAAGAAGGCAACTCAAGAGTTGTAAGAGGTATTCCTAAAGTGATTTTTGTTAGGCATATTTCAGCCATGCAGCTGAAGAAGTTCTGCAGGAAAGGTTGCAAAGTGTATGCATCCCATGTGTTGGAGGTAGCAGAGAATGAAAATCCTAGGCTGGAGGAATTTCATGTTTTGCAGGAATTCAGTGATGTTTTTCCTTATGAGATTCCAGGACTTCCTCCAAAGAGGGATGCTGATTTTACAAAACTTGTGCCAGGAGCAACACTAGTGTCTAAGACACCCTACAGGATGAGTATACAAGAAATTCTAGAGCTGAATATGTAGCTACAAGATTTGTTGGAAAAGAAGTATATCAGCCCAAGTGTGCCCCCTTGGGGAGCACCTTTGTTGTTTGTGAAGAAGAAAGATGGTACACTCAGATTGTGTATTGATTACAGAAAGTTGAACAAGGTCACAATGAAGAATAAATATCCTTTTCCTAGGATTGATTACCTCTTTGACCAAATGAGAGGACAAAAGGTATTTTCCAATATTGACTTAAGGTTTGGTTACCATCATGTAAGGATAAAGGATGAAGAGATTCATAATACCGCCTTCAGGACAGGGTATAGGCATTATGAGTTTGTAGTGGTACCATTTGGTCTCACAAATTCACCAGCTACATTTTTGTGCCTTATGAATAGTGTATTTAGCCAGTATTTAGACCAGTTTGTTCTTTTTTTCCTTGATGACATTCTCATTTATTCTAAGAATGAGGAAGAGCATGAAGAACGTCTAAGACTGACGTTGCCATTGCTCAGGGAGCATAAGTTGTATGCAAATCTAATAAAATGTGACTTTTACAAAGATAGGATTCATTATTTGGGTCACGTCATCTCAGAGGAAGGCATATCTATAGACCCTAAAAGGATTGACGTCATTATGAATTGGCCAACCCCAAGACATGTGACAGACGTATGATATTTTATGGGACTTGGAGGATACTACAGGAGATTCATTAAGGGATTCTCCAAGGTTGCACATCCTATCACTTCCTTGTAGAGGAAGGGGATAAAGTTTGAATGAATACCAAGGTGTGAGGAAAGCTTCCAGCAGTTGAAGCATCTTCTCACCAATGCACCAGTTTTGAAAATTATGAACCCATAGAAATATTTTGTGGTGTGTACTGATGGATTTGGATAGGGACTTGGAGGAGTTCTTATGCAAGGCAACCATGTGGTATGTTATGAGTCAAGAAAGATGAAGGATCATGAGAAGAACTATGGCACTCATGATTTAGAACATGCAACCATAGTACATGCTCTCAAGATGTGGAGGCATTACTTAATGGGAAGAAAGTTTGAGTTGAGGACAGACCATTATGGTCTGAAATATTTGTTTGATCAACCTACTCTAAATGCTAGGCAAGCTAGATGGCTGGAGTTTTTGTGTGAGTTTGATTTCTAGATCAAACACATAAAAGGAAAAGAAAACAAAGTGGCTGATGCACTTAGCAGGAACGTGCATGAAATACACTTGGAATCTCTTAGTATTTTCCAATCAGATTTGAGACAGCAGATTGTTAATCATGTTGCTGAAGATGAATTATATGTGCATATAAAAGACAAATTGCAACTAAAAAATCTTGAGAAGAGGTATGAGGGATATAAATTGGAAGAATATGGACTTCTTACTTATAAGAACAGAATTTATATTCCAAATGTATCATATTTGAGGAGAATGGTTATGGATGAAATCCATTAGACTCCATATTTTGGTCATCCAGGATATCAAAAGACAATTGCTACATCTGGTAAGAAGTATTGTTGGCCAGGAATGAAGAAGGACATTACTGAGTGCAGGTGAGGTTTTAGCATCGACATCAAGAAGGGTTGTTGCAACCTTTGGCAGTTCTAGAATGGAAATGGGAAGTTATTTCCATGGATTTTATTACAGGATTTCCAATGACTTGGAGACAACATGATTCCATCATGGTTATAGTGGACAAATTGACAAAGGTGACACATTTTATACCGATCAAGTCTACTTATAAGACTGATTCCATTGCAAAAATATTCATGAAGGATATTTCTAGATTGCATGGATTTCCTAAGGCAATAGTATCTAAGAGAGATCTTAAGTTCACTTCCAATTTTTGGAAGGGTTTGTTTGCAGATTTGGGTACCAATTTGAACTTCAGCACTGCCTATCATCCTCAGATTGATGGATAGACAGAGAGAGTGAATCAAGTGTTGGAAGACATGCTTCGCATGCATGTGATGGAAAAACCAACCAAGTGGGAAGATTATTTACACTTGGTAGAATTTGCATATAATAATGGGCAGCAAGCATCCTTGGGGATGAGTCCATATGAATCCTTGTATGGAAGAAGGTGTAGGACACCAGTGCCTTGGGATTATCTAGTAAATAGAATTGTACTTGGTCCAGAATTGCTTAAGGATATGGAGCAGGAGGTTGCAAAGATCAGGGAGAATCTGAAAGCCACCCAGGACAGACAGAAAAGCTATGCTGATAATTATAGGCTGGATAGAGAGTTCAGTGTTGGGGATCATGTTTACCTCAGAGTGAGGGAAAGGAAGAGTTCCCTAAAGATTGGAAGTTGTGCCAAGCTGTCTCCTAGATACTGTGGGTCATTCTAAGTGCTTGAAATAATAGGGCTAGTTGCATATAGACTTGCATTTCTTGCTAGCACTAGGGCTCATAATGTTTTTCATGTTTCTTTGCTTAAGAAATATGCACATGATCCTCACAATGTGATTGATTGGGATGTGATTCAGGTGGAACATGAGGGAGAGTTCCAAACCAATCCATTGTGCATCCTCGATAGGAAGTTCACAGTGCTCCGAGATCGAGCCGTTGGACAGGTAAAGGTGTAATGGGGGCACTACATCCCCAGAGAGGCTACATGGGAGCTCGAGGATGCCATGCAATTGGCACATCCAATTTTATTCAATTTTGCGCAGCACTGAGGGAGGTGCCAGTGTAGAATTTTGGTTTAAGTTGTAAAGCATTGAGGACAGTGCTGGTTAAAGGGGGAGGGGATTGTAATACCCCAGTTTTGACCCCATGGTATTTAATTGTACATGATGTAAATATTGTATGAAAATCATGGCAAGGAGCTCAAGGCCAAGGCTAAACCATTGATTGATGTTTTGTGGATAGGTGATCAAGGTTGATACCTATTGTTTTGGTGCTAATTCAGCGGCACAATATAGATATATATCTTAACATTTCATGTAAATCTACAAGATTTATATAATACCACAACTAGCTATGGGACTGCAAACGTTAGAGATATGGGGGAATGATTCCACAAGGGATAGGGTGGGGATTTAGTTAAACTCCTGAGCCAATAGGGTGTGACTAGATGTCAATGGGGAAACCCATGAATCCTCAATTACCCTTTTGTCCTTTGTCTTGAATCATCAATTTCTTCCAGAAGTTTGTTGAGGAAGTTAATGCCTTGGGCAGAGCAAGGCATGGAAGTCTGATGGCTTGACTAAGAAAGACTACAAGTATGCAACATGTAGAACTCATATTCTTTCTTCTATAGGAAGTAAACCTACGTGGGAATTTGTTCCCTTTCTCTCATCCCTTAGTCGCGCTGAGACTTGGGGGCATTTTGATTATTCACGTTGTTGGTTGAGCAGGATGGGAGGATCATGTTTTCTTCTCATGGTTGTTCACCATTATACACTTTTGTTGTCCTAGATGATTCGATCATTCGGATCCGTTCTTCATGCACGTTGTTAGTGGTTAGACTATCCTGAGTTGTGGATGTGTGGTTGCACAGTGTTTTTCTATGTGACATTGTGGTATGAGACCTCCTTTTTTTTGTGTTACACAGTGGATCCTGCGAAGCTGAGTTTTCCATGTGTATTGCTATATTGTGCATCCCTGTTTTTGTTGGAAGAATACGGAATGGAAGAGGCCATAATGGGCTGATACACCTAGTGAATAACAGAACCTCACAAACATACCAAGAGGGCTGGTAAATCCTTTTTGCACACCCTGAAGAGCACTGGAAGGGAAGGTATGGCCTGAGGGACTGTGTAGAAGTGAAGGGAATACTTCCATGTATTGGGTGGTGTAGGTACCGAGGAGGCCAACCCAGATCTTGTGTAGGTGCCAATGGCTATGTGGTTGAACTCACTAGCTTAACAATTATACCTTTCTCGTTGCCTTGGAAGCCTGATAAGCTTAACTGTTAGTTGGATTGGTTGTGTCTTGTGATGTTTTGTCTTGTTTCCTATTAGCATGTGAAACCCAATGGTATGTTGGCTTGGGTGGATAGTCTGTGAAACCCAGTAGTGTGTTGGCTTGACTGTGTGCGTGTGATTGGCTGTGTGTAAGCCTATTGTTTTCCCTAGTTCCTTGTGGAAATCATGACCAGATCGGGGGTGGAAGTGTGTTGAGAGATTAATGAACACACTGGCCTACAGTTGGGTGGAACGTTGCAGTGACATAGCTAGTTGCGGAACAGCTTAATCATCAAGATAAGTATTCTCTATTATTCTTGTTTATGCATTGAAGTTGCTTATGAATGAATATGATGAATTGATAAGGAAGAATGCCTTCTATGAACAAAGTAGGATTCCTTGTTGTAGAAGTATCTATGATTATGCTTGGTTATGCCATATATTTGTCTATGAATCACCATGTTCATGTTGGATGCTTGATAATGACTAAGTAGAGGTTTTCCTTATGTATATTTCCTTGCATTTTACTTCTGTTTGGCCTTGTATGTTCAATGCATTTTGCTTAAGTCCATGGAGGTTAGAAAATCCTGGTTAAAGAGAGTGTTTGTAGTTGATATAAGTGTTTTCGCACTCTGCAGCAGAAGGTGGAATGTGGGAGGAGGGAGAAAGAAGTTAAATCAGAGTAGAATGTGGGATTTTCAACTTCCAGGATCCTCCTATGAAAGGCAGAAGGCGGAAGGTGGAAAACCGAAAAAAGGATAAGGTAAAGAGTTGGTCTTTCGATTCCCAAGCTATGCACTAGAAGGCACAACGGAGGAATGTAGAATGCGGGAGCGATGATAGAGGTTTCGTCATTTGATAGTTTTTGAATTTTGAGTTTTGAGGTACAGAAGGCGGAAGACCAACCTGTTATACCCAAATCCTGTCACCAACATGTGATGAGATCCTTAACACCCAATGTTTTCCATAAATCCCAAACTTGGAGTGGAAACTTTCTCTAGATGTCAATTCTACATGAAAAAACCTAGCACTGTGCTTTCCTTTTGGCTGATGAGCAGTACCTTGTTTAGCATCACCTATGTCCTGTTATAGAGAAGTGGTGCCACCATTTTTATGTTTTTTTATTGGAGCGGTTGTCACCTAAACCGCTCTGTCATAAGGGAACAAAAGCGGTACCCTTAGTAAAAATGGAAAAAGAGAAGATTCTTGAGGCTTCTAGAACTTGAGCCTCATGTCCTCCCTTATCCCTATCAATATGGGTTATTTGGAGTCAATATACCTCTTGGTAGGATATTAGAGCCACCTCACCCATAATTCTCTCAACTATCCCTATCCACTGAGCCTTATAAATACAAGCTCATATCCATAGTTGAGGGAGAGAACTGAATGGTATTGTTATGCTGTTGAATTGACTATCTAGTCCAATCCATTGGAGAGCACAAGAGAGCAAGTTGGAGCTATCGAGGATGAGGTGTTTGTCTTGTGGAGGATTTTGTCAACACTAAGGCAATGGTTGTAAGATTCTTCATTCATTTCTTAATGCAAAGCTGATTTCGGTCCCACACTGTCTGTTGTATTGATATCGCATGTATATGTTACTGGATTCCTTAGTCATTAGTATGGATGTGTGAATAATTTTATGGTATCTTTGATGTTCTTGTTTGTTTGACATGTTTGCAGGTACATAGGTTCGTTATCAAAGCATTATTCCAAGTGTTCACACCATTCAGGGAAGGTCTTCATCCTTTGTCGTTCACTCATTTGTTTTGGATCTAAACCATTCAGACCAGAGGAATAGTTTCTGTCCGCAGAAGGTGCAATATTCCTGACAACAAATCTGGCGACTCCGCTGGGGAGCAAAGCAAATTTTAGTTGATCTGAATTTCTTGAGTCCTTGAACCCTTGTCCGAATCTGAGCTCCAATTTCTAACTCTCTTCAGTCAGATCTACCATCTGACTTAGTGAATTTTGGTTTGAAACTTTCAAATATGTTCAGATCTGAACTATTTTGACCTTTTATGCTCTTTTTAACTGTCAATTCATCGGTCTTTACCTTGATTTGATCAATTTTTAACTTGAAATATCATTCTCTTTGTGTTTTGGATCTATTAAGGGAACCACACATGTGTTGTGGGCAATACGCGGTGCCACCACCTGAACTCTGGTAGCCAGAAGCGGTGCCACCGCCTGAACATAGTGATCCAGAAGTGGTGCTCGTCTAGAACCGCTCTGTCCAAGACCCCTCTAGCGTGGTGTCAGGTAGGCCTTGTTCCAGAACTAGTTTTTTGTCTTTTTTTGCAAAAAGTAGAGTTTGCTTTCTTTCAGCCTTGCACTCTCAGGCTTGCTTGTTTGAATCTGAATGCTCATGGTTGGAAATTTTGTGGTAAAATTGGTTTAATTGTAAAAATTTGAAAGCTAGGTTAGGCTTGTTCATTATTCGTTTTCTTTCATGCTTGTTGGTTGTGATTTTGAAAGGAATTTTTGAAATCTTAGGTTTCACTTAGATCTCTTTTCGTTTCATTTATAAATACTGAAAGAAAAACCACTTGCTTATCATCTTAATTTCATTTTTTCCATATAGGACTTCTTTTTGCTTTTAAAGAAAGAAATTTTTTTGTTGAGATTAAGTCATTATTATTACTGAGCATAGGGCACTGGATCTCTGATTAGCCTCACAAGATTTCAGTTTCCCTTTGTTCTTTTGTCTCTCTTGCATCAGCACTATCTCATCAAAAGAAAAAATAATGTAGTTTTAAGTTAGATCTATCTATGATTAAAAATAAATAAATAAAATAGAGTGCATATGCATGTAGAGTGCTTGTTGTTTTTATTTTAGGAAAAGAGACTCTTACCCATCTGATTGCTTTCAAAAAGAAAAATGAGTTTGGAATGTGTTGCTTGTCTTTGGATTTGATTTGTTCAAAGTAGCTGTTTGGGAATTTTTGGTTTTCAAAACGAAAAGAAAATAGTCTCTCTCCCTCCCATAAGTAGGCATACCTCGAACGGTAAAGTGAAATATTTGCATCTACATATCTGCATAGTTTTACCTTTGCTATCAAAATTCCATGCATTCACCTAACTATCCACTTTAAAATTAACGGTAGTTATAGGCTTAAAATTTACATAGCAATTTGAGTGATAGGCTAGAGATGTGTTCATACATTGTTAAGTGTAGGAGCTGTCGTTACTCATCCACACTACATCCCGGGACTCGCACGGTTCTACCACGTACCGTCGGTATATCGAACGACCTTTCACGTACCCTTGAGGTATATAGAAAGGTACTTCATGTACTCAATTGTATTTAGGAAGGCCCCTTGTGAATGGTTGTGCATTAGACAACACGACTACCGATTTGAGCTCCCACATACCTTGCGTATATCGAGAGACCCCACTAGGATACCTTATCTATCTGAGAAAATCCCTTTGGCTATCTTGCTTGGAGCCACACACTGAAAACAACATTTGGGGAGATTACTACACACGTACCCTTGAGGTGTATCACAAGTGGCACCTTCTTGACAATCCTGGTGAGAGACCAGACTATTTGAACTCCTCCTTTCATTTAAGTTTTCTTGTTTGGCCTATAGCTTGAGTAGGGAAATTTTTGGTATGTTTTCTAGTTTTGAGACCCTAGGTTAGATAGGAATTGTACAAACTAGATGAATTAAGACAGTCCAAAAGAGTATGGGGCTTGGCACCTGATTTTATTCCTATTTCAGGAGAAGATCCTATGGAAGCTATCGACCAAGGAGCTGCTACCAACTCCCAAGTGGGAGAAAATGTGGTTGCAAAAAGCAGAGATCCATATCCTTCACATGGTCCTCCCTTGGTCCAAAAACCTTCTAGGGGTAATATTTTGTTCCATTCTCCCATGGAAAGTCATGTTGATGATACTACCCATCCAGATTATGGTCCCAATGCTTCGTTTTGGGATACCTCTATGGGACGGGCCATTTCTTCGTTTGGCACCCGTCCAACCTCTTCTGAAGATATTTCACCAAATGAAGAAGAACGTAGACAATAACAGGAAGCTATTCTCTATGCAAGAGAACTTAAGAAGAAAATAGATAATATATTGGGTACACCACCACCTCGTTCAACAATTTTTCCTCGTAATCCAAACCCTTGGCCTAATGGATATTGCTCACTTTCTAATTCTATGAAACCCATTGAACCTATTCGAGATCGTGCTGTGACTCCGCATAATACAGGTCAAACTACCAACCCCACCACCTCCCATAGTATGTCTGTTCCAAATCCCCCCCGGTCTTCCGCATCTTGGGAACAACATTCAATTCCTATTTCATCAATACCTTCCAGTGTCGGGGGGAAACCCCCAGTGAAAACTACATTACATGTCAATGGAATTGTAGCTAGTCATGGATAGACCTCTAGTATAGAGCAATATACAGCCTATGTTCCTCCTACCCATATGAATGTGGTCAACCCTGCATCCAGTTTAGGTCAGCCCTTGTGGACGTAACCTGTAACCCATCAAACCTCTTGGGTGTATGGTTACATAGAAAGTCAAGTATCTGTAGGAAATGTCAATTACCAACCTACTCCTATAGGAATGCCTTATGCTGGAATTCCATATCCTAATAATACTTTCACTCCATGGGGGAAACCTAACTGGTCTTACATGCCAACTATGGGAGGGATACCTATACATACTGCGGGGGGTACCGGAGGACCACCTTATGGACTTCCTCCCTCTGGGGGGGCTAATGGTCCTGTAGGGCCTGGCAGATTTCCTCCTTATGGTCCTAATGGTCCTGGTGGTCCTAGGAGGCCTGGTGGCTTCCCTCCTAATGGTCTAGAAGGGTCTAGTGGCCCTCCTCCTAGTGGTTCTGGAGGCTCCAGAGGTTTACCTCCTAGGGGTCTTGGAGGGTTAGGTGGTCCTCCTCCTGGTGGTCCAGGTGTTCCTGGTGGTCTTGGAGGCCTTGGAGGTCCTCCTCCTAGAGGCTCTGGTGGTCCTAAAGGTCCCGATCCCAAAAATGAACCCCCTGCGGGTGGATCTTCCGGCAGTTCTTCATCACAACAAACTGTCTATCAGTATACTTACGGTCCTACTGGTACTTCTATGCCTTATCAATACTACCAGTACATACAACCTAATTGCTAGTTACCTTTCCTAGCAACTTTGGACTTTCCTGATTTGTCCAAGTTGATTAATGATCCCATTCGACATAACCCCTCATGGCCTCCCATTCCGGTAAAGTTACCATCAGACATCCCAAAATTTGATGGGAAGTAGGGAGATGATCCAAAAAACCATGTCATGACATTCCATTTGTGGTGTTCTTTGAACTCCCTAATGGATGATTCAGTTCATTTAAGACTCTTCTAGCGAACTTTGACTGGTACCACCATGAAATGGTACATTGAACTTCCGCAACACTCATTTGTAGATTTTGGTTCTTTGGCAATTGTCTTTCTTACACACTTTCAACTTCCTATCCATTATGAAATGGGTACATATCTCTTAACTTCTCTACGTCAGAACACCTCCACCCACATATCCAATCATATCCATGAGTGGAGAAGGCAGAGAAGACTTATTAAGGCTCCTATCCTAGATCAATTGTTAGCTAATTGGTTTACTAAATCTTTGTTTCCTCCAATCGCTCGAGATGTGGCTATGGGAGGTGCCATTACTGAAGAGTAAGCCATTAGATGAGCCCAATATTTGGACTTGGTCTATTCGCAGTCCAAAACATTGTATGACTTGATCCCTCAAGCTCCTCAACCAAGCACCGATCCTTCCAAGCCACTAGCAGAAACCCCTGTTGATGGGATTGTTGGTTCGATCCAGTCCCAGCCAACAACAAAAATTTCCAAGCAACCCCAAAATTCCACCCCTATTCCTTCAACTCCCATGGTTTTCACCAAGGTCAACTCCATTCAAATTAATCAAATGCCCAGCAACAATAGAAAGAAAGGTAAAGCTAAAAACAAAAAACCTAGAAACCAGTAGGAGAATCCAAAACCAACCATCACCGAGAATGATAAAGGGAAAAGAAAAGCAAAATATCCATGTCTGTTATGCGGAGGTGGCCACTTCACGAAAGAGTGTCCTCGTCATGAATAAATCACTCAATTTCTAAAAACTAATCCCACGCCCGCAGTTCTCACAGATATTTTTCCCTCTCAACAACAGCTGATAGACCACATGTCTAATCAGGGAAATTCTAGTTCTTCAGAGGAAATTCACATGATGTCCTCAAACACTTAAGTTTGCAAACTCGAAGTCGGAATTATGACAAACCCATAGACAAGAAAGAAGACAATTCTTCTTCAGGAAAAGCTCCCTCTACAGGTTCTCTCGTGTCCTCATCTATTTGCCCCCTAACCATCAAGAAACCTAATCTCAACATGGTTTTGCGTCCACCCAAGAGTACCCTTAGGAAGGTTGTGTTTAATCCTAATGCCCGATCTGCTCAATTTTATAATGTAGTTGAAGATCTTGCTCAGAAACCATGTGCAATGTCTACCTTAGAAGTACTCCAAAATTGTACTACACAACGCAAAAACTTGTTAACTTCGTTAGGACCTTTAGACCCTGACAACCCTAATTTGATTCATTTCAATGTTGAAAACTATAAGTCTCGACTACCTCACAAACTCACTTTCCAAATCATAATGAAAGTAGTCAGAAAGAAGGTCTTTAGAACTATCTTAGACGAAGGAGATTCAACTTTGGTTTTGTCCCTGTCTTGTTGGAAAGCTTTGGCTCTCCTGAGCTTGTAACATCACCAACGACTCTGAATGCCTTTGATGGATGAGGTTTCTAGCCCCATGGTCTCATACCATCCCTTTCAGTTGAGCTTGGGGGAAAAACTGTTTCGATTCAAGTGGAAGTAGTAAATGCCCCATTAGATTACAACCTCCTATTAGGAAGAAATTGGTTTTACGCCACGACTGATGTCGCTTCAACGGTATTTCGAACTATCCAATTTCCACATCTGGGGAGGATTGTAACCATTGATCAGCTCAATTTCTGTATGCCATATGTTACCACCTCTACGGCTAATAACATCGCTTTGTTAGACCAGTCCCCTCCTCCTTACCAGTCGATTGGGGTAGGCATGTTGAAGGATTCTTCCCTTATGGGGATTTTTTCGTCAAACCCTCCTAACATAGACACGACGATGGTAAATATGATTTCTTCATCTGATTATGATCCAAAGGGAAAAAAAATTGTTGAGTCCACCTCGTTGAGTTTGGATGAAGCAATGTACGACATTATCCAAACCCTTTCTAATGAACACACTAATGACCTTCATCTAGTGGCTTCAAACCCTTACCACCTACCCTACTGGTTAGAAACCTCTCTTCCTATTCTAGATTATCTCTCCCATACTTTTCCTTCTGATGAGTCCATTATGGAGATCATGAGTACAAATGAGCCTATATGGTTGGATCATCACCATAGATCTTCGTTCCTCCCTAATACCAGTTCGGTAGACCATGATTTTGCATCCCTTTTCACTACTAATATTGTCAACACAAATCAAACTCCTATATTGTTGCAAAACATAGATTCTGAAGGAAGCCTATGCAAAATCACTTAAACAAATCCAATTGACATATCATCCAAGATTGGAACCCTTAAGCATGTTCATGTTGGGAAGAACTTCCTAGCAAAAGAATCTGAAGCATACAGAGCACTTTTCAAAGAATTCTGAGATGTTTTTGCCTAGTCTTACGAAGAAATGTTGGGGATAGACCCATCCATTGTGGTTCATGAAATAAAAACCTATCCCACTTCAAAACCTGTCAGACAAAAACTGAGACAAGTCCATCCACGGAAAGCCGTAGGTATCAAAGCTGAAATAGAAAAGCTTCTAAAAGAAGGGTTTATTTATCCCATACCCCTGATGGAATGGGTATCAAACATTGTCCCTATCAATAAAAAGTAGGGCACCATTAGAGTCTGCATCGATTTCAGAGATTTGAATAAAACTGTCCAAAGACAACTTTCCCACTCCGCATATCGACCAGATTATCGACAACTGTGCTGGAAGTGTCATCTTTTGATTTATGGATGGCTTTTTAGGTTATAATCAGATTGAGATTTTACCTATCAATCAGCACAAGACAACATTTATTTTCCCATGGGGAACCTTTGCATACAGGAAGTTACCATTCGGCTTGAAAAACACTGAAGCCACTTTCCAGCATGCTATGTCCTATGTGTTTCATGATATAAAACATATTGTAGAACCATACCTTGATGACCTCCCAGCTCATTCACAGTGACAGGAGGACAACCTTGATCCTCTTAGACACATTTTCCTAAGATGTCGTCATTATAAAATACGACTCAATCCTCATAAATGTGTTTTTTGCATTGAGACAGGACACCTGCTAGGTTTTGTGGTTTCTAAGGATGGCATCCAGATAGATCCATTGAAAATTGCAGCTATTCTAGCCCTACCAGTCCCAACCAACCTTCTAGAAATCCAAAGTTTGCAAGGGAAGGAAAACTTCCTCCGCCATTTCATGTGCAATTTTGCAAAGAAAACACATGGTTATATGCATCTCCTTAAGAAGGACACTCCATTATTTTGGGATGACCAAGCCTAATGTGCCTTTGATAATCTCAAACATGCTCTGACTCATTCACCCGTGATACACCCCCTAGAATTTTCAAAGAATTTTCTCTTATACATTGCTGCCTCCACTACTACCATCGAAATGGTTTTGGTGCAGGAGAATCCCGACGGTCAGGAGCATGTGATATACTATGCTAGTAAGAATCTCATGGATTCCAAAATTTGATACTCACACATGGAGAAATTAGTATTGGCCATGATCATTGTTGTTCAGAAATTTCATCACTACATTTTGCTCCACACAACCACCGTATTGGCAGACCAGAACCCTATGTATTACATCCTAACTCGTTAGGTGCTTGGGGGCAAGTACTCCTAATGGATAGTCATCCTACAAGATTTTGATTTGGAATTTTCCAGAGCTACATCAAAGAAATCCTTGGTATTTTCTGAGCTTATGTGTGATCTTCCCTGTGCTTCAACGGAATTTCAGCATAGTGATTCATTCCTAGATAAATTCCTGTTCCTGATAAGCACCACTGACCCATGGTATGGAGATTTGCTCATTTATCTCTAGACACAAAGATTTCAGCCCACTCTATCCCATGACGATCACTGTCGTATACGTCACCATGCAAAATATCACCTCATCTTGAATGACACTTTGTATAGAAGTGGTATCGATTCCATTCTCCAGTGATGCCTTACCCATGAGGAAGTTGAACAAGTTTTGAATGATTGCCACTCTTGAGCATGTGGCAGTCATCTATTTGGGATGGCTACAGCCCAGAAAATCCTCCACGCTGGCTATTTCTTACCTTCAGTCTTTAAATATTGTCATGAGGCTGTTAAGAAATTCCCACCCTATCAACATTTTTATCTGAAAAAACTCACCCATCCTACTCCATTACACCCCATCATTGTCGTTGGCCCTTTCGCCAAATGGGGGATCGATTAAATCCATTGTAATCCTACCTCAACAGGGGGGCATGGTTACATCATCGTAGCCATTGATTATTTTATGAAATGGGATGAGGCCATGCCTACATATGCCGAGGATGGTAAGACTGTCGCTCTCTTCCTGTTCAATCATGTGATATCAAAATTCGGAGTCCCGCAGTCCATAGTTATTGATCACGGATCACATTTTCGTAATCAAATGATGGAGGAATTAAGTGCCAAGCTAGGTTTTCATCCTGAAAACTCTACGCCCTATTATCTGTAAGCTAATGGTCAAGTCAAGGCCTTTAATAAAGTTTTGAAAACAATGTTGTGTTGGATGGTTGGAGACCATAAATCCAACTGGCACCATATTCTTTTCACCTCTCTTTGGGCTTACAGGACTTCAGTGAAAAACAGATACTGGTTTCACACCTTTCCAGCTTGTCTATGGACTAGAAGTTGTATTGCCGATTCAATGTCAGATTCCATCCTTGAAACTTGCCGTCGAACTTCTCCCAGACACTTGCATAGAGAAAGAAAGATTTCTCTACCTGAATTACCTTGACGAAACTAGAAGAGATGCTACCTTAGCTAATGAGGCACATAAGAAACGCGTCAAGGCGCAGTATGACAAGTCTATCCAACCTCGTGCCTTTAAAGAAGGTGACCTAGTTTTGACCTATGATCAGAGATATGACAAACTAGGGAAAGGGAAGTTTGAATCCATGTGGTACGGTCCTTTCGTTATTTCCAAATTTTTAGAGAAAGGGGCCAATGACCTCGTGGACTATGATGGAATCCCCTCAGGACAACCTCGCAATGGGTTTTGCCTGAAGAGGTACTATGCCTAGATATTTCTTGTGTAGTACTTTGTATATATGTATATTACTTGACTTTTAGTGTGCTTAAGTATTTTCAATAAGGTTTTGATTTTAGTGTCCGTATCTGTTTATACCATGTTTTGGTCATGCAAAGAAGATGGCTTTCTACGGCTTTGCTAATGGTGCTTGCCGCCACACCTTCAATCTTTCCTTAGCTACTTGGATTCTCTATTCCCCAGCTTACGATTTGGTTAATTCAGGAGCAGTTTGCATTGGTCCCGCCACCAACAATATCGCTGAATATCGAACACTCGTAGGTCTTTTGACTGAAGCTGCCTCCCAAGATGTTCATAACTTGGTAGTCTTGATGGACTCACAACTAGTGGTTTGTCATTTAAACCATGTCTATACCATTAGGAATCTCGTGCTTCTCCGTCTCTTTCGGAGGGTACATTTATTGGAGAGGTCATTTGAAGCTATTACCTATAGGAATATCCCTAGAGAACACAATGCAGTTGCTGAGTCATTGGCAAATTACATCCTAGACTGGCATATTTCCCATTCATGACATGAAAATCAAACATTGTTCACTGTAAATAAACTATAAAAGACACATAAAACTCATGTAAATACATTCACCATTTGAGACATATAGACACCAAAAGTAGAAGTCTGTGTATGTATGTATGTATATATATATATATACATGTTTTACAAAAAATAGGTCACGAGACCTCATCTGAAGCGCTCAGGCTTTCAAGTAAAAAATCATCATACAAAAATCCTAAAGCTATCTATCAGCTTTCAGTGAATACATCATGCATCCCATCATCTAATGATGCTTGTGGTATTACATAACCGCCCGGGCTACTCAACATAGCAGTCTGCTGAAACGACCTGGTACTCCCGCAGTGGGCCTCTGGTACCTTAGTGGGAGGTCGTCGATCGAGGCATCAAGGATTTCTAGAGTCAACCTCTTGAGGTTCTCCTCTAGCTCCCCTATCACATCATCTCCTTGTGGTACAAAGCGAGATCTGGCCCGCTTGTGTAGTGGGGAGGATCCCCCAGGTCGTGCTACTCCGACATCTACATGAGAACATTCAAGTCTCGTTACTACACATAAAAAATATAAAAAATCAAAACATAAAAACACAATTTCCATTTTAGGGTTTTTGTTTCTTACCAATATCACCCCACTGTCCACCAGGTGGAAGCAGTAGATCTGGGTCACCACTGAAGTCAGTGCCCACATATGCATAGTCCTCAACCATGAGGAGTTGATATCTCAACCATTGGAAGAACGGGTCACTGAAATTTACCTTGCCTCTACCCCCTCCTATGTGGGCCATGATCCGAACCCACCTCAGCATGAGAGGGTCTCTCGCCCTCAACTCTCTAAAAACCACTTGGGGTCTCATTTGGGGAACCCGCTCGAAAAAGAAACACGCTAGAATGGAACCAAACCGAACTGCTTTAGCTCCCCCTCCCGACACTTGGTCAGCTAATCCTTGAAAATTGAGAGCAGAGCCTCCACCCAGTTGAAAACTATGGGCACCATGGCCTCTATAGAATAGAGAATATGCGCTCTATATGCCTAATGTAACCATTGTCTTCCCACCACTCTCTGCATGGTAAATAAAATTGTCCGTAGAGGGCCATCCACGACTACTTTTATGGGAATTTTCTTCCTCGATGTTTTGGTCCCAAGAATACAATGACGGTTTATCAACTCTTGGGTAGTGATGTCCCCTCCATGGGAACCAGTCAAAGAGATGGGAGCTGTTGATTGCATGGGCAGACCCGGGTTTACTATAATTAATCAACAACACCCAAAACTCACTGGCCCTTTCGGCGACAGACCGCGAAGCAATCTGAAGTCTCACCCGAAGTGAATCTCATGGGTTGGCCAAGACTCAAGTGTCTTGGACCAGGTTCTGCGCATCCTACTTCTTCTTTCTTACTCCTGCGCGCCACTAGATCAACTAGCTCCACGCATCACACATTCCCTTCTGCTCACGGGACTTCTTTACCCATGCGATGCTTAACCCCGCTCGAATCACACGACTTCCACTCGTGTCGCACAACTTCCACTTACTCACAATATTCCCAACCTTACCGCATCTCTACGCACCGCAGAACACCCATCCTCTCCTCAACGCTAAGCCCTCTGCTCGTAGTACCGCGCACCGCAGCTCCTCTGCCAATGCGATACTGCCTCTCTGCGATATCTTACCACTACGACTTTGCGCTCTTAACGTCGACTGTGCCGATGTGAGAAACTATACTTCTCAGAAGTATATTGTGAGTAACTGGTCATTAGATACAGACATAAAGGGAGTCTTTAAACAGCCTACTAAAATGCTTCAACTTATCTCTATCTTCTTGTATTATCATGAGCTGATCAATACATACATTCATCTACTGCAACTAACATTACATGCATAATAACCAGTAACCATAAGCAAATACAATCACATTCATACAACACATAACACGCAGATTTAACGTGGTTCACCCCCGGGATGGGAGCTACGTCCACCAAACTGTGCTTCTATTATATATATTGAGGGAAGTTAGCACAGTTTGTTGCACTACAGATGCAGCGCTAGGTCTCTTCTAGACCTCTGGTCTATCTCTATGTTTCCTTTCTTTCAGTATATCCTTCCCTCTCTGTTTTCTCTGTGAATGGTTACATACAGACTCAATTGACTCACAGACAACTAGGTGTCTGGATCGTTACACGCAGTCTGTCTGACTGATTCCTGAGTCTACAAAACTATCAACTGACCAACTATCTAACTGGCTGATTAGCTAACCCTTTACAATACAAAAATGCAAGATTTTATAGGCAGCCCGAAGGTCGTGCCATTACAACACTGTGGGCCTGTCCCAATAGTAAACCCATACCCTAAATAGTGACAGTCGGTCCTCTCTGTCCTTGAGGTAGCTGCTTCCCGTCACATTGCAGCTCTCTGCAGTCTTCCATGCTTCTCAGCACTGATCATGGGTACTATGCACCGCTTCTCTTTATATCCTTCGTCTTCAATGCTTGAGCCTCGTTGCTCCTTCTCCTTTATGAGGGTCGTTGAGCCCTCCTGTCTTCCGCCGCTGCCTTCAATGCAGTGGTTGAGCTTTCTTCTCTCGGTTGCTCAGGTACCGTTGCCTTCTTGACTTTTCTATCCCAAAAGTCATGGTTTTCGGCTCTGCTCTCCAGCTGGAAACGTGCTACGCCGTCATAGCTCTGCCCTGTCCTTTTTCCGCCAAACTTCTCTCTTTCCGCCAAAATTAGCAGCTTATTCTGTAGCTGCGGGATCCTGCTCCAACAGTCCCCTAACACTTAATTGTGGCTCGCCCCGAGCCACTACCAGCAGGTGTCTCCTGTTGTAGCTTCTCCTTCACCTCCTGCGAAGTTTTCTGTAACTTACCCCGAAGTTCTGCAACTTCATTCTTCATTACCTCGGCACGCTCTTTCTGGAGTTTCGGTAACTTAGCTCGGTGGGCTTTTTTATGCTTTCTGCCCATAGTCACGGTGTCGCTCCCTTCGCTCTTTCTTCTTTATGAGCGCTCTAGTGTTTGAGAAGTGTTCCACATATATCCTTTCCTCTTTATCTGGGTTAGAACTTTTATCACAAGGAAAGTCTGTATCTTCCAGCCTCCTCAAACCTTTCCTGCCATCTAGAGCCTCGTGGACGGAGAAGAAGCAACCCATGAACTCCGCTCCGAGGACAATCCTTTGTCCTCGTTTTGGAAGTCCCCCCTCCGCTGGGTTTGCAGTATTCTTCCACTTCTCTTCTCTTCGAAATGGTCCAGGTCCATAGGCTACCTTGGATCATCAGGGTGTTGTTTTGCCTTTTCTTGCTCGGCAACCCTCTCCAAGCATGCACGCTGCCTCTGATCTATGACAACCATATGTCGTTTCTTTACCTTAGGAATCCTTTGTTCTTCGGTTAGCTGATCAGATGGGTCAGCGACCTTCTCCCGTTGCTTTATTTTTCTGATTTTTACCTTCCTTGTAGTGGGAGATTTCTTTTCATCAGTCTTCTGCTCTGCTTTCTTATCTTCAGTGGTCAGCTCGGCGTGCTTCTTCTCCTTAGCGGAGCCTGTAGTGACAACTTCTACATCTGGCGCTTGACTCTTCATCCCTAGAAACTGTCTAACTTGTGCTGTACTTAGTTTCACAACCCTGGGTGACGTCGTCATGGCGGATCTATGGTCACCAGGACCAGGGTCAAAACGTCTCACCATGCCTTCTAGAGGTTAGCTTTTAGTCAGAATCCACTTGGCTCAATACTCTGGGCGTGCAGTGGCTTCGAACTCTGGAAGTCACGGTACTCTGTAACTGGATTGGCTAATACTGCACAGGGGATACTCAGGACTGCTCTATATGGCTCTCAGATGTTTACAATTGTGACTCTCGTACCTGGGTAGTTCCTATATTTAGGACGAGTCAACGCTCCCAGATGGAGCGGTCATCCCGGTAAAACCCGTCGGACTTAATTATTGCCTGGATGATGCCATGCCCGCCATTCCGATCCTCAATTAATGCGGAGATCTGCTCACGTGCTACTCGAATTGTGCGTGCTTAGGTGTCAGTCTTGTCAAAGATTTTGCCAAATCTAGAAACTTAATGAGGCCTGCCGCCAAATCTACGGTAAGGGATACCGGTCATTTCCTCATTAACTGCCTGTCAGACCGTGACTTGACGGTCCACTGTTAGTTTCCAGACTTGATACGTGACACGGTGACACGTGGCATTGCTGCGATGTAGCCTCCTTGTCACCTGCGCAACCAAACGATGTCAATTTTTTTTTTTTTTTTGTCGCGCTGGTGCGATTCCTCCTGACTAGGTTGTCTGTCGGTGTAGACTAGTTCCCGGTGCGATGCCTCCTTTCAACTACACTGGGCATCTGCACCTATATAAATTGTTCATGCTAGGATGGAGAGGTGGGGAGGGTGTCACTGTAGAGCTTAATCCTACTGCCATTAATCCATGTGGGAAGAAGCTCCCTGTTCAACTGACTGAGTTGGACAGCACCTCCTTCTGTGACTTGTTGTATCTGATATGGCCCCAACCAATGTGTTTTGAACTTCCCTGGAAACTTCAGGAATTTGCTGTCATACAGAAGCACTAGGTCTCTGATCTGGAAAGTCTTATTCTTAATGTGTCTATCATGCCAGGCTTTTTCTCGTGCCTTCTGCACTTTCTGATGGAATCCGGCGATAAATCTGTCTTCTTCCAGGGTAAGCAGCTGTGTTAACCGTTCCTCTACCGTGGCTATATCAGTCATCCCAGTAATCTGAGCGACTCTTAAGCTGGGAAGAATATACTCCATAGGCATAACAGCCTCCTGTCCATATACCAAGCTGAAAGGTGTGTGTCCTGTAAGTTTCTTGCATGTGGTTCTGTATGCCCACAGCACAGCGTTAACTCGAAGCTCCCAATCGTTCCTCTGGCTATTACAGATCTTGGTGAGAGCATTTTCTAAAATCTTATTGAAGGCCTCGACCGTACCATTAGCTTGTGGGTGGTAGGGAGTGCTCTTATAGTGCTGAATCTGGAATTCTTCTGTCAATGCCTCAATAGTGCTGTTCAGGAAGTGTGTGCCTTGATCACTCATCAAAATTACTGGGCATCCAAACCTGCTGATGATGTTTTCAAAAAGGAACTGTGCAGCTATAGTAGCATCACAATTTCTTACTACCTTGGCCTCCGCCCATCTGGTGAGGTATTCTGTTCCAGTGATGATGTATCTCGCACCAGTACGCTTCCCGGGTGGGTTGATTGGACCCACAAAATCGATAGCCCATTTGTCGAATGCGCGCAGCATGACCTGCGGTCGCAGCGGCATTTCATCGCGGCGCGAGGGTTTTCCGACCCTTTGGCAGATATCGCAGCATCTGCAGAAGTCCTTTGTGTCTTTATGCAGTGTAGGCCACCACAAGCCTGCGTCTAGAATTTTCTGCGCAGTCGGTTTTCCTGCAAAATGTCCGCCTACAGTTCCTGAATGAGCCTCTTTGATAATAGTGTCTTTCTCGTGTGGCATCACGCATCTGCGCAAAACTTCATCCGGACCTAACTTGTATAGACATCCTGCAATGAGGGTGAAGTCTGCTGCCTTAACAACCAACTACTTCTTTTGCTGTTTAGTAAAGTCATCAGGTGCTACTCCTATGGTGAGGAATTGAATAATGTCGGCATAGTATTCATCTGCAATCTGTATGGAAAACAACGGCGCATCTGGCAAATTGTCTTCTAGGTTACTGGGCTCTTCTCCTGAGTCTAGCCGCGACAGATGATCTGGTCCTGCATTCAGTCTGCCTGGTTTCACAATGATCTCAAAATCGTACTCCTGGAAGAGGAGTAACCATCTGCAGATTCTCCCCCCTAACACTGGTTTATTGACTAGGTACTTCAATGCGGAATGATCAATAAACATTTTAAACGAGGCGCCCAATAGATAGTCCCTGAAATTCTGCAATGCATATACCATAGCTAAACCCTCCCTTTCTGTTGTGGTGTAGTTCTTTTCTGCTGTTGATAACTTTCTGCTGGAATATGCCATGGGATGGTCAAGATCCCCGTCTCCTGGCTGGGTTAAGACGACTCCTAATGCGATGCCGGATGCATCCACATGTACATGGAAAGGCTTAGTCCAATCCGGAAATACTAGGATAGGTGCTGTAACCATCTTCTCCTTAAGTATATCTAGGCTCTGCTGGCACTCCTCGTTCCATAGGAATTTTACATCTTTTTTTAGCAATTTCTCCATCGGCGCTATAATATTTGCGTAGCCCTTGATGAACTTTCTGTAGTACCCGGTATGACCAAGTACTGTCCTTAGTTGCTTGACTGAATTAGGTGCTGGAAGGTTTACAATGATAGCGATCTTGGCGGGGTCTACCATCAAGCCTTGTCTGCAGACAATGTGACCCAACAAGATACCAAATGGTGCACAGAATATACATTTTTTTAAGTTTAGAGAGATCCGGTACTGCCTACATTTTTCTAACATTAGTCTTAGATCGCCTATGTGCTTATCGATTAACCCAAATACAGTCCAATCATCAAAATATACTTCCAAGAATTTATGAATGTATTCTTTAAATACAGCAACTACTACTCTAGAAAATATAGCTGGTGCATTCTTAAGACCAAAGGGCATTACCGTATACTGGAACGAGCCCCACTCTGTTGCAAATGTGGTCTTGGATCGGT
>LPNX010458192.1:55456-60144 GCA_001517045.1 Pseudotsuga menziesii | reverse complement strand
GCAAGGTCCATAGCTGCGATCCTCTGCTCAGGGGGATTTTGTTGCTCAAATTGTTCGAGGAAATCTTGGATGTCTGTCAGACCATGATATGATGGAGTCTCAGCGATCTCAGCACCAATCCATCGTAGTGACTTACTTATAAACGCACATCTGCGCGATGATACTTCGTACAGTCTGTTCTGCTAGTTTTCTAGACCAGCATCCGAATCCGATGCGCATGAGCTGTCGCATTGCCAACTAATATGCCCTTCTGCAGTGGGATTGATATAGTCATTCTGGTTTGCTGTCATCTGGTAGAGACTCTCCATATTATGTGCCTCTTCTTCTGCTCGGATAGGTTCGATATATCTAGGTCCTTGGTAAGGGTCCAGCGGTGCGATGACCCGGATCTGCGCATCCTCAAAGGTCATTTGTCTTTTCTTTAGGTCAATGACAGCTTTGCTGCCAATTGCCCAATCAATACTCAGTAGTGCTGGGTATGGTCGAATGTCACCAATGATTTCTATAACCTCAAAGTCCACAAAAGTACAAACTCCGTCAATATCAACTGGCACCTGCGATAATCGACCCAATGGCGATACTCGCTGTTGATTAGCTAATCTCAGGTGGATAGGTGATAGGGCTAACTGAGGACTACCCATCTGTTCCCATGTCTGCTTGGTTAGAACGTTCACCTCTGATCCTAGGTCTAAGACAACCTCATCCATTTCAAATTCACCGATCTGGGCTGTGAATTTCATCTCTCTTCCTGTCCTTGCATGTCTTGTAATATTATGGACAGTGCGGTGTGCACTGTCCGAGAGAGAGGGTTGCTGACACTGATCTATCATACGCTGTAGCTCACCAACAGCTTTATCATTTCTCAGGAGTTTCAAGAAGCTGTGCAAGAAGGCTTGTATACTTCCTATCGATTCATCGTCGTCACATCTTCCGGATGTGGTAGCCTGACTTGTGTTCTGTCCGGTCTCCTGCGATGTGCCACTGGTAGAAGCACCGCTCCGAGTCACAATGTTAACTGCTGGTTCTGGTTCCTTAGGTTCAACAGCGATAAGCTGGATGTTCTGGTGTGCAACGGGTTTAGGATCTCTGATCTTGGCTATCAAGATGGGACACTCTTCTATGGTATGATCGTAAGATTTGCAGTAATTACAAGTAGTAGTGGCATTCTGACAGTCCCTAGCATAGTGTCCGACCATTCCACAATTATAACAGGTGACTAGTCCACGACCTTGACCAAAGCCTCNAATTATAACAAGTGACTGGTCCACGACCTTGACCAAAACCTCCTTCTCTTGCGAAGCCTCCTCCACGGCCTTGTCCTCTGAATCCTCCTCCTCGGCCCCCGTACGGCTGAGCCGACTATNGGCCTCGTCCTCTGAATCCTCCTCCTCGGCCCCCATACGGCTGAGCCGGCTGTGTTCCTGTTGCTGGACCCTGTGTGTCTGCTTGGACTCTGTACACATCATGTGTTCTTTCGGACAGGAGATCATAAGCTCGGCAATCTTGTGGATCATGCCCGACGGATTTACAGAAGATACAATAGAGATTTTTAGGTGTCTGTACATACTTTTGAAGCAAAGGACATTGCTGAGGTGGATCTCCTTGAGTTCTACATATTTCACACCATGGCCCTCGTCTGTACATACTTTTGAAGCAAAGGACATTGCTGAGGTGGATGTCCTTGAGTTCTACATATTTCACACCATGGCCCTCGTGTTCATGGTAAAGGGTTAGGAGCCCCTGACGCTAAGTATTCTGCAAAGACTGGACAGTTGTCTTTACTGTGGCCCTGTTCTCTGCACTTTATGCACCATATGTCTTGCATAGCCTCTTTCCCCTTTTTAAGTTCGTGTCTCTGTAAGGTGAGGTTGGCCAACTGGGTCTGTAAAGTTGTCATCCCTGTACTGGTTTCTGCCAAAGGTGAAGCCTCTAGTTTCATTGCCATCTCCAGCGCTTCATCTNGGCCAACTGGGTCTGTAGAGTTGTCATCCCTGTACTGGTTTCTACTAAAGGTGAAGCCTCTAGTTTCATTGCCATCTCCAGCGCTTCATCTTGAGTAGTGGGTTTCTGTTGCATTAGTGGCATTCTGATATGAGGGAGCAGCGCTGCAATAAACCATTCTTTATGCTGCTCCGGCGCAAAGTCAAAACTTACTTGGTCGATAAGAGCTTTGAATTTCTGGTCAAAGTCCCATACTGACTCTGAGGGTAGCTGTTTAATATCCTTAAGATCTGTAATGCACTGAGACTCAGATTTAGGTTTCTTGAACTCTTTAATCATGGCGTTCTTGACCTGGGCGAGCGTCTTGGGTAATGTAGTATACTTTATGTACCATGTCAAGGCTCTGTCTCTGAGTGTGGTAACCAACTGTACAAGTTTAAGGTTATCATCGTTTATTGTTTTAATGGTCCACATAGCTTCGCATAGGAACCAATGTTGTTCCGGATCTTCAGCTCCTGTACCTTTAAAGATAGGTAGCTTCATGTCGTCTCCCATTCTATTTATCTGTGGTGGGTTCTGACTGACTGGAGTACTACCACTCAGCGGTGTAGGTGAAGGTGCTGTAACGGGAGTAGGTACTGACTGTGAACTACTAGATGGAGTACCTACGGGATTATTCTGAGTCCCTGTCTGCTTCTGTGGAGTATAGGGGTGGTAAAGGATACCCCCCTCTGGATCTTCGATGGTACTAGGGCTCTGCTGTCTAATACTGTTTGAACTGTCTTCAAATATAGGAGAACTAAATGCTACTTTATACTTCTTTCCACTCCGTGTTCGTCCAATGTCATCAAAATCACTTTCAAACTCTTGTGACATTACTAGCTTTACTTATTCATCTGAGACTAGATCCATTGTTCCTTTTTCATATAGCAGCATCTTAAGGGACAAGTTTAGAGATCTTAGGTACTTACCGCGATATCCTTTGAAGAAGTATCGTTCAGCTGCGCTGAAGCTCTTTCTCTGGTCAACTGCAAACTCTGTAACGTAGCCTTCTAGCACACTAGTAAGCCAGAAGTCCACTGCTCTCGTAATCGGATTGTCAAGGTTCTGTACGGTCTGAATCAGCTCCGGTTTCTAGACGATGTTTCTTTTCTTCTTGAATGTGTTACTATCTGTCAACTTGGATAGCCAATCAAAGAGCTCGTTTCCGTAGGTTACAAAAAATATAGCGTGTATGTCTGAAGCAATATGCTTCTCTAGCCAGGCCTTTGTGCTTAGTCTCGGACTCCTATTCTCTTGCTTGGCGAACTCCCTTAAGTCTGAATCCAGCCACTGGTGAAACTCTTCTCTCGTAGGATGCCAACAGAACATTGACTCCCAGTCGTTTAAATCAGCAACGGAACCATTTATTGATTGCATGGGCAGACCCGGGTTTACTATAATTAATCAACAACACCCAAAACTCACTGGCCCTTTCAGCGACAGACCGCGAAGCGATCTGAAGTCTCACCCGAAGTGAATCTCATGGGTTGGCCAAGACTCAAGTGTCTTGGACCAGGTTCTGCGCATCCTACTTCTTCTTTCTTACTCCTGCGCGCCACTAGATCAACTAGCTCCACGCATCGCACGTCCCCTTCTGCTCACAGGACTTCTTACCCGTGCGATGCTTAACCCCGCTCAAGTCGCACGATTTCCTCTCGTGTCGCACAACTTCCACTTACTCACAATATTCCCAACCTTACTGCATCTCTACGCACCGCGGAACACCCATCCTCTCCTCAACGCTAAGCCCTCAGCTCGCAGTATCGCGCACCGCAGCTCCTCTGCCAATGCGATACCGCCTCTCTGCGATATCCTACCACTACGACTTTGCGCTCTTAACGTTGACTGTGCCGATGTGCGAAACTCTACTTCTCAGAAGTATATTGTGAGTAACTGGTCATTAGAGACAGACATAAAGGAGTCTTTAAACAGCCTACTAAAATGCTTCAACTTATCTTTATCTTCTTGTATTATCATAAGCTGATCAATACATACATTCACCTACTGCAACTAACATTACATGCATAATAACCAGTAACCATAAGCAAATACAATCACATTCATACAACACATAACACGCAGATTTAACGTGGTTCACCCCTGGGATGGGAGCTACGTCCACCAAACTGTGCTTCTATTATATATCTTGAGGGAGGTTAGCACAGTTTGTTGCACTGCATATGCAGCGCGAGGTCTCTTCTAGACCTCTGGTCTATCTCCATGTTGCCTTTCTTTCAATATATCCTTCCCTCTCTGTTTTCTCTGTGAATGGTTACATACAGACTCAAATGACTCACAGACAACTAGGTGTCTGGATCGTTACAACGCAGTCTGTCTGACTGATTCCTGAGTCTACAAAACTATCAACTGACCAACTATCTAACTGGCTGATTAGCTAACCCTTTACAATACAAAAATGCAAGCTTTTATAGGCAGCCCGAAGGTTGTGCCATTACAACACTGTGGGCCTATCCCAACAGTAAACCCATACCCTAAATAGTGACAGTCGGTCCTCTCTGTCCTTGAGGTAGCCGCTTCCCGTCACACTGCAGCTCTCTGCAGTCTTCCATGCTTCCCGGCACTGACCATGGGTACTATGCACCGCTTCTCTTTCTGTCCTTCATCTTCAATGCTTGAGCCTCGTTGCTCCTTCTCCTTTATGAGGGTCGCTGAGCCCTCCTGTCTTCCGCCGCTGCCTTCAATGC
>LPNX010458192.1:22956-50456 GCA_001517045.1 Pseudotsuga menziesii | reverse complement strand
AATTGCATTAAGACATTCAAACGCTGCACCCACAATTGACGTACCATTTTCTAGGTTTGATCTCTTAGATAATTAAAAACAAATTTAAAAATATTATTTTTATTATTGGAAAAATAGTCGTGCACTAGTCCTATATGTTCTCTATATGTATATCGATTTTCGTAAGTTTATTCCATCATTTAGACACTCAGACGTTGCACCCACAAAAAGATATACCTTATAATTTGTCCCAAAAATAAAAAGTTCCCATTAAAAAATATCTAACTTTATATAGTTAACAACATTTTCAATAGAAAAAAATTATATATTTGGAAACGTCATTCAATTTCCTACATTTCTTGTTTTTTACTGATCGCAAGATTCATTATGTAAGTGTCTCAAAATATCCATGCAAGTTGATGGATGTCTATTTTTTCAGTTTTATATTGCATCTAAAGTGCCAAAAGAGACCCTCAACTTCTTGCACACACCCATACCCCACCCTCATAAACCTAACTCATATAAAATCTACCTGGCCTAACCAACCTAACCCATTCTACCCTACAATAACCTTGACTACCTTAATCTAACCTAACTTTGACTAACCTTCCCTAGTTTAACCTACCTAACCTATTATGTATTGCAACAACCTGAACCTTATTCTTACATAGAATACCTTTCATTAGCGTAGGATACCCTAACCCACCTTTACCCACTCTAACCTACCCTATATTAACCAAACCTATGTTACCTACCCCACCCTCCTTAACTAACTATACATTACCATATAATACCCTAACCTACCTTAACTACTCCACCCTACCAAGCCTATCTATATTTACACTACCCTTTTATTATCTAAACTAAAGGAACTTTAACTTATACTACCCTTTCTTAGACTTACATACCCTAAACTAACTTAGACTAACCTAACTTAGACTAACCTTCCCTAGCTTACCCTATCTAACCTAGACCCTAATATTATCTATGTTACCCTACACTTTCCTAGACTACCCTACCCTACCTTAACCTACATTAGGCTTGTCCATTGGATGTAGCTTAGGTTGTTGGGATGAATGATTGTTACCCTACCCACCCAGGTTCAATTCTTGTAAGTGACATGGTGCTCTTGTGAGCCCCTATGTGTTGATGATGTAAGATGACCATACCTTGATTCATGTTTGCATAGAAGGTGTTGGTATTTTCTGTGGAATAGGCCTCTAACAAATGGTGAACCACGTTTAAAAAAAATCTACATTAGGCCACCATCCCAATCCTACTCTAACTTACAATAGTATTCCCTATCCTAACCTAACCTTCCTAACAATCATACCCTAACCTACCCTTCCCTAACACTAATGAAAACCTTCCTAGTTTATATTTCTCTAACCTATAGTAAACTACACTAACTTAACTACCGTACATAGTATAGAGATCCTTAAAACCTATACTACACCACCTTAACATACCTATCCTACACTTCCCTAACCAAGATCAACATAACTACCATGGACTTTCTTAACTAAATTAATTTAAAATCTACATAACATACCATATAGCCTAAACTACTCAACATACATTGATGTTTAACTTACAACCTAGACTAAGCCCAACATAGCGTATTTCATCTACCTTATAGCTCCATTAATCACAAGAAGAGTTAAGCATATTTCATTCAAATAAAGAATAAAGCAATCAACTTTAGAGAATACAATTACATGAATCTACAAGCATGGTAGAAAAACATACCATGAATAATAAGCAAAACAAAACATATAATTATAAAAAACAAACAACATTCCAGATTACTTTTAACAAATCATACACATACACATTAATAATAAGAACAATAAGAACCATATTTTACTCCAAGATAAATACTTAAAAATCATTCTAAAAACTATATTTTATGATATCCATATTAAATTAAAAAATTGAGAATATAATATACCCACCCTATAGTTAACTACACTAACTTAACTACCCGACATAGTTTAGAGATCCTTAATGTATACTGCACCACCTTAACATACCTACCCTAGGCTTCCCTAACCAAGATCAACATAACCACCATGGACTTTCTTAACTAAGTTAATTTAAAATCTACATAACATACCATATAACCTAAACTACTCAACCTACAATAGGGTTTAACTTACAACCTAGAATAAGCCCAACATAGCTACCTAGAGCTTCATTAATCACAACAAGAGTTAAGCAGATTTCATTCAAATAAAAAATACAAGCAATCAACTTTAGAGAATACAATTACATAAATCTACAAACATAGTAGAAAAACATATACATCAATAATAAGCAAAACAAAAATATTATAAAAAACAAACAAGACAATACCATACAAATTATACACATACACATTAATAATAAGAACAATATAGTTCAATTATACACATTAATAGTAAGAACAATAAAAACTATATGTACTCCAAAATAAAGACTTAAAAAACATTGTAAAAGCTATAATTATACTAAACTAAAAAAATGAAAAAATAAAAATAAAATACATAATATTTACCAAAATAAAAATTAAAAAATAATTATTAACATCAAATTATAAATTATTTTAATAAAAAATAATTATTAAATAAAACTAAAAAAACAATTCAAAATATACTCATAAAATTTAGTTTAACTATGCTATACTAAACAACTAAATAACATTGAAAAAGCAAATTAAAATTTAGTTTAACTATGCAATACTAAACAACATTGAAAAAACAAATTAAAATTTAGTTTAACTATGCTATACTCAACAACTAAATAAACAACTTAGATGAAAAGAAGCCTGCCAAAAAAGAACCCTACCCTTTCAAGGACCTTGAGAAGGGACGAAAAAAATTATTTTATTAATACTTTTTAAGGTTCTGATGGTTTTATTTAGCATTTTACATCGCTAACAAAAAAACATACAAATACAGAGAAAATAAATCTGGAAGTTGTTGAGATCAGCAGAATATCCATTATAAAGACCATATAATTTCAATGAATTCCAACATAAATCAAACAAGACATACATTAAGGATGAGGTATAAAAGATGCTTTAAAAGATGAAATTAATATATTTATATACTCGTATACATCCAATTTAATATTAATAAAAAAATACTCAATTTTTTCGAAAACCGATTGAGACGTAATTACATGATTCATTGTAAAATATAATCTGGACACACACGTAGCTTTCATCTTACTTGTCCAAATAGTATGGCCAACTTTCATTTTTTTTTAAATTATTTATCATGATTTACTTGTAAGACAAAATTAGAAACCTACATTTTTTACCATCTACAAAGTCAAAATATAATATAATATAACGATTTTCTTCTACAAAGTAAAATATAATCTAATATAACGATTTTAAATTAAATTAAGTAAAAGTAAGTTAACGTGAGAACCTTTAGCCAAGAATGTATTCTGTAGAGATATCTGTAACCATTTCCGAATTAGAACCATTATGCACAGCCCTGTAATTTTGAAAATATTTTGAGTCATAGCACTTTCGATTTCTTGATTTTGTCTTGACTGCAGTCAATCTATGTGCAGTGACCCAAATTCACAGAGAATCGTTAACTAAACAAATTGTGATAAGAAACAAACATTTCAGACATACGATTCAGAATAGAGGAATGGAATGCCTAGGAAAAGGAAAAATAGCGTCTATGATCTGGAGGTGGTATTGTTCTAAGAGACTAAGGTGGTTCTCTGGTTTTCTTTCCTACAGGAATTTACGGAAAAGGAAAAAAAGCCTCTATGATCTGTAGGTGGTATTGTTCTTATATGAGACTAAAGTGGTGCTCTGGTTTTCTTTCCTACAGGAATTTACGATGCGTATTACATGGGAAGATAGGGACCGTGAGAGACAAAATGGGAATGGCACGATCGGAATATGGGTACAGCATAGGACGATAGCAATTCAAATAGAGCAAGGCGTCATTCGTGAGGATTCTATAATGATCAATAGCTATATAGCTATTCTATTGTGTAGCTATGGATTTTTGTCAGACCAGTGTTGAATGGGATTTTTTAAGGAGTTGTATTGGTATTTTAATATTTTTTTTGGTAGTTTGGGAATTGAACCTGAGATTTATGCTTTGATATTAACTAAAGTTTGTTTAGTTACATCAAAATCTGTAGATGTTGATTAACATTTAAAAGCCACACAAATGTTGATAAACATTTAAAACTCAGCATAAAACTTTATAGAAAATTCCTAAATACAACAGTTATACCATGATGTTGTACTGATACCGAAGAACAAACCAAAAGGCCGGTGGACTCTATTTTCATCTTTTAATTTCTCTAACAACTACTCTATTTATATAAAAAAAAAAACAGCACAGAATTAATCTGTTTCCATTTATTAAACGATAGAACAAAGAATATCTGACAGTATCGTTGAGTGTAGAGGAACTGAGGAAATGATAGTTACCTGGAAATAGAATCTTGTATCAATCCACCTTTGCGTTTACAGATCCCGATGTCTTAACTACTTAACAATCGATCCTCACCTGTACATAGATATATTAAAGGCGCAGATGCAACAACACTAACAGGTGATTTTAATAAACCATGTATTTGTCCTCCATCGCTCCTTTGTTTCCACCCATTGCACAATATTCACGGCTTTAGGGTTTAACCAATACACCAACTATCATCTTTTCTCATCGATGAAACCATATATAAACTGTAAATATAAAGAAAGAAAAAAACAAAATCAGGTTACAGGAAAAGAAGAAAAATAGCATGGCCATGCACAAAAGTAGAAATAGCAATAAGAAAAATACAAAAATAAAGACAGGATACAACACAAATGGTCACCTTAACAACCCATCATCGTTCTTGCTACGCTTTGCACCAATGGTCTGTTACATTCTTGCTCAGTTTGAATGCAAAACCAATTATCGTTATACAAAATGGAAGAACATATGCACAGATGTAGTTCCAGGAACAGAGGTACTATGCCGGATGGATACCTTTTCTTTACCTCTGCCCAATCCCATAACCATAACCAGCCAGTTGTGGAGCAATTTATCATGGAACGCCACTATCAGAGGCACAACATACAGAAGAGACTTCGCTACTGGATATAATATTCTACTTCCCCTGCTTATGAGTAAGAAGATGCCACAAAAATGATCCAACTCACTGAAAGGAGCCACGCTTGTGACTAATAAGGACGAGGTTCTTCTTGCAGGTATCCATTTTTCACCATCTGCTATGTCTTGCTTCACTACATACAGCTTTACTTTCCCATCTACATACAGATATCTGTCCACCATCATATTCCATCATAGTGAACCTTAACATTTTTAATAATAATAAAATAACTGCTAAAGTCTACAGAGGTGTACATACACTACCCCCTTTGGATTTGAACCCGTGACTTCCTAAGAGGAAACACATGCTCTTAACCATTAGGCCCACTCATGCTACACGCTTCCCACTGCGGCATATAGCCGTTACCTTTTTAAAGTCTTTTTCAAGTCCTCTTCCCACTACGGCCTATAGCCGTTACTTTTTAAAATATTTTCATATCCTTAACAGCTATCCGAAGGCTTCGCCGGTTTTTAAAATATTTTCATATCCTTAACGGCTATCCGAAGGCTTCCCAATATTTTATAGCCGGTTTTATCATAGGCATGTTTTTTCATAACATTTGTACACACTCGGTGAGTGGGCCTAATGGTTATACATAAATGATACACTACTATATGGGAAAAAAATAATGTCACAAGAAGTATGGACTCTTCAAATATTGCCACTTTTAATATTTAATGTGGTATATTATATATTTTTATATTCTATTTCCTCCATCATTAGGATAAAGAAATAGAATAACACTCCAATAACATTTAAGAAGATGATATATGATATATTGTGGATATTCACAGATTACAATCAAGTGGTAGGGTACTTTAGCATCGAGAAGATAGTGGTAATATTTCAAAAGTAGAGTCTCAAAATAGTGGCAGTATTTTAAAAAATAATGGAACCTACACAAGGAAGTTCCGAAAACCTTTGGAGATACTCAACTATCAAGATTTCAAAAAAATATGTACTCTTTATTTAGGAATACATGAAGTAGGGGTAGACACCTGCCTGTCTTTTAGAATTCAATTTTGTCTAAAGCATCATCAATCTAGAAAGTTGAGAAATACTATATGCATATATTCTTAATCATTCCTCTATTAATACTTGAAAAGAAATCGTGTCTAATCCTTCCAATTAATGTCGGATTGATGGAGGCTATCCCATTACTTCTTAACTTTATGCATGATGTTCCAAGGGACTAATTTCCTTCCTAGACAGTTTGAATCCCATATATCGTTAAGGATTAAAATTGCTTGAGGTAATTATGGATGCTTCCAATGGTTGGTATCTCTAAAGATTGTGAATGAAAATGATCCCTCAAATTTATCAATCATTCATTAAGGTGGTATAGATTCATAAATGAATGATATCATCTTTGAATTATAGTAGTCTAGAGTCATAAATGAATGATATCATCTTTGAATTATAGATCAAATCCCTGGATTATTACCCCTTGTAAACCACATTATTTTGCATAAGAAAGACAAACAAAAATCATTAAAATATACTTTGAGTTGAAGCATATCACATTCAATATTGGAATTAAGAAAATTATATGTGCTTAGATAAGCATATGTCATAAATTCTACATTAGTCATAAAAAAAAACATGAATGTTTGCTATGAAGGCCTTGGCTTAGGGTAAAAAATTGTCAAATTTAGATAGGATGAGCTATAAAATAAAAAAATTAGAGGCCCTCCACCTTTCTCGAGTGCATTTACCTCTCAAAACACCAACACATTGATTATGTTTATTTATTTATTTATAAAAAGTCACTATAACTTAGTTACCATTCTAATGATTGGAGGCTTACCTCACATGTTAGAGTGGATTTTTCACCATTGATCCTTAATGGCATGAACCTTCCATCATTATACTTCAACACATTGGATCTTATATGTACATTATCACACATTTCCATAATTAATGAATACCTTTTATATAGTAGTGACCAACAATATTTCTAATTGATGAGATATTTTCTCCCATGCTCAACCAAAACCCACAATTGCATCATTGAGAGTCATACTTGACGATATAAATTTTGAGTATATCTAATTGAGGATCAGGGGAAAATATGGATCTTTTTCAACATTTTTATAGAGACTTTATATTAATCTTACCTCAATGATTTTTCTACATGTTCTAGACCCTTTTATAGTGGGCTTCGATTGGTTTAGACTTACACCCCATAGGGTGAAATGATTTTATCACTATTTCAAATGGAATAAAAACTCATTTTTAGATGGATCATTACCTCACTCCATTTATATAACTGTGACCTTATTTTTTACTTGATTTGATTATTACATGAGCATGGGGATGGCCATGTCATTATGATAGTTTACATATCATTATCACCTTATTAGTTATCTTAGAGGTCACTTTTATTTCTCTACTAGGCTTCTCTATTCAATTTAGGGTCACACTCTCTTTTTAAATGTTGAGAGTGGAATAGGGCATTATAAACCCTCGTTCTCAATGGTTGAACCGACTGCATCCTCTTATAAGTTCATGCCTGTACACATTCAAGTCTTAATAAAAATCATATTTGGGAATATCTACATATTTCCTCAATTTTTTTATCATTTAGCTTTGTAGTCATTTCTACTTTCTTTTTCCCTTTTGGACATTGTACATAGGTAAATACTATTTAGTATGATTATTATTATTTATGTTCACTAACTTGTTCATAAAACTGACTTTTCATATTTAGTCCTTAGTCATTTTGATGCTTTATTTTTCAAACTGAGTAAGCTACCATGTTCTATTTTCAGTTATCCTTCATTTCCCACTAACATTAGAATAAATTATTTTTAGTTCCATTAAACGCGCAAACAATAAAGTATCTACTTTATTAAGAAAGACATATTTCATAAACATAACTATTTTTATTTTCCTTTAGAAATTCTGAAATTGAAGAAAACTATACATTTTTTTCTACACATTAATATCAACCTATTAAATCTACTTAGGTGTCAACAAATTACCAATTATTGCTATATTTTTTAGTTGATGCCTAAAGCTTACATTTTCAACAAATTTATTTCGTTACACATTTTCATTATTTTGTAAATATTCATATTATTTTCCTTAGTTGATTTTATTAGATAATTATTCTCGTCTTTAGGAATTAAAGCATGCATGGTTATATAGTTTTCACATAGTTCTTTTAACACACTAACACACTATAATTTGGATTATTTGCACATTTGTTTCATGATCATTTAATAACACAATTATTCACTTATGCATTTAGTGTCATTTGTTGACTTTGTGAATCCTACTTATTTGAGGCATGTAAACACAACCTAAGATTCCGTCCCCATATTTCCTTTGGCCAGACCTCTAAGGGAATTTTCAGTGTTTTTCCCTAAACTGTGGCATTTTGAGTATTAAGATAGCGATGGATACTTTTAGGAAATAAATTAGGATAAGTTATTAGTAACCTAGACTACCTAACCTAATCTAGCATGTAGTAACCTAGAATACCTGAATATGACCTAAACTACAATACACTATCTGGTGTTATTCTTATCTACCTTAACCCACAATACCCTACCCTTAACTAATATTTAGTCCTTATGCTTTCCCACCCTCCAATTTGACCCAAACAATCTCTATTCTATTATAATTAAAACTAAATCCTACCTTAACTTGTAATACCCTAGCCTGGACTTAGATGCTCTAAGGTGGAAATATATAACCTAGTTTAGAATAGCATTCCTCATCATATCCACTTAAGCTAATATAACCTATAAAAACATAAACTACTCTAATATATAACCTATGACTCATACTATACCCTACCACAGGCTACCCTAACCTACTGCCTACCCTTCCATTCCAATCCCACAAAATCCCACTCTACCCTTTTCTACACTTAAATAAATCCTACCTTGAATTGTACTATCCTAGCCTATACTTACATGTCCTAATATCTATATCCCTAACCTAATTTAGATTAACCTTCCTTAGCCTACTTTGGATAATGTAATCTAGCTTACACTAACATAAATGACCACAATCTTACCTATTCTACATTCATTTCCTTAGTTAATTATTCTTGTCTTTAGAAATTAATACATGCATGGCTATATAGTTTTCACATATTTCTTTTAACATACTAACACACTCCAATTGTGAGTAATTGCATATTTGTTCATGATCATTTAATAACACAAATATTCACTTATGCATATAGTGTCATTTATGTACTTTGTGAATCCTATCTATCCGATGCCTCTAAATGCAACCCAAGATTCCATCCCCATATTTCCCTTGACCATACCTCCAAGGGTGTTTTCTGGTTTTTTTCTTGAATCGTGTCATTTTGAGCATCAATAGAATGTAATTTACCCAATTCAAAAATCAAGCACACTAACTCAGCTTCAAAAAAATGCGGCTACAGTTTTTGGTATTGACTCCAAACGCCCCCAAAATTTCCCAAACCTTCCTAAATTGAATATCGTGGTCTACTGTAGACTTAGGACATCCCAACAAGTTATTTGTAATATGGAATTAGATTGTACCTAGAAATATGCATTTTTCCTAGGTACATCATGCTTGGGTAGTCTCCTTTGGCTAAATCAAAGGCTTCAAGGAAATATCCCTAGGAATTATATGAAAACCCAATGAATTTTGGTGAAAATATGGAAGTGAATGACTGTAAAAAATCCCCAACTAACTAAATGAATGTTCATAATAAAAAACATAGGTTATTTGGATTTTGTAGAAACTGAGAGATATTTTGTTCTATTGGACAACTCAACCAATCTATTTTCAACTCGACCCAAATAGCCTCTAAAAATTGTGAATTTATGAACCAATGTGGGGGATGGGCCCTATACTATCCCACCTACTTGCGTCATTTTACATAACTCAATTTGGTGTTCTAAATCTCAATATATGCCCCAAATAATGAAAGCAAATAAAAAATTCAACACATTAAGCATAGGTAGAATAAATTATGGAAGATAACAATATGAACAATAGAGAAAGGTTCATATTTTATTCATTGCAGGTATTCAAAATATCACATGGACGTAGGAACAATAGCCACGATTAAATAGATCCAAACCCACACTCCAAATTTCCATTAAACACCACAAAAAATTGAATACTTAACCAAACTAGAACCAATACCGGAACTTGACTTGCTGCAACAGTATATAATTAGATAATGAAATTAATTTCCACTCCATAATGGCCAACTAAATGAATAATAACAAAATTTTATGGGCCCATCTCCCTAATGGATTTTAAGGGGCACATCTCCCAAGCATGAGTAGCATAAGAAACTCTATAAAAATTTGAATCATTTACAAGATGACCCCTTATAGTGTGCTATGCCTCCCTTTTTAATATTTACTTCCACCCAATACTACGCTCGAAAACCATGGACTAGAGTAGTTCATCCACATTAGCTAATACTAGGGACAAATACCATGGAACATTCTAAAACCATGCACTAAGTAGTTAGTTTTTCATAATTGCTCCACTATCCTCATGAATGTGCCCTCAAAATTCTTTACCACTTCTCCCATCATTTAATTATCCTTGAATGATTAAAATGGATGGTTAGGTCCATTATCATAATGATGTGTTCACATGCGCTCCTTGATTTAAGGAAATGATCAAATCCATGGAATTACAACTTCTTTTGGCCCACAAATCTCCTAGGCACCCATTTGACTATTAAACCATAGGATAAGATCTTTTTGGCACACTCATGACCCCATTCAAACCTTGGTCAAAACTTTCTTCCAAATTGTGGACAAACTTTTTCCTTTGATTTATTTGATCATTTTGTCCATGGAAACCCTTAGGAATATAATTTCCAAATTATTATGAATTCCACTCAACCCATGTAAATTTAATGGGAATAGTGGTGAACCATAGTGTTATAAAAAATTGGGACATTATAGTCCTCCCCTCCCAAAATTTCCTTGTCCTCAAGCAAGAGAAAATATGGATGATGAAATAATTGTTCACTTTTCCACCAACTTCTGCAAGCATGCTTCATAACCATTTATATCACATCTCTATTATAGATGAATATTTTTGAAATCTTGCATTTTTCATCATTTTTCATCATTTTCCATCAAATTGTGAATGTCCTTGCTTTCGAACCAATCCATGGCTAACTATGTTGCAAAGTTTGGATTGAATTTGACCAAAGCATGAAAAAAGGCCAAACTTCTCTTATAGCAATTGGAATAGGAATGATCATGCATTTGTAAAATTATATTCCCATGAGAAATAGGATATGCATTGTTCATAATGGAATATTTAATGATCATTCCTGAAACATAACTATCATGCACCAAGATATTAGAAGGAAACATCGAAGCAAAAATTGCATACTTGTTCTTTACCCACTCTTGCGCCTAAAGTGGTAGAGTGTGTAAAAGATGAGCATGTTGAATACATTCTACCTCATACCATTGACATGTGATGTACAAATTTTCACATTTCAATATACAATGACTCACACACAATCCATTCTTGTTGTTGAAATAATGTAACTTTGAGGAATATTCTACTTGTACTTTACATTATTGTAAAAGATCATGTAAAAGTCACGAGGTAAATCCTCCATTGTAAGTCAGGTAAATAGTACCCATAAAATATTAATATTAATATTATTTTGAGTTTTCCTAGGTAGGTCACCCTTATCAATTTTGCACGTTGGCCCAGTAAGATTAAAAGGCTAGTCAAGTGATTAGTATGAATAGGGAGGCACCCTCCATCATTTGTACACACACACTCACTTGTGTATTACACAAGAGAGAGAAAGAGGAAGTAAAGAGAAGGAGGCAGAGTTTGGTGTCTCTGGATCTTATGGTAGGATTTGGTTTCTATCTCTTATGGTACCTTGTTCTTTGGGCATTGTAATCTGGTAATCTATATTGATGATTTTTTGTTGTATTTTTCTGTTTTGGGATTTCCTAGGATAAAATGTTGTGTACCTTGTGATTGTGTTTCTTTTAGATAACCTCTTTATGTTGTTAATGTGAAAATGTAATAAATGCTCATGAAGTTAGAAATTAAGTTGTAACAACATATAAAATTAACATAGTATTAGATCTAGACTGAAAAGAGCAACTTTCACTTGGTATATCTCTCTCTCCTTCTCTACACAAAGAAAATTAGGGTTTCCTACTAAAGGAGAATTTTGGAGTGCAAGTGACATTGGGAAGTGCACCCCTCCTAGGTACATATTTTGACACCTGTATCTAATTTTTTAGTGGACAAATCCTTTGAAAAGTTAAACCCTTGTTTGACTTGGGACCAAAAATCTAGAACCATAACGAGAAACTGTAGTCCAGAATTTCGTAAGTCTAGTTTCAAGGGCTAAAGTTTGGTTTATTCAAAAACTACCTATACCATCATATTCACCTCATTCAAGCACATCTTTTGGTAAGTTTAGTTTTCATTTTTGAGAAATTTCAATTTTTTGTGTCATTTTCTGTTCTTTGGGACAAGCTACCTCCAAGCACTAAGCTTGAGACAAGTTGGAAGGCATAGACAAATTTCATGATTGGAAATACAAAATTGGACTCATTCTATAATAGAATGATCTGTTAATTTTTATCAAGGAACTTGTGTTGGATCCTGAAGAAGATGAAACAAAGGAAAAGTAGAAGAAGGACATGATTAGAGCTAAGAGGATCATAACATATTCTATCAAGGATCACTTGATTCCTAAAGTTTCCTCCAAGGAACCACCCAAGGATATGTTTTATGCCTTAACAAGAATATACAGAGGAAGAAACATTAACCAGAAGATGAACTTGAGAACCCAGCTCAAAAGTACAAAGATGACTAAGGGTAAATCTATCCAAGAATATTTCACGAGGGTTTCTCAATTCAAAGAACAAGTAGAAGAAAATGAAGACAATATTGATGAAGATGAATTAGTAATGACCACTCTCAATGGTCTTACTAGAGAATGGGATTCTTATATCCATAAAATTTGTGCAAGTAAAGAAAGTCTACAATTTAAATTCCTATGGGAAGAATGTGTTCAAGAGGAAGCTAGAATAGAAAACTGAGATGCACTAATTAGAGATTATGACCATGCTAGAAGAATAATAAGAGGAAAACCTCATTTCAAGAAGGAAACTCATAAGGAGTATCATCCTTCTAAGAAGTTTCAAAAGAATAAAAAGGGAAATTACAAGCATACAAACTTCTCCTCTTATCAATGTTACCATTGTGATAAGATAGGACACACTGCCATAAATTTTCTGACAAGAAAAGAAGAATATAAGAGGAGAAATAAAAAAATACACCATGCTCATTTATTCGAAGAAGAAGAAGAAGAAGAAGAAGAACCTCCCAAGAAGTTATCGAAAGAAGAAATTGAAGAATATATTTTATTCTCTGCTCTCTACAGGTTTGTGACACTTGGTTATGACACATGGATAATTGTTAGTGGTGCTTCAAAGAACATGAAAGGTTAGAAGAAGAATCTCTCCAGTCTTGAAGAAAATGACTCCCCTCAGAAAGTTTCAATAGGAGATGACTATCAATATTCCATCAAGGGAACAAGAGAATCCACACACAAGATTGATTGAGGAACCTCGATGAAGATGAAGGATGTGTTATATGTACTAGGCTTGAAGAAGAACCTACTTTCTATTTTAGCTTTAGATAAGAAAGGATTTAGGGTTGCCTTTATAGATGGTGAAGTTTTTATGTGTCCTAGAGGAAAATATCTAGAATATGCATTTGTTATTGGGACATAAGAAGGTGTCCTATATAAATTGAAAGGTCATAGATTAGAACCAACCTTGATTCATGATACTACAAGTCCATGTGAAGTATGCCATAGGAGGATTTCTCACATAAACTACAAAGCCTTACCACATGTCAGTAATGTAGTAATAGGTTTACCAGATATAAATATTGATCGTGAAAGAGTATGTAAAGTATGTGCAAAAGGAAAGAACATAAAGAATCCATTCCTAAAATGTGACACCAAGACAAAAGGAATATTGGAACTTATTCACTCAGATGTATGCGATCTAATTCCTTCAATATCTTTAAGTGGGTATGCATATTATGTAACATTCATTGATGATTACTCTCGTAATACTTGGGTTTAATTTATGAAATCAAAAGATGCAATTTTTGGAAAGTTCAAGGAATTCGAAACCTTGGTAGAAAATATTTCAGAAAGAAAGATATAGACACTTAGGTTAGATAATGAAGGAGAGTATACTTCAAATGAATTTGGAAACTTTTACAAAGACGATGGGATTAAGAGCGAACTTGACACTCCCTATAATCCATAACAAAATGGTGTTGCTGAAAGGAAGAACCAAACTATTATGGAAGTAGTGAGGACTATGACCCATAATCAAGCTCTTCCTATGCACTTATGGGATGAACCAATAAGGAAAACAATATTTGTCCAAAATAGAATATCCCATAGTGCACTTGGGTTCAAACCCCCCGAAGAGTTGTTCATAGGAAAGAAACCAAAATTTAGACATGTCAATATATTTGGTTGTCCAGTGTTTGTTCATATTTCTAAAGAGAAACGTACCAAGTTGGATCCTTTCAGAAATAAAGGAATAGTTTTTGGATACTGTGAGGTCTCCAAGGGCTTCAAAATTTATATTCCAGGTTACCACCATATGGAAACTAGCAGGGATGTAACCATTTATGTAGATGAAACTCTCAAGAAATACAGAAAGTGCCAACTTAAAGGAACATATGAAGAAGTTGTAGCTCCTAGAGCTGCAAAACCGATGGAAGAAGTTGCACCTTCTCCCGATGATGAGATTTCAGAAGAACATGATATGTTGGAGCCATGCAAACCTACACACATGAATATCTCTCACAAGAGAAAGCCATACCGAGCTTGTGAAATTATTCAATATGCAGAGAGGTATGGTGCTCCAGAAGGCTCCTCAAGACAAAGCAAGATGCCAAATCCATTTTATAGTTATGTGGATTTGATGTGTGATCTTGTAGACAAAGAACCTACTTATTTTGAAGCATTTGTTCAAAAGAAAGAATGGGTAGAAGCCATGATAGAAGAATACCAATCCATAATGAAGAATGACGTGTGGGAAATAGTTCCGAAACTAGAAGGAAAATGTGTGGTATCTTCCAAATGGATATACAAGATAAAACATGCAACTGAAGGAAGTACTGAAAATTACAAAGCCATATTTGCAACCCGTGGATTCTCTAAAAAAGAAGGAATCAATTATGAAGAGACATTTTATGACGAGACTTTTTTTTTCTCTTTTCTTAATTTGTCTACATTTCAAGGTTCGCTATGGTATGTTACAAACAATCATGGATGATGAAGTTGCATACATAGATAGAAACCTTTCTGCAGATTACGAAACTTTTAATAAAAAATATTATATTTTTATATTTTCTTAATATTTTTCTTGTGATGTATCTCCTTACCAAGAAAACACCTTGTTGGTGTTTTGGCCATAACTTTTTCATTTCCCAACCATTTCATAAAAAAATATATGTTGCACTACTAGACACCTTCCTCTATATTCTATAATAAATCCAATCCTTAATCATTATGATTAATACCTTCAAGAGATGCATTAACACTTGGTGAGCTGATTTTGAGATCTCCTCACATAGATAATTATGAAAAAATCTAAAACATGCTAATTTTATTTTGGAAAAATAGTATGAAACTAGTACTACTTTTTATCTACACATTTACATGTTTTTGTATATTGATTTGATAATTTATGCACTAAAAGGCTACATTAACAATGACATATACCTTATAATTTGACAAAAAATAAAGTGTTAATGTTAGAAAACTCATAAATGAGTTATGAGAATTTTCAATAAATAAAAGTTATCTATTCAAAAAGGTGATTCAATTTCCTACATTTCATTTATTTTTATTGAAACCAAGATTAATGGTGCAGGTGTCTCAAAATAGACATGAAATTTGAGGGATGTTTATTTTTTTTCAATTTTATATTGCATCTAATGCGCCAAAAGTGACTAGCATTAACTTGCACTAACCCACAAGCAAATTGTCGCACCTTATGATATCTAATCCTCACATAAGGCAGAACAAGAGGGCGAGCAGAAAACCACGAGAACTGTTAAATATGAATTATGTTAAAATGTATTTAAGGTTGAAAATTTAGATTTGATTTACATGTAGTCTACACATGTAAAACCAATGGAAATGGGCCATTAAGGTACCTATAGTATATTAGGCTCATCCATGTGTTAATTTAACCAATAAATGTCCACATGTATGAATAGACCATAGTATTTTTGCATTATAAAATCAAAATTTAGGTTTTATTTTACCTAAGTCAAGCATGTCTCTAGGTGGGATGGTTGTGCTACATGTACTACACATACCAGAAGAATATGACACTACACACATAAAAGGAATCAAGTTGAATATCATCAAAATAAAATAAAAAATAACGTACTTGAACATGTTATAAAGTTTAAAAGTGTGTACCTAAATGTGTCCTCTAGTTATGTTGGGAAATAGGTAGGGTGGATTGCTACAGTTTCCATGAAAACTATAAATGTTGAACATGTACAACTATAGTGTGACTAAACAACATTTAAATTTAAGACATTCAAAAAATAATAAATTACCATGAGTTGATGCACCATGTATATTACACTCATATGAAGTGTGTTTACTATTATAGGATCCACCACCAACAAAGCTAGGTGAGTCAAAAGGATCCATGTGTAATGCGATATATTTACAGACATGAACTTAATAAAACAATTTAATAATATAATATATAAATTATGGTATGCAATGTAGTTGGTTGAATCTCATAGTCAATTTTTCTATTTTCCCAATAAAACATATAAAATTTATAGTTATTATAATAAAAATATATAATTATTGATTCCAATTTAAAGAATTACAATAAAAAAAATTGTTTAATAATCTATATAACCATGTGTGAAGTTTCTAACTCTTGTAAAAAGCTAATTCGAGAAAAACACTTTTAAAGAATCTAAAATTCTAAACACCATACATTTAATTCATTGGTGATATTCATTTATTTCTAATGCCCAAATATAGCCAACCCTCATGTGAAATAATAAAGTGCCACTCCCTCAAGATCCTCATGGGCCGTGAGTTTCACTTTACACCTTTCATGAAATGATTAAGTACGAACACACCACATTGCCAATAAGAAAATGCACTACATGATCAATCACACCACAACAACTTAATTATTTAATTGTCTTTTTAAAATAGGCCTTGGATTTAGTGTTTATTTCAATGTTTTTTAATTTTTAAGTACGCAAAAATGTTGGCATTGTAACATACCAAGTTTCCTTGAATAGATTCTTCAGGAGGCAATATAATTTTTTTTCTACTTAATCACATCCAAACAATTAATAAAATCACAACAAATAAATTAAAAGTTATTGTTTACTTAACTATAACCATTTGTTTACAATTAAGAATATTCAAACTACATATAATCACTTTAATACTAATTCTACACAAGATAATCTTATTGTAATTATAATAGATACAGTCGTTACATTAGTCATGAGACTATATTATGAAATGAGATAACGATTACACTTTCGCCCAGTCTTTTAATCATAGTTACACCCTCCAGAACAAGGTACCATACTTGTATTGGTTCTCCTGGGTGCAACCATGAAAGATGATACATGAGTCTTCTGAGTGGATCAAACAACAAGGTTAGATATACTTTAGATGTTAAAAGCAACTAACTAAAAAGTGTGCACATATACAACATTTTTACTCTATAGAGTCTTCTTAGAGTTATCTCGATGCCTTTCACAACTTCTGCAGCCAACACTTGAAGTCATATAACTCAACATATATATTAGTACTATATATCAACATAAGCTTCACAATAATCTTATAAACACGATAAATTAAATACTATAAACAATGCTAACTATTACAGATACTTATTTAATATGACTTTAGGTTGGGAAATTGAAAGCGTGTCTACAAATTTCCTTCCAACCATAGGTTTCATCCGACGTATGTTTTCCGTCTAAAGCCACGCCCGAGCTGGGTGACGAATCCACTAAGGTTCAAGGTTATAAAAAAAAAACTTTCCAAGTTTAAAGTTAAGATAGTATTGTAATCTAATGGATACTTTGTCCATGAGTACGAGGCTTAAAATTCTTACTCATCATAATATTTTAACACAATTAAGAGGTAGGGTATATAATCTTCAGGATCATCCTTGCAGCCCATAAGTATATACCGAAAAATAAATATCATGGTCCTTCCCGACGCCTATTGAAATTACAAAAAGATTTCTCATCCGCAAACACATGCAAAGTAAGACTTCATATGAGATCATGGATCTATGCGATTAAAAATGCAGATAATAGGAAACCTGATTCAGAGTGTGGATAAAACACGCATCCAACAAATAAATGTTCCAGACTTATTAACAAGCAAGCAACATGCATTTACCAATCCTAACCAAATGCTGGTAACATCCAATATTTGGATATTATTCCAATTGTAGACTTTTGGATCCTAGCAAACGCTGGCACATTTTAACATTTATGTCCATTCAAAATGAAAACATCAAATCTTGTCCAAGGCTGGTATATATATATAATTCTATTCAGATTCGCATACAATGGATCTAAACCAATATTGGCACATTTTAATAATTAAATATACCCTAAACGCAAGCCATTGAATCCAATCGAGCATTAGTCAAATCACAATCCTTTGGATCCAATCAAACATTGGTCAATAGGAAATGCTGGAAATATGAGTTTATAACACCAGTCACAGATTAAAGATCTCATATTAAAACACCCCTTTACTCGATTCACAAGATAATGGATCCAATCCAACTTTAGAAGTATGCAACATTGGTTGTATGGATTTAAAACGCAACACAAACAAAATTGGAAATGACTCATACCATTGGGAAAACGTTGTAGAGTTCTAGATCATAGATCAACACAGGCCTTGAAAAATGATAGCAGCAATTATATCCTTCAATGCAAGCTTAGAAAATGATAGCAACATTTCCTTATCAATGCAGAGATCTAATCATACGTTGGGAAATAATCTCATTGCAGGATTCAGACCCCAAATCAAATGATGAAATTATTTTAACATCTAGGAAGAAAGAAGATATTACAACAAAAGAAACGTTGGGGAAATATTCTCATTGTAGGCATCATCCATCTAGATCACAACTAAAGAAAACACAGGTAGCATTAATCTCAGATCAAGAATATATTTATATCCAGATTTACGATTCCACCGCAGGCTTACAAATATTCACAAACTCAGATCTAAAAGATATCACAAGAATATATATATATATATATATATATATATATACACTCATATTCAGATCTACTTAAGGCATTAAAAATATTCACAAATTCAGATCTATAAATATATACTCATATTTAGATCTACCATTTCCATGGGAGACATTAAAAATATATACTAGGATTGAGTTGAGACATTCTTTAACTATTTTCAGTTTCATAGATTTGATTTCTTTATTGTAGTTTTTGCTTTTAGTTCAATAAAAACAGTTATGACTTTAGCCTTTAGCTTAAATACAGTTCTTTTGCAAGCCTAAATTCTTGAATGTAGAAGATTTAGTTATAGTATTCCAAAATTCATTTATCTTGTTGTAGTTGTAGATGTGATTTAATATTATATATTTTATCTCCAGAAGATCATTTAATTTATATATTGCTTTCTGCAAATTTGATATTTTTAATGAAATAGACTTAGTTGCATTCAACTATAGAATCTGCACATCTCATTTGCTTTATCATAGCTTAGACTCTAGGTTAATTCTGGTATTTCTTTCAGTAGAATTGGATTCTTTTGAATATAGCTTTAGATTTGGTAATATTATCCTCTGCAAATTTCATTTGTCATGATGTAGTTTTTAAATGCAAGTTTAACTTAGACTAGTTTCAATTACAGTTATTTACATTAAAAATTGAATTGAAAAGTGAACTCCGTGCTAGTATCAAACTTATTAAAACTCATACTAAAATAAATTCATCAATTTGACAAAAGCATTAAGATATTAAATGAGAAATTAATTTCCGAGTTCACTTTCTGTCACCTATTCTGTTTTCTGTGTCAATATGCAGTTTTCTGCTTATTTAGTCTAGTTTCTGAATTATGTTAGAATAAATGGTTCTCATTGGTTTATGCTTTAGTATTAGAATTATTTTGAAGATAGCTTAAAAGGTATTTTCATTTCTGCTTGACATTTGAATGTTTTGTAGATCTTAGATGTGAGAGTATTTAGTCAGCGTTAGGATTTTAAATTTAAATGAGTTTGATGATTAATAGATTAGGAATATTAGTATTAAGCATTTCAAATAATATCTAGATTAGAGTAAATCAACTTAGAGTAGATTAGATTAGGATAGACCCTAATCCTGCACATACAATGCTTGTGCCTCAAAGTTTACGTCCCTAGGTTGACATTTTATGAAGGCTATTTGTAGTAATATATTTAGCTCAACATTTTGGCGTCGTTGCTGGGGAGGTGCTGAAGGGGTTGGAGTCTAGGTAGATAGGCTGCTTTTACATTACACAACAAGGGGGAGGGGAGAACATTAAGACGAGTGGTAAGAACATGCGCATACACTATAGTGGGGTGCCCCAAATCCTTGTTGTTCATTTTTTGCACAAGTTTGATTTGTTTAGAGTATGTTTCTCTTTCTGCAAATATATATAGTTTACTCCCACATAGTTTAATTTCAGGCATATATGTTTTTATTTTTGAAATCTAGGTAGTTTCCTTTCTTGCAGTTACTTTTGAGGCAAGTTTGTTTTTCCCTTTCAATAGTATGCAAGAGTGCTTTTTCTTCAGCAAAAGTAAGATTTCTTTCAAGTAGGAACGTTTTTTTAGTTTATGGTGTAGAGTTGTATTTCTTTCATTTCAATATTAGTTTTTGATTGCATAAATATTAGGCCAGTTTGAACCCACAACACTTAATTCCAACTTAGTTTCTTTTCTTTTGAGTTATGTATATTTTTTTTCTGTAATGCTTGCATTTGATTTTTTGCATAAACAATTTTTCTGCAAATAGTTTAATTTTAGCTTTAAAATTTGAAATTAAAAAAAATCCATTGGGGTGTTGTAAGAACCTTGTTACTAATCCATCTATGAAGAAAGATAGTTGAATTAATACCAGTCTTAAGGATGTTCAAAAATTTGTTGAGTAGAGATGGGCTTATTACCACAAGGAGCTTCTTCAATCCTTGTTGCAGTATCAGGTCCATATCTGAAGAAGAATTCATCTTCCAAAATGGGAATCAAATCAATAAGTATCCTCAGCATGAAGATCTAGATCTATTCATATATCCTTCCTCATTTGGTGAAGGATCCCAAGAATCATGGTTAGTAGCTGAGGAAGAACAAAAATTTGAACCTGAAATTGCAGAATTTCTTGCTTCCCTTGTGCCAGAGGAAGAATATCAACTTAGATTAGAAATAAAGGATACTAAATAAGGAAGCCAAGCAAGTCAAGAGGCTATTAATTATTGGACTGAATCAGTTTTCCAACTCCAGCCTTTTATTTTTCAACAACTTTTGAAATCCAGATCAGATGAGAAGCTGGTTCTTTATGTCTGGGTATTTGTTCATGTATGTTATGTGAACAAGAATGTTTTAGAAATCTTGATTTCTAGGTGGTTACTCTCGAAGTATGCATACACTTGAAAGAATATTTCTACTTCCATTAGCATAGGGTAGTGTAGGAAAAATAAGCTTTGTTGTGAAAACCAATTGTCTGGCATAGTCTAGCAAGGGTCTAGTTAGAAAACCAGGTGACTGGCTAGCTAGGCTCCATAATAAAGATTGTTGGTGGTNGCTTTGTTGTGAAAACCAATTGTCTGGCATAGTCTAGCAAGGGTCTAGTTAGAAAACCAGGTGACTGGCTAGCTAGGCTCCATAATAAAGATTGTTGGTGGGGTCTACTTCATTTTTGCAAAAATATCATTTGTTTTGTGCTCAGCTAGATGATGGGAGATTTACTAAGGCTCTCCTTCCAGCAAGTTTCAACCCATCGACTTCAAAACATTTTATGGATTTAAAACATGAGACATTTTTAGGTACCCTGGAGCCTGCATGCCTCAATGGCAGGCATCCTTGTCATTTTCTAAGGAAATCCATTAATGTTTTTTTGGTAAGTGAATTATACAATTCATTCGAATCCAACAAATCTATTCATGACTGTTAGGATGTACCAAGTGCCTTGATTTCCATTAACATTAAGGGTGGAATATCTCGCATTTGTTAACAACTCTCCTCACTGGTTGGTAATCCAATGATTTCTATCTATGTTCGAAACCAACATAATTTATTCACATAGGTAGATTTTCACAAAGAAAAGGACGTGGATGAATACCTTGCAGTTCTTTACTCTATAAATCATGGATAGTTCCAGTAGTTGCAACTTTTATTTTGGTACAAAGCAGTCTATTCCTCTATTTTCTATGGCAGTTCAGTATCATTCAGCACAGTGAACAACCTAGCAGAAGAAACATTTTCAGTCTTGTAGCAACACAATTTTTGGAGCAAAGCAAGAGCAGCTTGTCACAAAAATTCCATTCTGTCACAGTAACTACAACATGTGGCAGAAACTCTTGACAACCCAAAGTATCTCTGAATAATTTGGTCCTGTAAGTTAAAATTGATCTAAGGTAACGATCCCTTCTTAGGTTTTATTTATTTCATTAAATCTAAGGAAATTTCATTATGAATTATACCTATATACTTGCTAAGCCTATTTCATTTTTTTACCTTTTCGAATATACATCCTTTTTATCCTGCCTCCATTTGTCGTCATTATACAACCATCCTTATAAATAGATCTTCATCTCTATGGCATGTAGTGCCTAGAGATGAATATCTTATCACCTTAAAAATATATGATTACGTTTCCTCTATCCATGCAACACTCGATTCATTCCAATTCATCATTGCACTGGCAATTCAATATATTCATAAAATTTGTATGCGCCATGCATTTGAATGATCGAGAAGTATGAGCTTATAAATTATCATTACATCCAAAGCATTAGGAGCCTCAAGAAACTCTATTGAGACCTATTATACGCCTATCCAATAACCTTCATCATTTTCCTAGTTTTTGTTTCATCCTCTCATTCCTATCCAAATTACAGTATCAGAGCAAATTATGGGACATAAGGGATCCAAACGCCATGAGACGAGTTCTGTTTCTATGTTGGAAGGTTTTCCTCAATTTAATGCATGCAAGGAAAAGTTTGAAGGCACCTGGTATCAATTCTTCCAAAAATTTTAGGGGTATGATGACGAAATCACATTGTATTTCGCACAGGGATTCAATGGGAAGGTAATACATATTGGCAAATTTATTATGATAGTGTCTGAGAAAAAAAATGCTCGTGCCACTGGTCTGCCTTGTCATGGGGAGCGTTGGTTTAAAAATAAACCCATAGAGCGTGCAGTTTGTACCAGGTTTTTAAAGGAGGAGCATCTATATGCAAGCTGGAAGAAGGGTTTTCCTTGATATTTGATGCAAGATGAATGGCGCAATGTGCTTTATGTATTACATAAATATTTGAATTGTGAAGGGAGGTATGTCACCACTCTGAATTACCATGTTCTTCTACTTTTTCATTTTGAAGTTGAATTGGAAATGAATTTCCCGTATTTTCTGCACAAAAGTCTAGCAAAGATGTCAGGACGAGTTCATAAGCACTCTGGTAATCCTTACAACAGTCTCTACCTTCATGGTTTGATTAAGATTCTTATTGAAGATGAATTGCGTGTTCGCAAGGATAGCTGGGCTAATTTTGTGGACAGAGTTCGGGGTCTCCCTTCATTTGAAATCCCTCATTCTCCACATATTCAAGTTTCTCCTCAAACTGAAGGTCATAAATTAGAACCCGTTCCTGACCCAGAGCCAGAACCACCCCTAATTGATCTTTTCGCCTTTGTATTATGGAAATCCAAAAGGCAATGACCTCATCTGAAAAACCCCAGTGTTGCAGAATCCTTAATGCCACGGTGAACCACCAGAAGTATGACAAAACAACTTGTTAAACCCTCTAATCTAGCCCTCAATGTACAGCTGTCTGTTTTGATTGATATGGAAGAATCCCCTGAGTCAGAGCCAGATCACCCTAAGAAGAAAAAGAAAAAGAATACTCCAATTCCACTTCCTCCATCGTCTCCTCAGAAATTTGATTTTGTATATGGTGAACATTCTGATTTTATTCTTCCTGATTTTGGTTCTGAACCTGTAGACCCTTATTTGCATGAAAATCCTCTTGTTTCAAAATATGGCCATGTGGAATATAATCCTGAACTGTTTAACCCTCAACATTTTGACTATGGGTCTTCTGACTATAATTCACATACACAAGAACCATGTGGTGAACATATGCGTGAAGTTTCTGCCACTTCAACTATACCTTTTGTAATCGCCCAGCTGCAGAAGAAAAATAAGAAGATTAAGAAGCTTAAAGCAGTACTCAAGTCAAATGAACAAGCCTAACTGGAAAAAGACCTATTGATTGTAGAATCTGGGAAATATAATGAGAAATGGAGAAATTATCGTCTTAAGCTCCTACAGAAGAATGAGAAATTGAAGGAAAAGTGTGATAAAGCAGTTGTGGACATAAAAATCCTTCATAAATGAGTGATAAATTAGTAATGAATTGGAGATTTGAGGCCTCTAAGCACTTATCACATATCAGTATGTTAAAGAATAAATTGAAGGAGCGATCAAATCCAGCCGGTAGAAAACTGAACATCATGGTCAATGCAGCACAAGCCCTGTCAGTGGTATCGAAACTTAGTTTTGAAAATTTGAAGCTTCTAACAGGTATGTTTGCATGGGGACATGCAAAGAGATAGGCATGGGAGAGTAGATGCCAGAGAACAGGCTAGTGAATAATTGGGTATCATTGTCAATACATCTTAAGTTTTGTCAGAAGGATTGGAAATCAGTTTTGAAAATTTTGAATTTCTAAAAAAGGCATGTTTTCATGAGGACATGAAAATACACAGGCTTGGGAGAGAGTAGTTTCCAGAGAATGGTCCAGTGAAGAATTTGGTATCATTGTCAATACGTCCCAAGTTTTGTTAGAAGGATTGGAAATCAGTTTTGAAATTTTTGAATTTCTAAAAAAGGTGTGTTTCCATGAGGAAATGCAAATACACATGTATGGGAGAGTGTTGGCTCGCCAAATTGACACTCTTTGCAACTTTTTGCATCCTCCAAATCCACTTTTGATCTCTTCATTTGATCCTTTAACCCCATAAATCCCTCTATACTTTCGCGTGTATCTACCCAAATACTCAACAAGTACACTAAGGTATGATAATTCATCAAAACCCTTTGATTTCCTTTGTTTTAATGATTAAATATAATCCTTAAAGGATTCATGACTAATTATACTAGATTCTGCAGCATACTTTGATTTTAGTAGCATATCAAATATCATGAATATTGTCTATACTTTAGATGTTTCCAGCTCGTTCAAACAGAACCAAGTCCATACAGCTCAATTCCTATTGATGACTCACAAATAATCAATGAGATCTTCATCTCTAGGCACTACGTTCCATAGAGATGAAGATCTGTTATTAGATAAAAAATCAAAGCATCTTTTGAGCTTAAGAAGGGAATTATGAAAACAATTGTATTATTAAATAGAAGATTGGATATGTTACTAATAAATTGGGATTGGTTATCTTAGTTCCCGAGCTATAAAAATCCATGGATCGAAAATGTAGGACATATAGAGATAGACAATGAACAATTAATAGAATAATTGCGCTGCCCAAGTGTTGTTTTTTCTGAATTGAACAGAGGTCGAATCATACAATAGTGACCATTATTATTTTAAGTAATAATACATATGTTTCTTTCGACTGTAATTTGATTTGTTTTCTATTGTTAATGTTTTATTCATTTTAGAACTATGGCTGTAGCTTAGAGTTTAGTCTGCAAGTTATTTAAGGACTTGTGTCTTTCTTGGCAAGGATCCACCAAGAAGACCATAAGCCCTTCCCCTGCCTTAATTCCTGTATAGTGTAGATAAGTTAATTTATGTTTTCATTAGAAGTAAGAATTGTATTTAAGCAACTGTGGAAAGTATATTTACACATGTTTGAAATCAGTCCTTTCATTGTGTGATGGGTATTGAAATAATGTGCACAACAGTTTGATAGGTTTAAGAATCGATCTCGAATTAATACATTTATAGGATTGAGTTGAGACATTCTTTAACTATTCTTAGTTTCATAGATTTGATTTCTTTATTGTAGTTTTTTCTTTTAGTTCAATAAAAATAGTTATGACTTTAGCCTTTAGCTTAAATACAGTTCTTTTGTAAGCCTGAATTCTTGAATGTAGAAGATTTAGTTATAGTATTCCCAAATTCATTTATCTCGTTGTAGTTATAGATGTGAGTTAATATTAGATATTTTAGCTCTAGAAGATCGTTTAATTTATATATTTCTTTCTTCAAATTTGAGCTTTTTAATGAAATAGACTTAGTTGCATTCAACTATAGGATTTGCATATCTCATTTGCTTTATCATAGCTTAAACTCTAGGTTAATTCAGGTATTTCTTTTAGTAGAATTGGATTCTTTTGAATATAGCTTTAGACTTGGTAATAGTATCCTTTGCAAATTTCATTTTTCCTGATGTAGTTTTTAAATGCAAGTTTAACTTAGAGTAGTTTCAATTACAATAATTTACATTAAAAATTGAATTGAAAAGTGAACTCTGTGCTAGTATCAAACTTAGTAAAACTCATACTAAAAGTAATTCATCAATTTGACAAAAGCATTAAGATATTAAATGAGAAATTAATTTCCCAGTTCACTTTCTGTCACCTATTCTGTTTTCTGTGTCAATATGTAGTTTTTCGCTTATTTAGTCTAGTTTCTTAATTATGTTAGAATAAATGGTTCTCATTGGTTTATGCTTTAGTATTATAATGATTTTGAAGATAGCTTAAAAGGTATTTTCATTTCTACTTGACATTTGAATGTTTTGTAGATCTTAGATGTGAGAGTATTTAGTCAGCATTAGGATTTTAAATTTAAATGAGTTTGATGATTAATAGATTAGGAATCTTAGTATTAAGCATTTAGAATAATATCTAGATTAGAGTAAATCAACTTAGAGTAGATTAGATTAGGATAGACCCTAATCTTGCACATAAAGTGCTTGTGCCCCAAATTTTACCTCCTTGGGTTGACATTCTATGAACTTTATTTGTAGTGGTATATTTACAGTCAAAACTTGTTCAAAATGCAAATGAAATAAAAAAATGTCAGAATTACCTCCACCCCAAGTGTAGTTTGCATGCTAGTTAGACCCAATAGGATCCAAGTGCAGAGC
>LPNX010458192.1:0-18307 GCA_001517045.1 Pseudotsuga menziesii | reverse complement strand
AACCATTACTTTCAATATTTTTCTTTTACCTTTGTATAGACAAGTTTTACTTTGTCATAGTTACTCTTAGGTTTTCAAGGTATGTTTTTAGGCAATAATTTCTTCATGCTCAAGCCTTAGGCTCATACGTTCATAGTAAAAGGAATTATCTTAAATATAAGGGCAAATCATAAATTGAGCACATTTTAAGGAATTGACTAGCGTCTATAAAGTGACTTAAGGTCCAAGGTAAGGATTGTAACTAGTTTTCCTCATCAACATCAAGATGATACTAGGTTATATTTACTAGACCCCCAAGGTTTCCCTCATTATTTACCTTTCCCCTAGTGGATTCATCCCCAATCATCATTTTAATCGTGCATGATTTCAGTCTCCTAGCAGTATCAATTTCATATATAGTTGGATGAGGCTAGGATTAGTACTTACAATGCTTTCCTTTACTTACACTTTGTTGTTTCCGGATGCGTACTGAGGGGGTGTTACATCCTTTTCCCCTTAGAATTAACATTGCCCTCGATGTTACATATTCGTCAAAGTTTTGTGTTCATTTCCCTTTAGGTTCTTATTGCTTGCTTCCACATCCTTCACGATGTCTTTCATATTTTTTTTCATCATGTACAATCTTTCATGATTCCCACAAGCTTTTATCCTTCATATCCTGCACTTTTGCGCAACAAAACTAGGTCTTCCAAAATGTATTCAGTAAACATGTCATTAATTCATAATCTAACTAAGAACATAAACAAGTCTGTTTTGCAACACAACATTTGCAATTCACGGAACATAGTTTAGCCTTTGTTTGTTCTTTTATCATCATAAGATGACCTAATACATGACTACCTTTAAAAGAATTCATAAGTAATTCTGATTTACTTATATTTTTGGAGGACGTCTTTTACCTCTAGTACTTGGATGCTTTAACTAGTCCTCAACTTGAGATAGAAATTTCTTTCATTCACAAGTTAGCATAGTCTATTTCACGTAATTTCAAGTAGTAACCTTTTAAAATTTACCATTCACCCTCGCCTTTGAGGGATTTTTTTTTCCTACCTAAGTATTCATAACATTTACACATTAAGACATTCAATAGTCTAGTTATTGGCAAAATCGTTAGTATGTGTTTTATTGTTTCATCATGAAGTTGAAACACTTTTGTTGATCAACAAAATCTCCCTTGAGTTTTTTTTCATCTTTTAACAGCTCTTTGTTGAACATGGAACTCTCTCTCGAGTTGTTGACACCAATTGGACTTACAGGATAAACTTTGAGGTTACTCTTCTTTTTGATTGCTAGTCAAACGTTTTCCCCTCAAAACATCAAACAATGTCATGTCTTCCAGATGTCAAACTTTGTCCCTAGGTCTTTCCATTAATATCACAAACTCTCTCACAACTCCCCTCAAGCCTCCTCGCTTGATTCCATGAATTTCTTTTCCAGCTAGCCTCCTGCTTGAGTCCATGAAAAGTTACTTTAGCAAAGTAGAGTTGGATCCTCAATTTTTCCACTTGGTGTTCACTCAGAGAAGAGGTTCTTTTCCCCTCAAGCCTTCATGCTTGAGTACAGGAAAGTTCTTTTAAACATCAATCCTTTATTCTTAATTACAACATGCAACAAAATAACATCAAATAGGTTCACCTATTTTCTTACTCATGCTTTAATATATTTTTTCACGAGTCCTTGATCTTTATTCAGATTCTTACCATATGCTTAGCATGCATAATAAATTATGCTCTTGTCTTTCATTAAGTTCTAAAGAATATTGAACATCTGTCAAATTCACTAGTTAGTGCCACTTAAAATAATTCAGGATAACCTCTTTTCTTTGTACATACTAACACTATGTAAGCAACAACAAATGGTCTACATATATTCCTGCATACTTTTATAAGTATAACCATGTACCTTTATAAGGGCGAGTGCATATATCCTTTTTATATGATGTTCATAGGACAAGGTAAAAGTTTACTTTTAATAACACATATTAGTATTACACTCAATATCTCAGGAAATCCATATATCAAAATGGAATAGATTGTCAATATTGATCACATTAAACTATAAATTTTACACAAGACCACTCAAAGTATCCTAACATCCATAGTAAAGAGCATTGGAAATAAAAATATATAAAATGAACACATGCATTTTCATCATAATCATCCTATGAACTTGTTGAGGCCTGGGAAATCATAGGCGACAACAGCAAGGGATTCTCCCCAGTAAACATTCCCAACTAGCCCGTTACTGTTTGGTATGGGGAATCCGTCCGGTTTACGGTCTGACTACCATAGGTCAAGTAACCAAAATAAAGGGTTTTACCGGTTACGGCCCGGTCCACCGTGTATCTTTTTTAGTTTTTTAGTTTTAAGTATGAGATGCAAATGCTTATCTAAAATGTTGATTGATAGAGAATACGAGGAGTGGTCACAATGTGATGCGCAGGTTCTTACCTCTCGTCTTAACTCTCTCGTATCTAAATCACACAGAGCAAGAAAACTAAAACTAACTTAACTAAAATGTCCCTAGGGAGCGAGATTATCATTTAATGAGTAATGTATTACTGTTCATGCATTAAGAAAAATCACAGGTAGTTGTTCTTTATTTCAAAACACATAAACATGAATAAATAGATGAACAACAAGATAGCTCATTGTTTATGAAAAACATTCATTACTCATAGTGGAAATTCCATAAAATAAACTAGAGAGCATTCATACAAGAACATAGGTTCAACAAGTTAGAACGATCTCACAGTTAATGGACAAAAGCTGAAAATGAAATAGTTCCCCTTCAACAACATCCATTGCACATCATTTGAACATTCCACCAAAGCTTTCTCCAACATGCAAAATTGTAATTATCTATTGCAAAAGGAAATAGTTCTTCTTACAACATGTTCTCACAAGTCTAATTGGGGAAAAGTCATTTATTCCCTCTAACTTTCCTATATTTAAACAAAATAGCAAAACCCTTGGGCTACGCCCCCCCCTCCGGGTGACCTTTGAGCTCCCCCAACCGTTTAATCTCACAATTTTGTCCTTTTGTGAGTGCTCATGATTCATATAATGCGTTACATTTCTGATTAAGACTTATGAGTACTTCATAAAATGGGACCAGCTCGGTAACTGAGGAACCTTTTCCAAGCCTGGGCCTTTGCTACTATCGATTTTGCTTTGTCTTTTATTCGTCATTTTTAAGATCCCGTTGATCTCAGAACATCTCTGCCTATCACTTTTCAGCCAAATCCCTTCTGCTTTGTCCTTCTTCGCAACAATAATCATCAAATTGGGTCTGGAGAATCTTCTAAGTACGTCTACAATTAAAACGAAAAATTCATCGTTAATTTGGATTGCATATTTTCAAAAAATGTAAACCATACTAACAGTAAAACTAATCATCAAAAGTGAGGCCCTGTATTGCGCTCTCGTCGCGAAAACCCCAGAACGATAAAAGCATCTGAAACCTCCGTCGTCCATAAAATAAGGTAAAAACACACACAAAACGGTGGGAAAAACCCTCACCAGCAAGAAAACTAAGCATCGGGAAGATAAAACTCCTCATCGGTGAATGGAAAAACTACAAGTTGGAAGGTTAGTTCACTAAGCCGCCGCAATGGTGGAAACCAAAAAGACTAAGGATCCCAGGTCGGCATAAAACGTCGACGAAATAAAGCATTAAAAGCTTCCACATTGGAGATCAGAACAACTATAGCATCAAACCTTGGAACCACTACAGCGTTGGACAACTAGTTCAAATAGGAGCCACAACGGCGAAAGACGCATGGACTAAGGGTTTCGCAATAATAGAAAACAATCGGCGAAAATCAAACCAACGGCGAAAATCAAAACATCGGCAAAAAATAGAACAACCATGTCGGATGGTTAGTCCGCTCCGGAGCCGCAACAACGGGATTCAAATAGACTACGACTTCCACAAAACATGAAACCAATGGTGATCAGAACAACCAAAGACTAATCTCCTGATCAAAAGTCCAACACAGTTCTGATAGCGAAAAGAGAAAAATCATTTTAAAAGAAAACCACGGAATCGAAAAAAATAAGGGCTTCTGTCGAAGTGCTCGCATTCTGCCATCTGAAACGGCGGCCACACAAAGGACTTATGCTCCGATGGTGATGATATGAAAAACACCGACATGAATATAAAATGAGAAACACATCGACGAAAAACAAGGCTTTGGATCGGGTCAATCATAAGTAAGCTTTTGCAACGACGGCTGTGTAGATTACTACGGCCCCGATTCACGATTTGATAAGCTTCTGATAGTGAAAAAGGAAATCATCCAGAAGTCAAAGCATCAAGTTCAAGTCATCAACATCAACAGATAAAGATAGTCAATCAACAATTTAACTCAATTTAACCTCAAAAGAGTAGCAAAGGAACAACAAAGTTCAACAATCAAAACAGATCTAGGCAAGATAAAATTTACAAGGAGGGTCCAAAATTTTAAAAAATTTGGGAAAACGTTGCAGCTCCAACATAACTACTTGGAATACACATGTATACTTTTTAAGTAATCATTGTCCTTTTTTTGAATTGGTAAGCAATGGTACAAGCGTGTCCCAATGTCCCACTGTAATGTAATAGAATTTTGTATTAACAAAGAATCTTAACATCAACATAACTATGCTTCCTTCATAACTAAAAGAATATTAAATACATCAGTTAGGTTCGTATTCACGTTGACTCCTCCTTTAATCAAAACTTAATGGATCTTCTAACAAATCCAAGTAATTTTTTAGATTATTCATCTCACCTTTGTTAATCCTGATGATTGGGTCAATCAAATTCGATTAGTTATATAAATGAAACAAAATGTATCAACCGTACTCACTCAAAATAAAATTATTGTTGAAACTGAAAAGTATCCACTTGCACGAATAACAAGAAAACATAGAGAAAAGTGATAAACATTTTAATTTGATTTACCAAGTCAACAGATTTAGGAGAGTACCTCAGTTTAGCATATGAATTTTACCTTTAAACATTCACAAATAGGATGACTTTACAATAACCTAATTCATAAAGCCTTAACTCGAATAGTCTAACTATTTCAATCGTTTTATCGACCACTTTCTTGTCCTTCAATGCAACTAATTGTAGAGTACGAGGAGATATCCATTGACTAGTATTTACCCATAAAATATTATTCAGATATAAAATGAAACATATACATTTCTCACATATAGACAATGTTGTGCCATTATAATGCTTCAACAAATGGAACATAATTACTTGAAATTCAAAGACGACTTGTCGGTTGCCTCTTATCAATCCTTTGAAATGAAAATTTATTCTTGCATCTTATAGATGGATTCCTTTTTCTTCTTCAACTAACTTATATTTGTTTCCTTTGATTGAGCCCAAATAAGCCCAAGTGTTTGTAACTTGTGCTCTGATACCATATGTAACAGACCCAGTTTCCCTGAATAGATTCTCCAGGCAGCAACATAATTTTTTTCTACTTATTCACATCCAAACAATTAATAAAATAACAATAAATTAAAAGTTATTGTTTACTTAAATATAACCATTTGTTTACAATTAAGAATATTCAAACTACATATAATCAGTATAGATGTTCAGAATATCCACATATATCATGATTTTCATCGATGTTTCGAGTCCACATTAGGACTCATCATCAGGACGGCGTGTCAAAGAAAATTAGGACGATGACATATAATCACTTTAATACTAATTCTACACAAGCAAATCCTTTTTGTAATTATAATAGATACAACCGTTACATTATTCACGAGACTATCCTCTGAAATGAGATAACGATTACAGATTAACCATGTCTTTTAATCGTAGTTACACCCTCTAGAACAAGGTACCATACTTGTACTTGTTCTCCTGGGTGCAACCATCAAAGATGATACATGAGTCTTCTTAGTGGATCAAACAACAAGGTTAGATATACTTTAGATGTTAAAACTATCTAACTAAAAAGTATGCACATATACGACATTTTTACTCTATAATGTCTTCCAAGAGTTATCTTGGTGCCTTTCACAGCCTCAGTAGCCAACAGTTGAATTCATGTAACTCAGCATACATATTAGTACTATATATCAATATAAGCTTCACAATAATCTTATAAACAAGATAAATTAAATCCTATAAACAAAGCTAACTATTACATATAATTCTTTAATTTGACTTTAGCTTGGGCAACCGAAAGCATGTCTATGACTTTCCTCCCAACCATAGGCTTCATCTGACGTATGTTTTCCGTCTAAAGCCACCCCCAAGCTGGGCGACGAATCCACTAAGGTTCAACGTTATAAAAAAAAAACTTTCCAAGTTTCAAGTTAACATAATATTGTAATCTAAGAGATACTTTGTCCATGAGTACGAGGCTTAAAATTCTTAGTCATCATAATATTTTAACACCATTAAGAGGTAGGGTATATAATATTCATGATCATCCTTGTAGCCCATAAGTATATACTGACAAAATAAATATCATGGTCCTTCCTGACACCTATCGAAATTACAAAAAGAGTTCCCATCTGAAACACATGCAAGGTAAGACTTCATATGAGATCACAGATCTATGCAATTAAAAATGCAGATAATAGGAAACATGATTCAGAGTGTAGATAAAACACGCAACCAACAAATAAATATTATAGACTTATTAATAAGCAAGCAACATGCATTTACCAATCCTAACCAAATGCTGGTGACATCCAATATTTGGATCTTATTCCAATTGTAGACTTTTGGATACCAGCAAACGCTGACACATTTTAACATTTATATCCATTCAAATCGAAAACATCGAATCTTGTCCAAGGGTGGTATATATATATAATGTAATTCTATTCAGATTCACAGACATTGGATCTAAACCAATACTTGCACATTTTAATAATTAAATCTACCCTAAACGCAAGCCATTGAATCCAATCGAGCATTGGTTAAATCACAAGACTTTGGATCCAATCAAACATTGGTCAATAGGCAACGCTGTCAATATGAGTTTATAACACCAATCACAGATATAAGATCTCATATTAAAACACACATTTACTCGATTCATAAGATAATGAATCCAATCCAACTTTAGAAGTATGCAACGCTGGATGTATGGATTTAAAATGCAACACATAAAAAATTGGAAACGACTCAGCCCATTGGGAAATTGTTGTAGAGTTCCATATCATAAATCAACACAGACATTGAAAAATGATAGTAGCAATTATATCCTTTCGAATACAGGCTTAGAAAATGATAGCAACATTTCCTTATCAACACAGGCATCTAATCATACACTAGGAAATAATCTCATTGCAGGCTTCAAACCCCAAATCAAACGATGGAATTATTTTTAGATCTATGAAGAATGCATATATTACAGCAAAATAAACGTTGGGAAAATATTCTCATTGTAGGCATCCTCCATCCAGATCTCAAACAAACAAAACACAGGTAGCATTAATCTCATATCAATAATATATTTATATCCAGATCTACAATTTCACCACAGCATTACAAATATTCACAAACTTAGATCTAAAAGATATCGCAGGCATATATATACATATATATACTCATATTCGGATCTACGACATGCATTAAAAATATTCACAAATTCATTTCTATAAATATATACTCATATTTAGATCTACAATTTCCACGACAAGAATTAAAAATATTCACAAATTCAGATCTGTAAATATATAATATCGCAGGCATATATCCATTCCACCGCAAGCTTATAATTATTTACAAATTCAGATCTAAAAAAATATCGCAGGCATATATATAATCCACCCCAAGGTTACCAATATTTACAAATTCAGATCTAAAATGTTTTTTCAAAAAAAACGTGGGTATATCCTCCACATGCATTCAAATCACGGGCTTGACTGTATAAATGAAAATCCACAAAGTGCCAATAAGGAAAACAAAACCACACACAATCAAATAGCAATCATTCATTCTTGTATTTAGATCCAAGCAATAAGAAAATGATCATTTGCAGAGATCAACAAAATTGTTGTGCTTGAAAAAAGCTACTAAATAATGTTTTCCTAAGTAAATCATGGAGTTTACACACAGAGATCCAAAGCTAAAATTATTTCAGCCCTCGGTCTTGTTTGAAATCGTATCCCTTCACCTTATAGTCAAAACTTGTTCAAAACACAAATGAAATAAAAAATGCCAGAATTACCTCCACCCCAAGTGTAGTTTGCATGCCAATTAGACCCAATAGGAGCCAAGTGCAGAGCTCTCATCCTCCATATCGCTTATCCCTTCGTTGTATCGCTCTCCTCCTCAAAACCTCTAAAGCACTATTAAATAATGCTGCCATTGGTTTCTCAAGGAAACAAGTGGAAAGCGCATGCCACCAACTGCTTTTGTATTATTCTTAAATAGCATTCCATGTTATATCTTTAAGCTCACCAATTTATAGTTCACCTACTTTCAAAAAGTCAAAAAGTATATATATATCATGTAACCATTACATTGAAAGGTTTTCACTTTCACACAACAAGCCACATATGTTATATATATATATATATATATATATGGGTGTGTGCAAGAAGTTGAGGGACCTTTTAGATGCAATGGTGGAGTGAAGTCAATCACTCTTGATCCAAAAAAAAGAAATCATCCCAAGCAATCCCAAACCTGCTAAGCCTAGTCCAAAGGCTGCCAACAGGCATGCCAATTAGGATAGTAAACCAAATCGCGCCTCCGTTTTAGTGAACAAAATTGCGCGTGTGTTTTGGAAAGCTTGCTTTCAAAAAAAAATAGGTCGAGCACGTCTTTTTCGCCTCATCCCATGGCTATTGGACTACTTTGGAGCAAATATCGACTGGGCGAACGCGTTTTTGGGTGTGCCAAAGCCATCCATCTCCACCTTTGGATAAACCTCCTATTTGTGAGGTATTTTCCTCATTTCTTTTCATGTTTTTTTCTCTTTATTCATCAATTTATTCGCCCTAAATTGAAAATTTAAACCAAAATAAATGAAATTATGGCCAATGGAAACAAAAACCCCAATGTAATTGGCCAATGGAAACAAGAACCCCAATGTAGTTGGCCAATTGAAACCAATTCCCCAATTTAATCATAAAAATTAAATAATTTTGATTATTTACCAAAATTCATACCCAAAATTCCCATGCCCAATAGAAACCAAAACCCCAATTAACTCAAAAAACAAATGAATTTCACTATTTCCATATGCATATTCACAAGGATCCTTGTGAATCCATCCCAAAATCCACAAATATGCAAAGTTTGTCAAGCATGTTGCAAGTTTGCATAAGTAATTTACATGCCCAATGTAAACCAAAACCCCAATTAACTCATAAAAAACAAACAAACCTCACTATTGTGAATCCAAACCAAAATTAACAAATATGCAAAGTTTGTCAATTATGTTGCAAGCTTGCATACAACTAAAAAATAATCAAGTAGAACTCATATATTCCCCTAAAATACATAAACAAACATAGTAAATCCCTTGCCTCTATTCGAAATATCGAAGTTGCTCTTCCAAGAACATCAATAAACACCTTATAGTTTTGATGAAACTTCCCAATCCAAGTGTTAAAATAAGGTATAGAAGCTTCCCATGCTTTTAACAAATATTTCATCTTGAACGAAGGGTACTTTTTGGTTAAGGTCAAGACAACAAAGTTCAACAATAGACTCTATGAACATGAAGATACATAGGTAGGTTGATGTATTTGATTAAACATGCCAATCACATACTATCATACATGATATAATCCAGTGGAACCCCTGCAACCATAAAGATCTGCTAAATAGACTTTGGAGTCCAAAAAACATCACGCTACAACAAATAATTACATATCTAAAAAAATCGTTGCCTATACTAGGATTTTATTCATCAACATCACATTATACCACCTATTCTAGGGTCTAGTTATTGCCTCTACCCGCAATCTAGGAGCTAGTCTTGCAAAGGCAATAGTTAACACCTCACAATTTCGATGAAACTTCATAATCCAAGCCTTAAAATAAGCTAGAGGAGCTTCACAATCAACATATGCACTCAAGACACTTTATGTACACATGCATACTTAAAAATTGGAATTAATACTTGAATTTAGGACATAAATATGAAATGAAAAAATGTTAAATGTTTAAATTCTTTACTGTAAAATTCAAGATCAATTTTTAAATTTAGATGATAGATTTAGTTTATATGTTGTTATTTGTCGTACATTAGTTATACAATTTTCAGTGCTTAGATATGTCATTATATCATGTGTTTATATCTCTAATGATTTTATTTGTATTTATGATTGCAGTGGCTACTATGGATAACAATGCGGAGATACTGAGGTTTATTGCCCATTTGAGAGAGATTGGTTTTGCTTGGAGAGGTGGAGATGAGCTCCGCCGCTCCTTGTCAGATTCTTTGTTGTCTATTGTTGATACGATCGCAAGATCGAATGATGCTTTGTATAGCATCGCATCTTACAGGGATAGGAAAAGACAACAATATGTTGATGGGTTAAGTTACAACGAGGTAAAAAAGCTCAAAATAATAAAACACATCTATTCATTGTTTAGACTTCCTGGGACGGATGACATTCCAGAGATCAACAGGCCACATATTTCTATTGAGTGGTGCACCTTTCCACCCATCAGAGACAATTGGATGGATAGGTGGTACATGGTTTTTGACATTCCCCCTCATAACAATATGGAAGTACCGATGTACTTCCTCCAAAAATTGTATGCAGAGTTTGTGATGGGGAAATATGCCAACTATTTTGACATGTTGGGCTTCCAGGGAGTTGGTAGGGGGATGCCCCAACACCGACCCAATGCTAGGCATAGAGATTCCAATCCACAGATACCTGCATCCCGTGCCCAGCTACTAAGGGAAAACATTCCTCCTGCATATGACATGGTTTCCTAGACAAAGGAGGCATTTTTGACTCTAGTCGAGATGGTCTCTCGGCACACAACCACAATTGACCAGAGATCACCCTCTTCTTCTGCTGGTGTACAACCACTAGCTTCTAGTGGTGGAGGGACATCTATTGGTGGGGATAGAGCAACATCCCATGTGCCTCAGAGCAGGCCACATGTCTTCACATCGTGTGGGGGACCCTGTTATGGTCATGGTCCAAGACATGGTACCACTACGATGACTGGTGATCAGGTAAGGACATTGTTTTAAAACTCTGTTATTGTTCAATTTTTAATTTTTCCATACTATATGTAACATATTAAAGATTCGTAATATATGCAATATTTACTCTTGCAAGAGATTGATGCCTCTCATGGGGGTGGTACTGCACCCGGTGTGGTTGTACCCGAGGCCCAAACAACCACCATTGAGGTAATATTTAAACACTTGTCATTTTGTTATTACATATAATTTTGTTAATGCATGTGTTAGTCTTGATTAATTTATTAAATTGTCTAATATTTACAATTTTTGAAGTTGCAGGAACCCCACTTAGAACGTGATGCTGGAGACGTTGATATCAACGACATAGTCCAAGGTGGAATTTATGATTACTTGAAGAATGTAAGTACATGGGTTATGACTGAATCTTGTTCGAATTATTTAAATTTCTTACTCTACACTCCTTTTAGATTGCTAATATTTATAATTTTTAAACTTGCAGATGCTATTAGCATCTGAAGAGGGGCAAGAAATTGATGGAAGCGGTCACTCCCATGGTGGAGATATGTCCCAAGAAGGGGTAAGTATATTAAAACATGTTAGTTTTTCAGTACATATTATTCCATCCATTCAAATCCATGCCTAACTATGGTAACAGTTAATGACTGTAGATATCATCGCAGATCCCTGCACCGCCTCTTTGGTTTGGATCTCCCCATAGTCCAAACATAGATAAGGGGGTTGTTTACACCAGACGACCCTCTTCCTTGAACAGAGCGGGTGTGCATGAGGATCAACCTACTCATCCCACGGTAATGTACACACTTACAATGGCAATTGTTGGTTAGCTATGAATTCACTTCACAAGTGGTTTTTCTTAATGTTATTTTCGCATGTTTACAGCATCAGGATGTAGAGTCATCCGTGCCAGACCTTAGTGGGATTGTTGATGATGCAGTCAATGTTGCATCTACAATAGGGATAAGTCACACTGAGGTACATCTACTTGAATATTTGTAATTGTACATTTCATTTGTATTGTTTATGGACATGCACGATGTCTAACTATTTAATCATTTGGTGAATGTAGCCACACCCTGGTCCATTAGTGCACGCAACTGAGGTTGATGTTCAACCTACGGCTCCTCTTACTACTGAAGAGTCCCAGCGTAATCCCCTATAAATGGTTTTTTCGGTGAGATGTTCATTTTTTAAATAATTGATTAGTACTTTCTCATTCATGTACTGATAATTCTTGAGATAATTGACATATTTTTTATATTCGTAGAGAAGCATTGCAGAGAGGCTCTCTGTAAGGTGGAGGACAGCAGAGGCACCTATACCCTCGACACCAAAGGAACCTATACCCCTGACGGATGCAGTGAGTCTTTGTTTTATTTACAATTGAGTCATATTTTAAATTTTCAAACTTTGTTATTGATGGACAGTGCTAGTTCAGTTACCTGATCAAGAAATATTGTCATTGATTTGCAGTCGCCAGAGATGCACAGTGGTCGTAGACAGAGCCGAAAAGCATCAAGGTCTGGGAAAAAGAAGAGAAAGTTAGATTTTGATGTGTTAGTCCAGGACAAATATCTATTTTTATGTACAATCCAGAGTTAGAGTATAGGGGCGCGGTCCATGACAGATGTACTTTTGTTTGCACATGTACATCAAATATGTTTTTGATACATGTACATTGACAGGCCATAGATAGGCCTTCTATTTTTGTATTATAACTTTCATGATATACAAAATATTTCATATTAAGGCTCTTGAGATCTTCATGGTTCAATCTTTTAAGTGTGATTATACACGTGTGGCCAAGAATGTTTCTATGAGTAATGTTCCCAATTTTTTATAGATTTTACGATTGCATGGAGATATCAGTTATAAATTTGAGAACAATGCACAATTACAATATTACGTAATGACAAAAATGTACATTTTAAATGTTTTTTACCACAATCCAATTGCATATACAATGTTATATTAACAATGTCAAATTGTATTCACAAAGATGGAACATAACTAATACACATAAGCACCCAGCACAACTAAGCAACCGATCCAACTTGGTGGAATACAATAGCACCTTACCCACATAACAACCTAACAAACTTTTAAAGGATGCATGAAGTTGACACACCTAAGTGATGCACCTGTGTGGTCTACATAAATAAAATTATTGTTTGGCATGATGTCTTTCATCTAACGAATACATGGGATACACATCAAACCTAAAAGTATCTGAGTATTATAAGGTTGATTCAAAATAATGGTTATGACTATACCCTGCACATTAAGTATGTCATGCACATTATTTTATCATTTTGTTAATGTACATGGCATTTGATGAATGGCCTCGAGTAACAACTTTGAAAAAGATGAAAGTTATGTGTGATTTTATTATAGTTTAAATTGATTAGAGAAGTACTATTCTAAATCTTGTTTTATAATTTCATGTTTATGGAGTATTATTTGAAGCATTCGTAGCGTGAAGATATATATATTTTGTAATAATGCCGTAATAGAATGGCCACTTGTTTCTAAACATAAACATGTTCCATTATATGGTTACTGACGTAATGGCATTGTCTCCCCTTGCATTTCATCGTACAAATGCTCACATCTCTTGGATGAGGGGAAGATCTACAATCACCTTCAAGCTGACCTTTATGTGCAAAAATTTCACATTCACTTACTGAGAAAAACCCTAGTTTCCAAAATTGACAAAAAAAAAATGATCCATTTTCCATGGACCCAGAGTAGAGGGCCACTCTAGCACTATCCCGATGTACTAAATCCAACAGAACCGACGGTTCATCGATCTGAGCAACGGTCATCAATCTATGGAACGTTGAATCCCACCTCCTACAGGATTTTAGGGACACTTGTTGAATCCCTAACCGGGGCATAGAGTGGAAACCGTGCATCAAAAAGGGCTTTCGGTGGGTCATGCAAGCGTGTTTAGGCAGGTTGCATGTGGGAACACTAGCCACATGTTCACGGTCAAGGAATTTGCAAAGCCGACCGCTATGTGCAGAAATTGGACATTCACTTACTGAGCAAAACCCTAGTTTCCAAAATTGACCGAAAAAATGATCCCTTGTCCATGGACCTAGATTAGAGGGCCACCCTAGCACTATCTTGATGTATTGAATCCAATGGAGCTAACGGTTTGTCGATCTGAGCAATGGTCATGATTCTATGGCACATTGAATCCCACCTACATGCTTTCAAGGACACCTATTGAATCCCTACTTGGGGCATAGAATGGAAACCGTGCATCAAAAAGGGATTTCGGTGGGTTGTGCAAACATGTTTAGGCATGTGTTATGTGAGAACGCTAGCCACACCTTCACGGTTGAGCAATATGCGAATTTGACCCCTATGTGCATAAATTGGACATTCATTTATTGAGCAAAACCCTAGTTTCCAAAATTGACCAAAAAAATGATCCCTTATCCATGGACCCAGATTAGAGGGCCACCCTAGCACTATCCTGATGTCCTGAATCCAACGGAGCTGACGGTTTGTCGATCCAAGAAACAGTCATGATTCTATGGCATGTTGAATCCCACCTCCTATAAGCTTTTAGGGACACCTTTTGAATCCCTACCCGAGGCAGAGAATAAAAATCATGCATCAAAAAGGGCTTTCGGTGGGTCGTGTAAGCATGTTTAGGAATGTGTTATGTGGGAACACTAGCCACACCTTCACGGTCGAGCAATATGCGAATTTGACCCCCATGTGCAAAAATTTCACATTCACTTACTGAGCAAAACCCTAGTTTCCAAAATTGACCAAAAAAATGCTCTCTTATCCATGGAACTAGATTAGAGGGCCACCCTAGCACTATCCTGATGTCCTGAATCCAACGGAGCCGACAGTTCATCGATCCGAGCAACGGTCATGATTCTATGGCACGTTGAATCCCACCTCCTACAGGATTTCAAGGACATCTGTTGAATCCCTACCCGTGGCATAGAATGGAAACCATGCATAAAAAAGGGCTTTCGGTAGGTCGTGCAAGATTTTTTAGGCGTGTGTTATGTGGGAACGCTAGCCACACCTTCATGTTCGAGCAATATGCGAATTTGACCCCCATGTGCAAAAATTTCACATTCACTTACTGAGCAAAACCCTAGTTTCCAAAATTGACCAAAAAAATGGTCTCTTATCTATGGAACCAGATTAGAGGGCCTCCCTAGCACTATCTCGATGTCTTGAATCCAACGGAGCTGACGGTTCGTCGATCCGAGCAACGGTAATGATTCTATGGCACGTTGAATCCCACCTCCTATAGGCTTTCAGGGACACCTGTTGAATCCCTACCCGGGGCATAGAATGGAAACCGTGCATCAAAAAGAGCTTCTGGTGGGTTGTGAAAGGTTTTTTAGGCATTTGTTATGTGGGAATTCTAGACACACCTTCATGATCGAGCAATATGTGAATTTGACCCTCATGTGCAAAAATTTCACATTCACTTATTGAGCAAAACCCTAGTTTCCAAAATTGACCAAAAAAATGGTCTCTTATCCATGGAACCAGATTAGAGGGCCTCCCTAGAACTATCCCGATGTCCAAAATCCAACGGAGCCAGCGGCTCATCAATTTGAGAAATGGTCATGATTTTATGGCACGTTGAATCCCACTTCCTATAGGTTTTCAAGGACATCTGTTGAATCCTTACTGAGGAATAGAATGGAAACCATGCATCAAAAAGGGCTTCCAATGGGTCTTGCAAGCTTGTTTAGGCATGTGTTATGTGGGAACTCTAGCCACACCTTCACGGTCAAGCAATATGCGAATTTGACCCCCATGTGCAAAAATTTCACATTCACTTACTGAGCAAAACCCTAGTTTCCAAAATTGACCAAAAAAATGCTCTCTTATCCATGGAACCATTTTAGAGTGCCACCCTAGCACTATCCCAATGTCCTGAATCCAAGGGAGCCGATGGTTCATCGATCCAAGAAATGGCCATCATTCTATCGCATGTTGAATCCCACCTCCTACAAGCTTTCAGGGACACTTGTTAAATCCCTACCCAGGAGAAACAAATTATCGGAGTGAAGGAGACAATTATCGGATTCAAGGAGATGTCCTTATAGGATCAACTTCGAGATTCAAGGAAAATGAAATAGACATATCCCAGATAGAGTGGTAGATAATGGTCTTGCACTATAAGGCATGAGTCATGTAAGTATCAATATAATACAACAAATCCATTGTAGAAGTCTATTGAATTTACCAATATATCAAGTGCTCAATGTATCAAACTGCAAATAATCAATGAGACCATGAAACCAAAATATCTGACTACCACATACCTGACTACCTACCCGTGGTCATTCAACTAGACCATCGGGATCACCTCTTGTGATCAGAGTAAGGCAACAAGTATCGTGACTTTGATGAGTTCTTGTTTGGCATTGTTTGCAGCTAGAGGTTTGTGCCAATAACTAAGTTTGTATAATGGTACACAATTTGAACTAGTCTATAATCTTCAAATACATAACCTTTTTTCTTTCGTGCATGGGAAACCTGTGTCAAATATTCCCCTTTGATAACCATTGACCCAATTGGAAAATCATTGCCCTCAGAGTCGCTTAATGATACAATGAGGGTTTGCTTCCCATCCAATCAACGTGCTAGCCAGTAGTCAGCATGCCATTCATTGTCTCTCGGGGAAACCACTGCGTTTATGTGCCTTGCATAACATAAAGTGTAGACCTAGGAGTCAGCTAACTAAACACAACTAGTCGTCAAACATTTCAAAGTGATCAACATAATAGTCGAACCTGGTTGTATGAGATTTGAAATGTAGTCATAGTCATGTGAAATACTCGACTGGCCTTCCTCCAACTAGGATAATTCTGAATTTATTTGTCGGCCAATGGGGAGTGATACATGATCCCAACTGTCAACCCAATCTATGGATTCATAGTTGTCCCATTCACCACTAAAAACAAGAGAGTTTTCTTGTCCACATTTCAACTATAGCATTGTCTGACGTCCTAACTGAATGGAATGCACGAGTTCCTTGGACGGTCTTGCACTCATATAGGTGTGATCGATCTACATCGACCACCTCCCAAAAATATCTATGTACATGTGCTTTTTGAGATGATTGGTCTTCTTGCCTTCTAGCTCCTTGCCCCATCACTGAAGAACACCATGCAACAATGGTCTTTGCATCTCGGATGAGCGAAATAGTTGTGAATTTCATCTCTTGCCTATGTAATGCAGTCTTGATGCATGCACCTACTCCATCATGTTCCCCTTTTCCGTGTCCGGTCTCAAAATAGTTCCAAATATGTGGCACCTTGTGCCTCTTATGGAGAATACACATCCATTGGAAGACACGGGAATTTTTGAATTTCCCTGCACAACCACCAGACCAAATCCAATGTTGCTCCATCTGTATATTGTTATCCTCCAAGTGTTTGTAGAACAATTGAAAGCTATGTTGTACAAAAGCCAAGTCATGACACCTGTCATCACTTATGTAAAAGTGATACTCCTTCAATATAACCCTGTTCTCTTCAGTACTATCTGCCCCATGTCTATAGGTGATATGGACCATTATGCTGACCTGATCTGAGTGATAATATTGACTCTGAATCTCATTTTGTCATTGAAGAGTGTAGTTTTCCGCAAAATTGACCACTGATAATATAGTTCCAATAGGAAATGTATCCCTGCACGCTCTAAACTACTCATCTTTCCAACGAGCCACATGTACATGCTTTACATATTGTTGTGTCTTTTCAAAGAATTCCTCCATGAAGTTGCATACCAGTACCTGGTAGATCAACAATAAAGATGTAAAGATCAATAGGTTGTTACATATATGAAGTAGCAATAGATATCATAGGGAAAAATACTATTCAGGAACTCGTTGCTAACCTGAGAGGTGACCAATTGTATTTTTTTCCTTTCATTCCCTCCACCGATATCATACGTGACATATTTGAATGACTACAAGTTCACTTCATGTCTCCCAAGTTCATGCTCATCGGTGACATGTATGCATTTGTCCAAAAAATTCATTCCACCACACCTTGGGCATGTCCCATCTATGCAAGGCCTTTGATAAAATGTGCAACCTTCTATCCTTCTACACAAGATGCTATGGATAAACTCTCT
>LPNX010458155.1:104583-155466 GCA_001517045.1 Pseudotsuga menziesii | reverse complement strand
GGCGAAGCCAAAGTGGTTACAACTGAAGGAGTCAGTTGCATAACTACCCAAACTAACTCAAAAGGCGTGTTTTTATGTTTTAATGTTGAGAAACAGATGCACGACTCTGAAGGAGGACAACCCGTGCATGATATGCAAGTTTACACAAGAGCAACCCGCGAATATATGCATGCGCAACTTGCAAAACACAAGAGTCGCGCATGATGCGCGGGTTGCACATAGGGAGAGTCGCGCATACACAAAAAACGCATTTTTAAGGTATTTCTAGGCATTTTCAGACTTTGGTGTCTTCTGGAAAGTTTTAGCTAACGGAAATATCTTTCCAACGATGCAGAAATGAGGTCAAACTGAGTTACAGAACTCAAGATATGGGTCCTCCAAGATAGGTGTTTTTTCAGTGACATTCAGGAAGTGTCGACATGCGACGAAATCATGGGAAAGTGGTCACAGGCAGAGATGTGTCATTTTGGGCTATAACAAAAGGTACACACAATAAGGGCACTAGGACCAAGCACAAACAAGACCAAGGACTTTAATATGTTCTCTCTCTCAAGGTATATATATATATATCATTGTATAAGGAGAATATCCAAACTGATGAGGTGATCCTCTGGTCCTCAATAATGTGCTTAAGGGTTAGGTGTAGGTGACATCATCAAGGGGTGGCTAGTCCCTTGAGAAACAACCTAGAAATAACCAAATAGGAGAGAGGATGTCGCACATCATTATCTTGGTCAATTTGACCAAGATCCACTTGGTTAATTGAGTCTTTGCCAAAGCTAAAGTTCTTAAAGTTGTATGTTTTATCTCAATTGAAGGAGGTGGGTGTGAGAAGAACCTGTTAAAGTCTGAGTTAGGTTAGGGTTAATATAGAGAAAAAAATAAAATTTATTCTTTAATGCATGAATAGATCTATAAAAAAAGCTAGATATAGAAGAGTAATGTTGTAATAAACGTAAACATTATTTTCATATCTTTCAACTTTAACACTCTGTTGGTCACTGTGTTAAAGTTGGTCCTTGAGATGGATTATAATTTCCAATATACATAACATAAACAATAGAAAAAGTACAAAGAAACTAATACACGGTAATTAAAGAACAAGTGCTAAATATATCTGGTTTCAATCTTTCTTATACTCAAACATACTGAGTCATCTCTTGTCACTATAAGGACAAGATGTCATAAAAAATACTTTGAGAGAGAGAATGTTAAAGTGTTGTGGAAGTGAGGTTAGATACACACAACAAAAAAACCCAGTCACTTAGTGGGAAGATTCCATTAGGATAACAACATGGATAGTAAGTCCAAACAACAAATAGGAACCCTAAAAGTCACAACTCCCTCTAGTATACCTAACACTACTATTGAATTATCATATAGGGTTTAACAAAGACATAGCTCATGTAGGATAGTTCACCACAGTCCATGGACAAGATAGGAGATATTATGTATAGTAACGGCCAGTTCAGAATAGAGGCAACCCAATACAAAAAGGATGCAAACAATCGCATCCTATTAGGAGAAGATAACCACAGCCATGTCTAGTTCAAAAGGCATACAAAACAAATCATAGTATAGGTTTGTATTATCCAAATAAGAAGCAACCCCCCAAAAAAATACATCTAGCCTTTATCAGTTCAAGATAAGGTCATGGCCCAACAAAAGACAGACAACAACATAGTTATGAGTCAGCCAAGGGCTTTAATATTTTTAATATCTCAAGGTATATATATATACCTTATATTATCATCACTGAATACAGAGAAGATCCAAATTGATGATGTGATCCTCTGGTCCTCGATAATTTTCCTAATGGTTAGGTGTAGTTGACATCATCAAGGGGTGGCTAGTCCCTTGAGAAACAACCTCAAATCAACCCCCAAGAAGACTACATCCAGCCTTTATCAATTCAAGATAAGGTCAAGAAATGTTAATGGTTGTGGCGCGCATCTTATGATTGATGTGACCTCCCATGATTAAAAGCATTGTCGAAAATGAGGTGTCATAGAACGTTGAGCTTAGTTTCCCATGCACAACATTATTAATGGATCATACACATGCCATTACATAAATGCACGCAAGAAACTTCATCATATCTAGAATAATTTGCTTGCTCCAAAGAAAGGAAGAACAAAGTCGCTTTGAGTGGATGGAATGTTGTGAAAATTGTTAGTTTTTCAACATTAAGCTAGCATTATTAGGATCATTAACTGAGAGAATAAAATTACAGCAATCAAACACAAGGGACAATGAACATAGTGTTTTCCCTCGGGGAAACCATAAATGTAGAAAACCCCGCAACTTCCTCAGAGATAGAATCAACACCAAAATAGAAAAGCCCAAAACAGTGAGTGATCTCCCGACATCAATAAACTTCTTCTTATCTAGCCCTAGTGACTTCTCCTTCCTCAACTATGCACTGCACTTGAGTGTGTATGTGATGTGTGCTCAATAGAGAGGTCACCTCTCTATTTATACTGCTTCCCAGCATGACTAAAACCCTACTAGGGCCGAATTCACTAAGTGAGTCTAATAACCCTAGTGCCCCGGAACTGCAGGGACTTTAACCCTTAGACAATAGGAGGGTTACCCACAATGACTTGACATGACTTGTTTACATTATAGATCCTCTCGATCAGAACATTGGGGCATGACATCATGACTCAATTACATAATAGACACATCCTGGAATAAACATTGGGTTACAAGACTTAAGATACATAGATGAATAAATTTCAAAGTTACAAATACATCAACACTCCCTCTTAACTAGGAAGGTATTCTTTCGACACAATTTTTAGCACTGGTCTTCTTCTCTGTCTCGACTAGATCATCTCCCCATATTCATCTTCAAGTCTTATTTAGTATTCAATTCTTCTTCATCTTCTTCGTCTTCTTCATCTTCTTTGTCTTCTTCGTCTTCAAGTCATATTCTTCTTCAAGTCTTCTTCATCACGGAATCTACATCATCATGACTACTGGATCATCATTGCTAGATCATCATCACAACTGGATCATCACTTGATCTGGATCGTCATCAATTCTGGATCATCATCACATCTGGATCATCATCAAGTCTATATCATCATCACATGCTATCTCAGAATGGTGCTATCTCGATTCTTCTCGTCACAGGAAGTTCTACAAAGTCAATCCTGTAGGCCTACCCTTCATGTAGGTCTTCATCAGTGCTTATATCTGATACTTAAGTCAAAATGGCCCACCTAGCTCTTACATCTGACCTCATGCTATCAGAAAAGCATGCCCAGCACTCACATCTGAACTCATCCTATTAGAAAGGCCCAGCACTCACATCTGACCTCATCCTATTAGAAAGGCCCAGCACTCACATCTAACCATGTGTAAACACATTGCGCCAGAATGGCTTAGCACTTATATTCGACCATGTGCAAGCACACCGCATCAGAAAGGATCTGTACTTACATCTGACCATGTCCGAAGACACCGCATCGGAAAGGCTCAGCACTTATAGTCGACCATGCTCAAAAGCATCGCATCGAAAGGGATTAGCACTTACGATCGACCATGCTTGAAAGCACTGCATCGAAAGGGCTCTGCACTTATATCCGACCATGCTCAAAAGCACTACATCGAAAGGGCATGCACTCACATCTGATCATGGAGGAACTAATCCTACCATCGCATCAAAATGTCCCCCAACCCCAGACTGATCTACCTGGTAACTGACCAGGTGCCTCCATTCCCAGAATGGCAGTTTCCCTTACATTTGACCTACTCGTCAGAATGGCCAACACTCACATCTGACATGGGAGGAACCTAATCCTTTAGCCATGACAGAATCGTTCAGCTCTTACATTTGATCAATTGGGAACAAATCCCTCTTTCACATCAGAATGGCTTCTCAGTCCTAGACTGAGTTTTCCTGGTAACTGACCAGGAACCTCCATTCCCAGAATGGCAATAGCCCTTATATCTAATCACATAAGAACCAATCCTACAGTTGCATCAGAATGGCTCAGCACTCATATCTAACATGGAAGGAACCTAAATCCTCTCACCATGACAGAATGGCTCAACCCTTACATCTGAGCATGGAAGGAACTTAATCCTCTCCCATGTCAGAATGGCTCACGGACTCATCACTTCCCTTTGGAGGGAACATCGATATAGAGAACACTAAGCTTCTCGCTGAAGTACTCAAACTTCACCCTATCCAATGGCTTTGTCAATACATCAGCTATCTGATTGTCCATCGCAACATACTGGAGCTTTACTGCTCCCCTCTGCACCATATCCCTGATATAGTGATACTTGATCTCAATATGCTTTGACTTGTCATGGAACACTAGATTCTCTGACAACTTCACACAACTCTGGTTGTCACAATGTATACAAGGCCATTGATCAACACTGGATTCAACTATCTTCTCCATGATCGATTAATATTCTTCGATCATAGCATCCTTCCATTCTTTCCGTTCTGCCGCTTCTTCATTATTGGAAGGTTCTTTATCAATGAAATCACATAGTAAGGCTACATACCCGAAGCAGGATTTGGTCCTCTTTCTTTCTCTGTGATTCTCTTTTGGAGCCCCATATCTTTCCACACCTTAGATAATTTCACGTACCCAAGTAGGTTTCCTCTTATGAGGATTCTTCTCTAGAGGTGGATCTACAGGTCTTTGTGGTTCTTCAAATTCTCGATCTTTTTCTTGAATTTCTTCATTCATGGTTGTATCATGAATTATGGGTGCTTCTGCTTCTTCAGGTTCTTCAGCAGGTCTCTTTCTGGATTTGTTGTAAGTTGTGTCTTCATCAAATGTCACATCCCTGCTGATGTCAATCTTCTTGTATCATGGGAAATAGATTTTGTAAGCCTTCGAGCTTTCAGAGTATCCCACAAATATACCCTTCTTTCTTGAAGGATCTAATTTTGTTCTCTTCTCTTTTGGAATGTGTATGTATATAGGACAGCCGAATATTCTGAGATGGCTGACTTCTGGTTTCTTTCCGGACAAGACTTCTTCAGGAGTCTTGTTCTCAAGTACTCTATGTGGAGTACGGTTCTATACATACACCACTGTTCTGGCAGCTTCCACCCAAAGATGCATAGGAATATCTTGACCATGAAGCATAGCTCTTGCAGCTTCCATGATAGTTTTGTTCTTCTGTTCCACAATCCCATTATTTTGTGGATTATAAGGATTGGACAACTCCCTCTTAATCCCTAATTCTTTACATAGCTCTTTGAATTCATTTGAAGTGAATTCTCCACCATTATCTTATCGAAAGGTCTTGATCTTCTTTTCACTGTGATTCTCGATCAAGGCTTTGAATTCCTTGAACTTGCTGAATACTTCATCTTTGTTCTTCATGAAGTAAACCCATGTCTTCCTAGAAAAATCATCAATAAAAGAAACATAATATGCATACCCGCCTAGTGAGCTTGATGACATAGGACCGCATACATCAGAGTGGATGATTTCCAAGATTCCTTTTGCTTTTCTTTCACTACTTGGAAATGTCTTCTTTGTGTTTTTTCCTCCCGCACATCCTTTGCAGATCCCATCATGTTTTGCTTGTATTTCTGGAAGACCTTCAATAGCTTTTCTTGCAAGAGGTAGTGCTCTGTAATGCACATGTGCAAGCCTTCTATTCCAAATTTCATTTGGCTCTACTATGTCATGGACCAAGGGTTGTTCTAGATGGCCCTTCAATTTGTACAAACCTCCTTCTTGTTCACCAATCACTATTGCATCATCAATAGTCTTTTTTTTTGGCCACATGATGATTTGACCATCTATGAATGCAACCCTCATTCCTTTTGCATCTAATGCTGATATGGAGAGAAGGTTCTTCCTGAGTCCTGGCACAAACAATACTTCCTTCATTGTTATAGACTTTCCAGAGTCTAGCTTATAGGAATATTCCCCACTACCTTTTATTGGATACTGGTAGTCATCTACTAGCTTCACCTTGTGAGGTGATTCATGTTATAAGAGTTTCACAAAGGATTCCTTGAATCCAGTCATATGTTTGGAAGCCCCACTATCTATAAGCCAATCATCACTTCCATGAGTAATGTTTCCCATGAGAGTGGAAATCAAAACATATTCATCCTCGCTTGAAGAATCTTCACTTTCATATATGGTTCTCTTTGATGAAGGTTCATCATCCTCTGCAGCATGAGCATGATGTCTTCTTTTGTTTCCCTTCTTCTTGTGAGAGAAACTTTTGTTCTTAGGAAAATCTCTAGCAAAGTGTCCTCTTTCATCACATGTATAGAAAATGTACTTAGACTTATCTCTAGGATTTCTAGAGTTATTCCTTTTATGAGAGTACTTACTTTTGTGATGGATGGATCTGGGTTTCTTGGATTGTACTGTGAGAGCTCGATCTTCACTTCCCATACTTTCTTCTTGAGATGCTATCTGAGCTTCTTCTTGAGAACATTCTTCCCACAGTTTGCTGAACTTGACTAACTTATTTCTAGTACATATCCCTTGAATGAAAGAGTCCCATGTCCTAGGGAGACCATTCAAGGTGGTCATCACAATTTCTGCATTCTCCACTTCTTCATCTACTGCTTCTAATTGTTCCTTGATCTGAGAAACCCTTGTGAAGTAATACTGGATGGTCTCTGCATTCTGGATCTTCACATTCCTCAGTTGATTCCTAAGAGTCATCTTCCAGTTTATGTTCTTCCCTTCAAACAATTTGGTTAGGGCATAAAACATAGCTTTAGGTGTCTTGAGAGAAGACACCTATGGGATAAGGTGATCCTTGATAGAATCAGCAATGATCCTCTTTGCCATAACCAAATTCTTCTTATGCAAGGCCTTAGCCTCATCTCCCTCTGGAACTAGAACCTCCTCATGGATGTAGGAGTCCAACTCATTCTCTTCCAGGACCAGGGAGATCCTATACTTCCAGTCTCGGAAGTTATCAGCTCCCTCAAGCTTTTCATCAAGCTTGGTATGATGAGACATCTTAACTGAGAACCTCAAATGGAAATACAAAAGATTTAGATCTTACCAGGTCAAGATGCCGGATCTGGATTTGGAGCTGAAATACCGCAGTAATTGTTCAGGAGCAAATTAGGGTTACTTTTTTTCGGAGTTCTATCCAACCAAATGCTTTGAAATTGATCCCTAACTTCGATTTTGGGGAGGAGATCAATCCAGGCTTGGGCTCACTAAAAAATTCCTCTTTTGTGAAAAGCCCTAATTTTCGGCAGCAGTGTCGTGTCCAAAATTGAAAAACCTCAGAATTGGATTCTGCTTTGATAGAAAGATGTGCCCTAAGGAGGAGAGTTATTCCACCTTTATTTTGCTGAAAATATGTTGAGGAAGGTCCACAAACTAGGAAGCCCTAGTTCCCGCAGCTGCACAATGTCTTCTTCTCAGGTTAGCTCTGATACCATGTTAGTTTTTCAACATTAAGCTAGCATTATTAGGATCTTTAACTGAGAGAATAACAAGTACAAAAATCAAACACAAGAGACAATGAACACAACATTTTTTCCTCGGGGAAACCATAAATGGAGAAAACCCCACAACTTCCTCAAAGATAGAATTAGCACCAAAATAGAAAATCCCAAAACAGTAAGTGATCTCTCGACAGCAGTAACCTTCTTCTTATCTAACCCCAGTGACTTCTCCTTCCTCAACTAGGAGCTACACTTGATTGTGTATGTGATATGTTCTAAATAGAGAGGTAACCTCTCTATTTAAATTGCTTCCCAACATGACTAAAACCCTACTAGGTCCGACTTCACTAAGTGATTCTAATAACCTTAGTGCCCCAAAAATACAGGGACTTTAACCCTTAAACAATAGGAGGGTTACCCACAATGAATTGACATGACTTGTTTACATTATAGATCCTCCCGATCGGAACATCGGGGCATGACATCATGACTCAATTACATAATACACACATCCCGAAATAAACATCGGGTTACAAGACATAAGATACATAGATGAATACATTCTGAAGTTACAAATACATCAAAAAAAATGGTGTGCAAAGGGTTGGGCTTTAGATAAATGTTACAGTGGTATATCCTGGCTCCAATTCGATACTCTTATTCTTGTGATTGACGATTTGGAATTATGCTCCCACATGTTGAAAAGGATTGTTAACCAATTGAATAAACTTGTTTTTGCTAAAGAATCTAAACCCCACTTTTTGGTTATTTCTTTTCCTCATTTCCAAGAGAGGACCTAATGCAAATGTAGCCAATCGCCGTCACCCGTCCTCTTCACGCATGGGAAAACTAATTTTGTTATTTTTTTCTCACATTTTGTTATTTGTTTTTCTCCTTTTAGGGAGGACGTAACACAAATTTCGAGTATCGTTTGTCACCCGTCTTCTTCATAGGAGAACAAATTTACTCAGAGTCGATAGCTTGACCATATACAATTTTCTCTAGCAATTAAAAATGGAACAACTCATTAACATGGAAACCTATACACACATCCCTTTGCATGGATTCACGTGGAACTATTCTCATTTTTTTCTTTTTTCTCTGTATCAGCAATCATAATTCGAAGAATTGATGTACAACATGATAGGTATGGTGGTGATATGACATAATTTGTTTAAAATTTCACCTTAAAGCTCCTCTCTAGACTTTGGAGAGTCGAGAAATGAACCGAAGTGCAATTAATCCCTAACCTTGCAAAGCACAAAAAAATAGGACTACCTATGGAACACGATGAGCTAACTTAATTGACAGGTATGAAGTGCAGTACTCCAGAAAGGAATTTTCCAACACACACTTCCTCTTACAATTTAGGAAAATATCAGGCCGTCCCTTATTCATTTGACCCCTAAAAAACCAAATTAAAACTGTACTGTGAGATAGGGATTATCTCAGCACCTACTTAGCCAAAGGGTGGACCCTCGTGAGGATAGCTTGGAAAATGAAGAAGAAAACAAAAACCCTAGAGCGTGAGATAATAAGCCCATTTCTACATACATTAAACCCTATTTCTGAGTACAAGTCAAGAGACCGATCATTCATCAAAATGAGGATTTATTCAAATGACATTTCCACAGAACAAGTGTGATAAGATAAAATATACAACTGGGTATAACAATATCTTTCCCAATTGAAAATAACAAGAGCATTGATACATACATTTAACCCTAAATTGACGAAATCACTTAAGAGAGTGACTACTCATCAAACTGGCACCTTACCTAGATAAAAAAAAATGCATTGGAATAACCTAGAGAGATTGTTCTCAGACAAAAAGTTGCACCTTAATATAAAAAATTGTGGGAAATTGAAAAAGACAAGGGCATTTAAACAAACCCTAAGACTTGGTTCAACATAACAATTCAAGTGAGTGATCATTCGTCGAATTCGTTTTTTTATCCAGATTAAAAAGACACGAAACAATTATGCTCAGAGAAATATTGCACCTTCATATAACAAAAGCGTGGCTAGGTGAAAGCAATAAGGGCATTTAAACAAGCCTTAAATCCTGATTAAAAAGAAATTGAAGAGAACTATTATTCAACAAAATGGATTTTTCAACTTGCTTTTTCCCTAAACATTATCGTCCTCCACAATGCCTTCAACTGATATTTCTCTCCACTATTCCTTAACTCCTTCCCTTTTGGCTATATTGCAATGGTCTCTAGAAGAACCATGATGGTCATTCTAAAATTTTGGTTTGTAATGAAGTTCCCTCCCAACTCTGGTCTATGAAGGACAAAGTATCTGAAAGCATTTCCCTTCCTAATCCTCTTTATGCAACTCTTTCTTAAGCTGAGCGGGAGGCTAAGGTTGGTAATCATGAGGAGATAACTATCCTCGTACTCTCTCCTAGCCATTGTATTGCAAATTACCTGGAGATCTAACTTTCCATTCATGCCCATGATTTGGTTAATCATGCGAAGGGAGGAATGCCACGACAACTTCAATGCAAATACTTAACCTCCGCACGGGGTTGGAATTTCATTTCATCTCTACCCTTCAAACTATTTTTATTTTACATTTTGAGATTTATCTCCCCAGTCACATAACGTTTTATTAAAAGAGTTACTCTTCAACCACAAGGAGGGTATAATTCTTTCAATAATAATTTTTTATTAAAGAATTTAGGCAATCAAGAAATTTTTTATTATATACTTAACAAAAATCTAACAAAATTAATTACCAAAAATAACACAAACCAATAATTAACTCACGCCAATATTATGCAATATACACCCATCGACATCCATATTACCTGCAATTAAAATTTGGGTTTGGGAATCGGTTTCAAAGTTCAGTCTCTCTGAAAACCAACAAAAAAAATTAATGATGGCTTATAGAAATAGCTAAACGTCAAAAATAATTTTTGGAAAATTGTTTGCCTGTTTGGTCTAACGTTCTCCCAAAATATTTAGAAGTATTTGATGGGAAAAATAAATATAAACACACTCAAATTCCAACACTACCTCCACACATGGAGAGAAGAGGGGGCAGCCATGTATCCCAGCCCTGATGATGTAACACGACTAAAAACCCCCTCATGCACATGTAAATTAAATAGATGGGAGCACATCATCACAAGTGCAATGTTTTCTTAATTAAAATTAAAATTAAACTTTCAAATGAATTAGCACAATTTGATTGGATCTGTACTGATTTTTACGTTGGTCACAAACTTTCTTTTAATCTTTGTCAGACAACATCGACCCAGTCTGGGATACCCCTCATTTTGAAACGATGCATTCATCATTATAGTTTATCAATCTTCGAACGCACATTTCATGCTCATGTGCGAAGGCTAACTATTAAAATGAGCCAAAGGGTCTCTCTCCTCTTACGTTGCTTTGACACGATTGGACTCATGTTCTTTCTGTTATTTAGTGGGTGACCAATTGGCCTCCCACTTGAATCAAGGGTGGAGCTTAAGCCTACTTGAGAATGGATCCTATGTCTTTGGGGCCCCAACCCCAGCCAACACCGTTAGACCATCATCCTCTGCCTAGGAAATCAAATTGCTAGGATAGATATGAAGTCTGAATTTCTTAAAGGAATCAAAGTTGTCAAATTTAGAAGGTTTTTTTAATTTTTGAGAATGATATTTCATTTACTACTACATCTCTAAAAAGAGAAAGGGAATGATTAATAAATTAGGTTGATTTATTTTTTGTAATCATTGTTCACATTTAATGATAAATATTTTACTTCGTTGTGTTCCTGGTTACTTGTAATGAGTTAGTACTAAAATAAAATTCATAAAACTTGTTAATCTATTTTTTTAATAATTTTTTAAAACTTTGTTTCATTAATGAGTTAATGTTTAAAATAAAATTATTAAAGATATTTGAATATATAAATGGTAAATGGCTGATTCAAGATGGTATTAGTAAACTTGGGCAATTGCCATTTTTAGTTTTAATGTGAGAACGATTTGTATTTGTCGAAAAACAACTTTCATGGTAATCGCATAAAACATTAATAAACGACACTTCACACAAAAATATACTACAATCCGGTACAACAACAAAAAATCTGAATTTCTGTAGAATCAACCCAAAAACCCGACCGTTGACTCACACCCACTTTTAATCATTCGATCTGATAAACGCACAACTCAACATAGTAATCGCTCCAAAGAGCGAGTGGGTCTCCATAAGATTCAAAGCTGACAATCCAGGTATATATTTTTGCTTATACAATTTAATCTTTTAAGAATTCAATCCCATCATAATGAATTCCGGAGGACAGGAATGTGGTTTCTGCAGGGAGCGCCTTATATACTAGACAGACTTTCCCTCGGGAGGGGAGCCTATCCAATGCACATCGTCGGATTTCTCATCCAACGGTGTGCATTGGACAGGCTCCCCTCCCGAGGGAAAGTCTGTCCAGTGTTTCTAGTGAAGAACGGTCACGGTCAGTCAACAACTATAGAGGCCCCTCCACCAGAGGTCCCCATGTGCTAGAGATTGAAATGTCATAATGCGCCAAGTGGACCTAGATAATGAAAAGTCATAATGTGCCTAGAAGCATCATGTCATTAATCTGGCTATGAATTTCCAAAACAGTGTTGTACATAGACGTAATTATCACACAAGTAAAATGACCGTTTACTACTTTTTCATACTAGAACTTAATAAAGTAAATAAATATAGCATAGTTCAGAAAATATAATGTTATTAATTGGCCTATTAAATCTGTGATGGATATTTGATAGCATAGATATTAACTAGTAATTGCTCCAAGGAGGTGTAATAATATGTCTATAAGGTGGTTGTTAAAAGAGAAAGAACACAGAAAATGTAACATTAAAATGAGGTAGAGCAAGACTACAATTAATACCACAACAAAATGGAACACTTCAAGTTATCAAAAAATAGAGAATAGTCCAACGCAATAGATAACAAGTTTATTGAAGTTAACCGTATTACACATTAGAAAATAGGGCTTTCCAATTAACATCACATTATACAACGAACATGGGATGGCATGCGGGAAATTCATATCATGAAGAAAATACTCCAATGTGTTGGTATAACTATAAAGCAGGAAAAACATGTTTGATAAGAACACATGTACATTCAAACATGGTGTTCCAAACATATTGGGCCAGTTGCAATCTTGGATTAATTGCAACAACTTGTAATCCATCAACCTGCCTTGAAGCAAAACAAACTTATCATTTAAATGGCCCTCTCTATCACAACCACTTTCCTCTCAACAAAGATACTTTTTGCTCAGCAGAGATCTAATGTGAAATGGGGATTCCATAAGTATTCTAATACCTCAAAGATCCTGGAAATAACTAATAGAATTTATAGCCTCTTCAACAAAGACACTTTCCTCTAAGCAGATATCTGATGTGAAATGGGGATGGATTTCATTCTTGGACTCTATGGTAATGAAATTTCCTCCACCTATGCATTCTATGCCAATCTTCAGTCTAAATATTTAAGTTCTAAGCTGAAGACAATAATTTATTTCCATAGGATAATATGTTGACAAGAGTTGTGGACAATTCCTTGCTTCAATATTTGCGAGTCAAATTGAAGAAAAATCTGCTTGGATGCAATATAAGACCATACCTGCAATCACGTTTTCAAATTTTTCATGATATGAAAGGATGTTGTGGCATATAAACAATTACACTATACATTGCATAAACGATTGGTATCATCTTTAAATACCATTCATCCATTCTAGGAGAATGCACCACCATCTCAAAAAATATATACTTATCTAATACTAAAGTGTCTATATTTGTATTATGTTTCTCTTCTAGGATGATAATTCAAGTTCGGTAGTATGTAGAAGTTTGTTCTCATCACCAATAATCCCTACAGGAATATACTATATCAATTAAATGATGGAAATGATTTGCGATTGCATATCTGACAATCATTTTTTGCGTGCCAACATTGTAGACAAACTTAGTCGCATTGAGCCAATCATGACCTCCACAAATTTTCTTTCTGATGTGGATGGTAAATCCATGGCTTGTACTAAAAGAATCCCAAAAGGGATAGCTAGGAATGCAGAGAATGTGTTCTACTACCACCTTGTCAACAATATGAGGGGAAAAATTTGTATTATATGCATAAACTATCGTATCAATGTTATGCTTAGCCAGTATTTATAACATTGATGATTTTTTTTAGATTAAGGATGTGATGTCTTCCACTAAGAATGCATGTACCTTGTTATTTACTTCAATAAAGTTGAAAAATGGTGTCATTTTCAATCCCATCTCTTTCATGGTTGTTCTCACCTTTGCTGCATCATAGATCCACTGAAAGCACATCTAAACCAGTAGATTCATCCAATCCGACATTGAGATCCTCTAAGTTTCCCTTGAGAATTCCCTCCATTTCATTTTCTTTCATTGGATCACTTTTGAGCTTAGAAGAAAGATCCTGCAGTTTATTTTTTGTCTCTGAGTACTTTATGGTTAAATCATGATTGTCTTTAACCAAGCTGGAGATCTGCAAGAGAAGAAAAAAGACAAGATTCATTAGATATTCGCCAAAAAGGCAGGAAGTTGTTTTAAGCAGACCCAGTTCATATAAAAAGAAACTAGATCGATCATCCATGCAATTTTAAGAATATACTAAACTATTACCACATGGTAATTTTTCTTGATGGAGAATAGCATTTCCATTACAAAAGAGTTCTAGGTAAGCATCTTTTTAATATTTCAACCTTTTTTGGGGCAAGGGTTGGGGCCTTGTTATATATATATGAATATTTTCATTCTCCCATGAGGAATAAAATATTATACATTGAAGTTTTCCAGAAAATAATAGGGTAAGTGAAAATCTATTTCATGGTAGGAGTACTCTACAACAAGTTAAGATACCATAGATCATGTTAGAACAGTGAATATCCTAGTGCCAACCCACGACAGGTTTAGGTTGGTGATATTTACAAAATACAAGAAAGCAGATCACTGTAAACATGCATATCCAGAGAGGATGTCTAATCTCTCCACTTGTATCTGCATAATATAAAATAAAATTGAAGGCTAAATCTGAAGATTAGCAACTTATTTAAGGAAGCTACAATGGAATAACTTGCAACCTTAGATGTGAGGAAATATACCTCTTTATAAAGTCTTTGTCGTTCATTTACCAACTGCTCAGTCAAGGAATTTATGTTTTTTGTTGTAGAGGTAACCAGGTCAGTAGCTGACAGTTTCTCACATTCAACATCATCTAAATTTTTCTGTAATTCATCCATATGGACCTGGAGACGTGCAAGCTCATCATTCAAATTTGAATTTTCATTATCTAAAGCAGTTAAGCCTGCTTCAGTAACATCAGCCCTACTTTTTTCATCCATAACTTTGCCTTGAAGATCTTGCAATACAATTTTCATCTCAGACAGCTTACCATACAGTACCTACAATTCAATCCCCATTGCCAGAGCTGAGGCAGATGCCTGTGATGCTTGGTATTCAGATTCTTTGACACGATCTATTAGTAAATTTAAATTCTCATTTAATCGTTTAGCTTCAGATTCTGTGTGTGCATAGTCCTCTTTTATTGCTTGCAACTTAATTTCTGCATCATTTGCTTGTGACTCAAGCAATTGTCCAAGTTCTTTGCACCTTGTTGTTGCAAGTTGTATAGTTCTGTCTTGCACTGACATCTTTTCCTCAACATCTTTCAACATAGTTCCTAGTTGAATTCCTCTCTATGAAGCAATCTTCAAATCTTGTTCAAGAGTATCTATTTTTTCTTGTGCATCCTTTGAAATACCTTGGAAAACCTCAGCTAAATTCTCGATCTCAAAAAGTCTATAAGTGGATTTTATTTCCATGTCTTCAGAGCTAGATATTTTATCTTGTGCAACAAGCAAGACTTCTTGCAGTTCTTGTTCCTTCTTCCTTCAATCTAGTAGTGCAGTCTCAATCTCCTTGGTTCTCAATGAATAGTTGGCTGGCATTTCTGCATGTTTCAAATCATCATTTGAATGCTTTAACAATTCCTCAGCCTTGAACAGTTATGTTTTTGTTACATTCAAAGTCTCTTGTGTTTGCTCATTATAACTATGTTTTTGTTGGAGACCTGAAATATCTTTTTGGAGTGCTATTACAATTTGTTCTATTTCTTTTGTCCTTGACTCAGCTATTACATCTAAGTTATCCAATTCCAAAACCCTTCTAGAAGACTCAACACAATTTTTTTCATTATGGCTCACAAATTATATATTCTTCACTCTTGACCATTGATAACTTCATCTATGCCTCTAACTCGAGGACCTTCACTTTTAAGTCTTCTAATGTTATTTCAAGTTTACTTAAAATAGCCTCTGCACCATTTAGCTCGTCCTCTTTCAGAGACTTGATTTTCATTTCCTGATGTAGGAGCTCCGATTGCATGTTCAACTTATCCTCTACTTCTTTTCTGCTGAGCTCAGCATCTGCTAACTGCTCTTGCAAAATCATTTCCTTTTGTCTCAAGGCTAAAGTGTATTTTGTTATATCCTCCAGCTTCTCTGGTAAGTTGGCATCCTCCTTGAACTGTAAAACCTCAAGTGCAGAATCATTGAGCTCCATTATCATCCTTGTGCATTCTAATTCAAAGGCCCTCAGTCTTTCTTGCTCCTCAAGAGTATCATTTATTTATTTTAAAGCCTTATTCAACATTTCCTCAAGCAAGGCGTTTTTCTCTTCCTTTTCCTTTTCATGCATAGTTTCTGTTTCTAGATCCACAGTAACTTGTTGAGTAAGATCAAGATTCTCAAAGTCAATAGTTTTATTAGCTAAATTTGAAATTCCATTTACCACAGGTTCTGCTTCACCACTCTCTTTATTAACCTGAAATCAAGAATGAATATCTAAATTAAAATCTAGCAAACTTCAAGCTTTATTAGAAACAGTGGATATAGTATCATATCCAGATTTTAAAAAGATATTTAAGATTATAAATTCTATGACATGGGATTTCATCAGATATGAGTCAAGAAGAATTGTCTCATTTAGATTCCAATTTCACTTTCTAGTTCTCAAAATGCACATGCAGATCAGAAAGCGTTGCTTATAAAACAATCACCAAGTTTCAAATGTTTAGAAAATAATCTTTCTAACCTGCAGCCAAATTGACACACAATTTTGTCATGAAACCGCTATATCAATTTGTAATAACACAGTAAAATTACCTCAGAAATTGACTCTGCAGTATCTTCAGAAAACTTATCAGTGTCCATGGAATTTCCAGATGCCTCATTCATGCCAATTTGTGTGATTTTTTACCCTTCTACAGTCTCCATTTCCATTTTTCAAGTCATGTCCCAGGAAAGTATTTGTTTTTCTACTTTTAAAGTATGGCCTCTATAACAAGCAACACATCTCTTTTCCGACTTTTCTCTATCACCTTAAATATCATTGCCTGCTTCACCTGCAACCTCTAGTAAATTAATCATTTCTGCAAAAATTCTTCTAATAAGAAAAAAAGGTTCAAACCAAAGTTCAGAACTTTGAATCCAAAAATTTGGAAGACATCAATGTCATAGAAAATATAGCCAGTATTCAATGGAAAGTACATCACAATTGTATGCCATCATTATTGAGGAAATTAATAGCCAGCAACGACACCTTTGATTTACCAATACCATTGCAAATACATTGAAAAATTAACAGCCAGAAAGGATGCCTTGTGGTTCTCAATTCTTACATTGGAAGTATCTAAGCTGCACCATGAATACAAAAACAAAGCAATTACAATCTAAATCCTAGATCCACGAGGATGAATGTATACGCATATGCTACTGTTTTGGTGTCCTCATGTTGAATAGTAGTGTTGCACAAGATGAAAGTAGTGGTCAATTAAAATGTGCAAGACAATAATTGAAGTTATGTCTCTGAGGTTTTCTTTAACATATATGGTGTTCTAGAATATATCCATGTTTGAATATTTACTAATTCAATAAGTCCAATCCTACCCTCCAATCAACTCATTGCACCAAATGCTGCACATACATACAGAAGAAATGACACATTTCATTAATTATCTTGCTTCAACATAAAAGTGTTATTTTATAAGCCCTTATTGTCCGCCTGCCTTCACTATTTGATTTCTGAATTCTATTTCCTTCTGAATGAATGTTCAGAAACTACGAACCTAGTTTTTTCAAGACTTTATAAGATTCTAGGGATAAACAAGATAGTTCATAAATGTATTTTACTATGTTGCACAAATTTCCGAAATGTTGGTAAGTGGGTACAAGTATCCAGTACAGCTATAAGCTTCACCCAAATTTGTAGGAAACAGTGGGTTGGGAGCAACAATAATACATTTTTAATTTATTTATTTTAAATATATGAACTTAAGTCTTAAACCCAAAAAAATAATCTGAAGTACAACATTGATTCCCTAACTTAACTATTTTGGCCTCTTAAGCCTCTATTTGGGTCATGAAATTCAATCGTTTTAGATTTGCACACCCCTAGGTCCACGTTAAACATAAATTGGGTTCATGTGACCGAAAGTCAACCCTTCACTAACTATGCTTGAATCTAGTGCCATGGAATGTTTTGTGAATTTGACCTGCAACTTCATCCCATTGTAAGGGTTGTAAGAGCAATTTGCTTATCTATAGAGATGCACAAATAAGCCATGAGAATTTTTTCTTTTAATTCCTTGTTTGAACTTTCATCTTTGTTATTGCTGCCAAGAGTGGTTAGTCTTTGGTTGCCTCTGCATTTTTTTAGATGGTAACCAATGCTTACTTCCCATGTGAATGAACTTGATTGTTTCAAGTTTCAACTAACATCAAGTTTTCAAAGTCTTTTGTATTTTGTGTTTTATGTTGTTTATGATCTTAAATTGCTATATCAATCAATAAGAATAATGTAAGCTAGTTATAAAAATACAAATCTAAAGAGGTAAAGAGGTAAGAGGTGTGAACCCTCCTAATATATATGACCTTGAAAAATTTTAAAATGGCATGATTGATAGATTCAACCAACTTTTTTATTGTTGGTAATTTTTTGGCACGAGAACCAACAATCATTCAATTGATTTTTGGCACATTCATTATGATTTTGGGCCCGACATGGGAAAAAGCTTTTATAAGTTCCATGCCTATAAAGAAGATTCTAGAAGCTCTTAAATATATAGGGAATTTCTACAAGCTCCCCCAAAAAAGGAAGCGACCAAAGAGTTCCCAAAAATCTCCCAAGCTCCAAAAGAAGCTCCCAAAAAACTTAACTAAGTCCTTTTGTAGAAGATGCAGTTGTGTTTCATTTGATATTTGACTCTAGAAATCCCAAAGAATAGTTTTAGATAAACCGAATCCATTGAAAAAGATAAATTTATTGTAACTAAAACTTATTTTCTCCTCTAGGGAATTAAATAAGCAAGGTATTTATACAGTTATATTTGTGGCATCTAAGGCTAAGCGTATTACAAAAACAAAACATAAATGAAAAATATTTCCATTATCACCTTTTCTTCTGGAATTTCAAGCCTTTTCTCAGTAATTTTATCTCCAATAGCCCTTTTTGCAAACAAGCTAACAACATCCTTGACTGATTCAAAAGGAGCTCTCATGTATATCTCTGCTTTGTCATCTTTATGACTACATGATCTAGTATCATAAGTTGTCATGTCATGTTTATATAACTTCCCTGTACATTTCACAACCTGAATGAGAACCTATTCAACATATTCCTGTATGCTATATATATAAATACAAACTGGTGAACTATCATATGAGAATCTACGAACTCAATTTGCTGGACATAAAATAATTTATCACAATTATATCATAGGAATTAGATCATGTTCTTCAGAAATTGTATTTAGTCACAATCTTTGGTTAATAATTTGGTACCTCTCTTGACAACTAACATTTCGAACGTTATTATGAGTAAATGGAAACATAGTTTATTTTTTTACTTTGATGAACTTCCCTTCAAATTGAAGTTCCCAAACAAGGAAATAAAATACCAAGTGGCCGAAGGACATAGCATTGTCCAATGATCAGTCAACAATAGACCACTTATAAAGATGGTCCACAAGGATCGATTCATGAGAACCTATTTTTTCTAATACTCAAAATATCAACTACTACAAGTAAGGCATTCCATAATTCTAACACTAGAAATTCTGCCAAGAAGAACCTGAATGTAGCATCACGTATGGTTGTGCCTTGTATTACATCTAGATAAACAATATTTTTTGCTGGTGAAAGATAAATTGTAAAATGAAGCCAATAACGGAGAGTTGAAGGAAACCCTTGCTATGGAGTATGGAATTTCCCATTCCAACTCATGTTTCTCAATAAATGAGAGGAAGACGACAACTGCTGCCACTGGATTCTTCATTCCTCTAAAGAAATCAACCCAATCTGAGGCTATTACAGACACCTGCAGTGTGCCTACAATGCCCTAGGTCTACTGCAGGAGGAAGGTGGAGAAAAAAGTACATAAAGCCCAAATGAACTACAAACCTCCCATCGATTAACAAAAAGAAAAGAATAAATATCAAAGTGCAAACACAATATTAGAGAACGTATAATATTGTTTCTACTTTCTCTGCCAAGGAATCAACACAACCATAGTCCTGACACAATTATTTCTCCCTATATATAGTGTAATCATTCAACACTCCTCAAATTCTTCCTTCCCTAGATACAACACATGACTCAATTTTTTTTCAATATGATTCATAGTTGTATTATGCTTTTTGATTTCTCTGCTACAAATTAAGCTATGGCTACTTAAATTATTAGAGGTGCAACAAATGCCATAAAAAGAAGCATTGTTATTATTTCTCCTCATAGTAATAAGTATATATGTCTCTTTAATATCTTCTCCGACACTAGTCAGCACTGACAACATGTTGATGGACTTCCAAGCGCTGGTGTTTTCTTCAAACTTAGGTCTGCTAGAAGTTGAATCTCCAAGTGAAGAAGCATATGCGGTTTAAACTTATCTTTGAAAATGTAACAAGTAGGACAAGCAAGGAATGGTAATTGGCAGAATTTAAGACTGCCATGCTTGAAAGTAGATTTTCAGCACAATAGATTGGATTTTTGACATGACTATATAAGTATTATGATTGAAATTAATCATGTCATATTGTAGCTCTTACCATGCACTGTTAGAACTAAAGCTCATCAGAACGTACCTTGATAATTTGAGATATCAAGCCAAGGACAAGATGAGGCTGCAAATACAATATACACATTGTATGATTAGATAAAATACAAAAACACATCAATTAAACTAATTTCCCAAACAGAAGGGCCTCTCCATTTATAAAGTCCTCAAAAGGCAGGTCCAAACATCGTATGAGTTAGAAAACAGAGTCCATGTCCCTATCAATCAGAGAACCAGAATGCACCTACTTTCTAAAGAGCATAAAGTTATGATGTTCACAACCAACTTTCTCAATTAAATGAATCTTTAGAAATTGCAACCATATAGAAAGATTATATATTGGTAGAGAAACCCCTTACCGTTTTAAAATTTATCAATGTATTATTAAGAATCCACTTACCTTAATTCATGAGTTATGAAACAGGTAATTTAAGGATCTAGGCCATGAAACCATTAGGTAAAGCCCACAGCCAAATAGAGAGAGTTAGACATGCAGCATAAATATATTTATGCCAGTTACAGCAGCCTTAAATCTTTCAATATTAAGACATATAACTCAGAACACTTAGCTATTGAATTGAGCTAACATAGTATGGCAGTGGTAATATATAAAGGTGGGATCAACTATACAGCTTATTTGACCTACCATCCCATCATCTAAGTCCTCAAATACAATATGTAATTTAACAACCTATATACAACTATACAGAAGATTTCACTTACCCACCCTTCAACTAAGTCCCGTGTTCCAATATTTACTACTGTGCATCCAATGGCCTTTGAAGAATTGAGGAAAATTGTATGATTTTCATTGATTTCCAATGGATTAAGCTTTGATTTCATATTTATTTTTCGATCATCAATGGTGCCGGGAACAACGACATTGATCAATTTACTGCGTCATGCCCACAAAAATAGAAATAATAAATGTCTTCATTCTCAGAAATATGACAACATCTAATTGTATGAACAAACCACAAGATCCAAGTATAGTCAAAACTTCATGAAATGCAGCTATCCTATAATTGCAACAAGGCTGTAATTATTAGTTAATTGAGTATTCATACCATAGAAGAATGTCATCTTTCATTATATCAAAGAGATAATTTGTCATAGGATCAATTGGAAGGCATCTTTTCATCATTGGATCATCTCTAATGTAGCTGTTGATATGAGTAACAAATGCTACATTCTTATATTCACCAATTGTGTGAAGCAAGGTTGTTGTGGCATTCTTCAAAAATGCATATTTGTTCTTGGAACCACCTAATTTGGTATTTTCCCGTGTCTGCATATTAATATTACAGTTCAGGAAATTCTCTTGACCTATTATTAAAAGCTAGATAAATCCAATTCAACATACAGAGCAAAGAAGGAAAATAACTTAATCATGCATGAGTCTCATCTCCATACAAGCTTTTCCCAGAAATATAATTAGAATGTCAAAATTCACCTCTTGATTTGGTGTCAATAGAGTACCAGGGGAACTTCCCCTCATTGGCTATTGTATCAAACCTGTCAATTACATACCTTTAGTATTATTACATGATGTGCCCTCCACATTAACTTCAACCTTCCTGCAAAATCTGGGATTGTGAATTTTGGAGTTTCTCACTAAACCCACCTTTTTCCACATTGTAAATGGATATTTATAATTCTATGGATTCCATACACCATAATGCCCTAGTCCCAAGTGCAAGATTGATCTTTCATACCCCAAAATAGTTTCTGTTAAAAGTTGTTGTTTTGAGCCTCATAGCCTCCACATTGTTGTCCATTGAAGTGAACCAAACATGAAAATGAGAGAATTAGAGCCACCTGATAACATGAGAAGAGATTTGTGCTAGACCTCTCAAGACTGATAATTTGTTTGGAATTGTAAGATGGTTTGCTTGGGGCTACAGAGGGGGCTATCTACATTAATACCACATGGACATAACTCTCTAGGACCTGCTGCACCTTGATCCATCTCAGGACTCGAAAGAAACATGAGAGACATGTTGAGAAACTCTGAAGTCCAAAAACATTTTGGTGAATTTCATTTACTTTACTTGAAAAGAGAAGAAGAGAGAGATAGTGAAGTATAACGTTTATTTAAAATTTTTGAATGAACTGGTAAGAAGTGGCAGGTAGGAATTGGAGGATAGAATGGATAGAACAACATGCACAAATTACAAGAATATCGAAGTTTATTTGGGAATCCCCTCCTTGAATGAACCCAGAAAAAGAGCAGTGCACAATAATTGTATTAAAATCTTAGATACATATTGCTGAAACCAAAAATAATGAATCCAAGACCTAAAATACATAAAATCTAAGGAAATAGGAGCAAAAGCTCTTGTTTATGAAGGGGGCAACAGAAAGCATAATAGCACCCACCTAAACATAAAATAAAGATTGGGTGCACTTCTCAACATACCTTCACATATTGCTAGCTTCATTGACCTTTTCTAATGGCAGCAATCACACGGTCTACAATCTCCTATCCAAACAAATTAGGAAAATAACTGAGATCATTTTCAATCCCTATACTTTTAATATGCTGATCTCTCACCAAAATCACCATCTTCTCCTCCTCGTCCACCTCACGTCACCCACCACGGCCATCAAAAGCTTCAACCCATGTCCCGAAAACCTTATTGGTTGTGGGATGAATCAATTCCTCTACTAAATGCAAATCATGGGGTGAACTGAGATCTCTAAACTTGAACAGCAGTGCAGTTGGGGAACAACGCTTCTGACATATAGAGAAGACGGAATATAGAACTGTGATTGAGGGGCCTTTTCAATAAGTTGCCTGTAATTTGCAGGCTCTGTGTCTTTGTATAATGTTTTCAGATAATCAGGGTTAAAGACAAGGCACTTCCTGGGTAACAGGTCCAGAAAGAGAATGAAATTAGAGGAATCATTCTGTATTACCTCCATCATGAAATGGGGGCATCGTTTCCTGGACCCAACATCACAAACAACATTGTAGCATCCAGAGTTCTGGAACCCACATTGCAATGAATCCACCAACAAAATGCAAACCTGACCTACATTTCCCAATTTGATGTGAAAAGGAATCATAAGCAGGAGGAGAGAGGAGAATAAAAATGATGTGGTCCATAAATAATGTTGTAAACTCATGGAGAATAACTGAACTACCTGTGATGTATTTGCTCCAGATTTGAGTATGAACGAGCCTTCTGCATTTCCTCTTGGGCTGGTAAAATGGGTTTCATCTTAAGGAGTTCTGGTTGGTTGGAGAAGGGAGCCAACTGCTGGTCAATGGATTTAGCAATGTCCTCCATCATGGATCTGTAGGGTCCTATTAGATATGGAAAACGAATCCAATTTTTTTCTGCCTTGCTTACTTCCAGGGCTATGTGTGTGACTACAAGATAGGATATTGGGACGTTCTATGCTTCAGAAATAAGGCGTGGTGGATGTTAATGCATGGCAGAATCTGATTGGGGTTAGGGACGACACTGCTATAGTGGTCTGAAAACCAACTTCTGATAATATAATGAATCCAAGACCTAGAGAAGCTTGCTATTGCCCCCTTCATACACCAAAGCTTTTGCTCTTGTTTAGTGGTCCATTTCTCCTATGTGAGAGAATTCATGGTAATCATTCTGTGTGCTCAAATCATAGGTTTCAAGTCCAAAATGTAAATATTCTGCTAAAATTTTCTAGTGACTTCTACCCAGCATCAAACTTTTTTACACTTTCCATTTAGGTGGAGAAGGCCACATCCAAGCAAAGAACCCTAGTGACTAAACATTACAACGACCATACCTGTGAACCAAGGCCCGATGGATGAACAAATATTTCTTATTAAGCTAAATCCACACTTCCATCCAAGGTATCTTTTAATTTATAAAACTACTGCCTTTGTTATATAAAATCAATTTCAACCATTCATAATAGTTTTCTAAAACTGCCTTAATATATATTGTCTAATCCACATACAACTGTACATTTCACTTTAACTCAAATAAACTTCAAACATTATAAGTTCATTTTTTCTAAGTTATACTAAGCCAACAGAGTCTTGGTTAGTTGGTAAAGCAGGGACATTTCATATCCCACACCAAGGCTCGAAGCCCCAAAGACATGTTTAGGCCCTTATGAGTCGTCTCACCCATGCAAGCAGGCTGTTTCATGTGGATGGGGATTGGTGTAAATCCTAGGTGAATTTGGAAGAATAGATCCACCACACTCGTGGCTTCTTGTTGCAATGATCTTTCTTAGATGATTATGAGTATTGTAAGATTAACATATCCATTGTAACTCTCCCAGAATGACATGTGGATGCATGTGGATGGGGACTGTTGTAAATCCTAGGCGAATTTGGCAGAATATATCCACCACACTCGTGGCTTCTTGCTGCAATGATCTTTCTTAGATGGTTAAGAGTGTTGTAAGCTGAACACATCCATTGTAATTCTCCCAGAATGGAAATTGACATGTTTATCACATAGTGATAATAGGAAGCATCCACAGTGATAATATAAGCATCTTGTAACCAAAAACAATTGTTGTGGAATAACAAGTCTTGCAGCTGATGGTGTTGTGGTTCAGTAATGAAGATGGTGGCATGTTAGGCACATAAATAATCAGTTACTGCTATGGGCATGTCTCTGGGTGATTTTCACCGAAAAGTACCCCTGCGATAGCAACTTAGTAAAATAAAAGTTCTATTTATTTATTTGCCTCTCAAGGGATTTCTATTTATTGATTTGTCTCTCGAGGACTATTTCACCCATGTAGACAGTATTTATTGGTTTTCCGCTCGATACCATTTCACCACCCATGCAAACAGGTCTCTTTTAGGATGAATTTTCAGGATCAAAAACAAAAGCACGGCCCAAGGTCAATGGCTGTTACATTTCCCTGCATAAACCGGAGTTCCTCCGAATGTGCCAATCAGGATGGGTGACTATTCTGCAAAAAAATGACATGGATTTGCACCTAGTCCTATAACTGGTTGAGGCATGTCATTCAGATGATACATACAGGTGATAATCGATCCCTGGTGTTTGGTTTAAATTATTGCTGATGTCACCAATAAACCAGACCCATTGACAATCTAGGCGACTTGCTAAAAAAACACACTTATAACATAACATCTTAGAAGTCAATCTTAAACACATGAAATAAGGAAATATGAACTATGATTATTTGGATGCTTGCAAACAAGAAGGTATCACAACAAGGACAATGAAGAGGACCCACAATTAACACAAGCACTTCTAAGCGGTATTAGTACTATAACAACAAAAGTGAGGCAGTGAGGGAAGAAACTATCACCTAAACTCTGGGTGGAGTTGCAACCCCAAGCAAACTTCATAATTGGCAAAGCTGCTTTTAACACATCTAGTAATTCAGAAAACGCCACTGTCTCACTATTTTGGCTAATGTGGGATTATTAAACTCTTACACTCCTTTGTCGCTGGCTAACTTAATGTTTAATAAAATGCAATAGTAATCAAGGCACTAACCTATATCAAGACACAATCCAAGAGACTGACACATATCTGGAGCTTCCTTTTGTGTAGAAGCAGGAATTAGTATCTCCAAAATCTCATCCTTCTTGTAGTCCGTCGCGATCCTAAAAGATATTAAGAGCTACAAGAAGTCCTGACAATCCAACCCATGTTTCTTATTAATCAGATTTCTCTAAACCTTAGCAATCTTTCGGGCCGAATTCTTGACATCCAATGGAACAGCCTCGATGTCATCGTTACCAAAAATGGGGTAAAGGGATTCCAAGAGAAAAATGCAAACCCATCTGCTAGCAAAGAAAGAGAAATCAAAGCCCTCCAGAACCTTCATATCCAACTTCACCATATCGGGGCCGTTACTGAGCGCCACCGACAACTCCTTCCGAAAATCCCCCTCCCCCCCACCCCGCCTTTGTAACACCCCGATTTTGACCCCGTTTGCATGATGTATATAATGTGATTAATCGTGGTGAGGAGATAAAGGCAAAATCCCCACCATCGTTTTGGTTGTGTATGTTTTGGCAATACGAATAGTTGCCGATGGTATACCGTGCTATTTGACACATTATAGTTTGGCATCATGTAAATACGCACATCAATTAAAATAAACCTACAACCAGCTACGACGGTGCAACGTTAAAATGAAAAGGGCATGATTTTCCTAAGGATAAGGAGGGGGAAGTATTAAACCTTGGGCCAATGGGGAAAATCCATGTGTTAGCTATTAAACCCATTTAGTTTTCACCCACCCTTTTTACTCACTCACCTTTCCTTGTCTCATCAGTCAACTACCACACTTAAAACTGTTGTTGTTAGTGGGCAGTTATTGCTGGGTAGTGGTGGGTGGCAGGATGTTCAGCCTTTTCCCACACACACACTCCACCAGCAGGATCATTCCTCATGTAGGTAGCTGGCCTGGTCTTCACCTTCACGATGGTGGTCTAGGGAATTTGGATCCTCACACAGAGAGACGTTCTATTTTTCCTCACGCACCAGTTGGGGTTCTCCTTTGGTTTTGTGCATGCAGCGTGCTGGAAGAGTGGCCTCAAGGGCACGATTTCTACTGTGTATGTGATATAGCCATGGTTTTATCCATGATTTTGTTTTGCTGTTGGTTTAACCAATGATTTGGGGGATTTTGCATTGTTCTCCTCACGCACAAGCTAGGATTCTTCATTGTTTCCCCACGCAGCAAGCCGGGGAGCTATTTTCTGCCATTCATGATTTCTGCTATGGGGGCATATTTCCATACCAATTTCATGGTCTAAGTGTATGTTTTCCCTACCTAGGATGAGAGTCTGATCACCTCTTCTATTTCGGGCTGTGTATTTCCCATTGATTCAATGTTGAGATTTGGGCTACTGTTTTCCCCACGATTTGTGGTTTGATGTGGGTTCTTTTTTGTTTTGGGTTTGCTATGGTTATTATTGAGTTTTTTTGGCCACGATAGGGCCAAGAATGACTCAGGAATCAGATTACCCACCCAAGCTGTGAACTGCTTGTTTTGCTGCATGTATGCAGTGGTTGGTCTTTGGACTGTGCTGGCTTGGCTGATTTGTTGATGGCCTGATAAACCTAGATGTGTTGGCTTTCTGATTGGTGTATCCTTGGCTATGTGTAAGCCTGTTTGTTCCTTATTCCTTGGGAAATCATGCCCAGCTCGGGGGTGGCAGTGTTGCTGAGAGATTAAGGAGCACACAGGCCTATGGTTGGGTGGAACGTTGCAGTGACGCAGCTGGTTGCGGGACAAATACTGCATAAGATAAGTAATCTTGTTTATTTTACTTCTGCAAACCTAATTACTATTAATGATGATGAACATGTTGAATGAATGCTTGTATGAATGTGTGTTGCTTCCGCTGAATGTTAATTAACGATGTATCCTTGCATGTTTTATGCATCTTAGTATGTATTTTGTTAAGCTCTTTAATTTTAGCATTTATCCATGTTCATGTTCATGGGGCTGTTTGCCCGTTTGTATTGGAGTTAGTAGCATCCTCTTCGCTGGTCGAAGGGTCGGGGACATTACAGCCTTTCTTGTTCTATGCGATGTAATCTATGAGAAGACGCCCATCGGCTTTATTGCAGATCTCTTTGAGCTAATAGTTGACATGGCATCTGTTGTTTTGTTCTCTTTGTTTTCACCCATGGTTGGGGATTTTTTTTATTTTTCCTCCATTATATGTAGGGTTTCGTACCACGATTGCAGGGCTTTTTGGGGGTTTGGCAATATGTTCTTCCGCAGGTCGAAGGATGACTCACTGTGTTGTATTTACAAAGTTGGGATAGAGACTCGTCGAAGGATGCCATCAACAATTGAATGTGCTAGACAGGTTCGAACACCAAAAATCCTTTGAAGGATCTGCTACAGCCATTGGCGCTATGAGGAAAGACAAACATCCAAGGATTTTTGGGAGCGTAAACATGAAGACAGGTCTATTTGGGGCTGGGAAAAGGCCAAGCGAGGAGCTCTACCTGATGTTAGAGGACCTGAATTGGAAGCTTCGTTCCCTTGACCTGGAGGTTTCTGAAAAAACCCTGATTTCTTCATTTTATTCGTACTTTCAACCGGAATGTCGAACATCTTACTAAGCTCGCCATATTGGTTAATTCTCACACTCTCTATCAGACGAATTCTCTCATTACCAGTTCTTCTATTATCCTCATTGCCTACCAAACAACAAAGGGCCAGGTAATATATAAAATTTGAATGATTTTGGCATGATAAATAGTGGATTGCATTTACAAGTAGTGAGAACTTTAGTGAATAAAAGCCTTAGTACCAAGAGCGTAACATGCATTGTTATAGTGGTGTGTAGTTCATGGGAAAAGAAAATGATAGGTTTTATTAAAAACCTCTTTTAACATCAATAATACAAAAATTACCTACAAGATCAATAAGATTGAGCTTGCCCACCAGAGGCATGTCTGGGTTCCCATCATCACTAGAAACATAAATAATCAATACTCCATGGCTACAACTTGACGCATCATTTAATCTAGTGTGACCAACTTTTCTCTGCAAACAACCATAATTGAACACTTCTTGAAATTCCTCCAGTGAATTTACACGAACCTACAACAGTAAGATAATTTGCATGATATCCATTCCTTCTTCCAACCATAATCATTGTATATGAGATCCATTCCTTCAACTCCATGAATAAATATGAGCACATTTATACTGGCAAGTACAACCAACCATGTTGGTAAATTCAAGTTATTTCCTTTCATAGTATACAATGTTTGGTGCAATCATTGTTACTAAATCCTTTTAAATAGCCCAAGAATGTCGGTAGTGGCATAAGCTTCTATGTTGTTTATTTCTTTTTACATCTCTTTGCAGCTAAAAGTTGATAGATCCTTTTGTATCATGATCTAGTTTGAATATAATTGTGGAGCCACTAAATGCTCAAATACATAATCCACTGTATCCTAGGTAAACGTTGAATACCAAGAGACTCAGCAGGGCAAGATCTAGCGTCTTGGGGCAAGAAAGTCTGGGGGAATTTAGCCACAGGTAGATATATTAAGATTATTTTGAAAACTTCAATAGCACATTTGACATTCTGACTTTGCATAGTGTCTTTTAAGTTTCCTATCAAAGTTAAACCATGTAAATATAAGTAAAATAAGCTGAATTTCGCTCTATCTATAACAGAACCAGACATTGCCATTTTTTGTGGAAACATACATTATTTTGATTTTTTCACCAAAATAAAATGGCCAGCCAGTGGTCCTTAGAACACTTGTACGATGTTTATATACGAAGGGGATTAAAGTGGCTTGTAGGGAATGGTGTTTAAAGGGATTTAGGGAGATTACAATGTCTATGCGGTATGAAGGTTTAGATGGCTGATTAAGACTTATGGACTTTCAGGAGCTTACAAGATCAATGAGATTAAAGGAAGAAAAGTTAAAGAAGTTAACAATATTTATATTACAAAGGATCTTCAAGCTGTAAAACTTGAAAAGTAAAGAATTATCAACTCAACATACTAGTTGCTGCCAGAAGGGTTTTCTATCACTCGCGAGGGTCAACAGAGTCCTAAGACACCCACCAGGATTCCATTCTTGGTGTTGTCTACCCCAGAGTCTTAGTATGACTTTCAAAAGGACAAAGCTAGTCGAAAGTCTAGGGAAATTTTAGCAGAATAGTCACCATCATACCAGGCACTTAAGCTGAAAGAAGCTTTCCCTTTGCACTGCAGCCCCTAAGGTCACGTTTCTTTAGGTGCTTCCAAAATTAAAGAAAAAACTTAGTAATTGCAACAAATGCTCCCTAAAAAACTTACCTGAGCAAGACCACGGAGTTGCACACAACCCTCCGAGTCTTCCAAAACTAGAACTTCTTTATTCTTGGGCTCCAAAAGGTCATAGCAACAGTCCATGTAAACCTCATAAAAAGAAATCTCTACACTGCTCTGTGTGTTCTCTTCCATTGTAATAATCCTGCTCATTGCTAAGGGCATAAGACCGAGCCTCTCGTTTGTGCCCTGAGAGAAGAAAAAAGCACCCAGCATTAATACCCAAACATTTTCACTACATAAACAATGAACTCTCAGCCACAGAAAATCATGTTCTTCTAACAAGGATTTCCCCCTCGTAAATCATTAAAAACCCCAATATTATAAAACAATGTCATAACAGAGCACTGCATTGAAAATAGTCAGATAATATAGCATAAGAAACCTCAAGATGATCATAAAGATCTAAACCTCATCATGAAACTCTATATAAATAACACCAGTTTTCCCCCTTTATTTTTCCACATTTCAAACCATTAAAAATATATATTTTAATTATTTTGGCTCATAAATGTTTATAAAATCTAAAACCTAATGTCATTAATTCATCTACCTGCATTGTATATGTTTTACCACTTCCTGTGGCACCACATGCAAATATAGTGGCATTTGAGCCACAAAATCATCTGGGAACCTGGAAGGAGACTTATTTTCTCCACCACGCCATGGGCAGTGTAGTCGCAAAGGACTATGTGAGGGCCCATGGATTCCTTGATGGAAGCTCAGACAATGAGATCGCTCAGACAAGGAGACCATGGGGGATTAGCAGAGCACTAACAGGTACGAAAGACTCAAGAATAGTAAGGAGGCAGAAATTATTAGTATGGAAAACCCGATACGTGGAAATTTTTTATTGGAAACAGGTGGCATCATCTGATAGGCAGGAAGGATGAGTACATTAATGGAATACCCTATGCACAAAGGTTTCTTCATCTCTATGTTTTTCTGGAATTGTTAATATAATCAGATGCATGCATATATATTTGTAAATATCTCGTAATCTATGACTGCCACTAAAATCCCATATCCAGACAATAAATGTAAGCTAACCATTTCAATTCAATACCTTTTAAATATAAAGAATCAGCATGTACGACCTTTCCACATAAATGAATTCAATCTCCTATCTGAAACGGCCATTCAAAATAGATAATTTCTCCCCTATTCAAACCATGATTTTCCATTGCAAGATTTCTAATTTATTCAAATGATTTTTCCCTTGATTTATCATTCCACAGAGGACCTGACACTTGATATGACTTCTATAATTCACGTCAATTATTTAAGGCCATCAATTTCCAAATCAATCCACAGTATTAATGCAAAAAAATTTCAAATGTTTGGCATCATCATTGATGCTGCTCCTAAATGGAGAAAACAACAAAGTTCCCGTTTCAACCACTTATTTCAAAGGATCCAACCTTCGGTATACTTTATCATAATAAATGATGAAAGATGAAGAAAAAAAATGACAAAAGGTCAAAGTATCCCTGGCACAATTAAAGGACTATCGAGGAACATGCATCAAAGCAAAAGCGTCTTACAATTTTCTGAAGACATAAGAGCTCTATCATTGAAAAACTACCTTCTGCAAGACAACATAAAAGGAACAAGCTAGCATTAGCAGAGGACAAAAGCTGTGCCATCATACAATTATCAAGGTCTGTTGCATATTCTAGCTATGCCACTATAAATCTATCCCATATATTCCTAGTATCCTTGGCACAACTAAAGAACTATCCAAGAACACGCATCACAACAAAAGCATCTTACACGTTTCTGAATACATAAGAGCTCTATCATTGAAACACTACCTTCTGCAACTTGGAATTTCCAGTCTTGACAACATAAAAGGAACAAGCTAGCATCAGTAGAGAACAAAGCTCTGCCATCATACCATTATCAAGGTTTGTTGCATCTGCCAGCTGTGCCACTATAAATATATCCCATTGATTCTAGTAAGGTTCTCTTTATATCTTGATCAACCTTCAAATATTGGTGACTTACCTTATAACAAAAACATAACATGCTGATCTGCTGGACAATGGTTGACTAATTCAATACCATGCAATTATATTATAACAAGAACCAAAATCAGCTCACTGTGAAAAACAAGAGTTCCCCTCTATGATCATGATTCCATGCCATTATTTCATAAAGAATCAAAATCTGCTCACCATGCAAAATAAGAGTTTCCCTTCATCATCGTCATGCCCTTAAGCATAACCACATCTTTAAATACATGTTTTCCATCACATCTTCAAATTGAATAAGAAAATAAGCCATCACATCTAATCTTTTAGTTGCAAACAAAACATATTAGATAGATCCAGTGGCAAACCCCCTCTTGTCATTCTAACTCAGCTTCCCCCTAGTAGCACTGTTACTCCTTGGATTTATGAGGCTTTTTAGCTATAGAATTCAATTCAATTCCTCAAGTTGGAACAAAGTTGATTCAACACCTAAATAAACACTTTTAGCTACATATTTATTTATGACATCAAAATAAATGCATACAACATGATACCCAGTCTTTGTGTACCAATAAAAGTTCATGTATTAATCAAAGTGAACCACAATCTTAAATGGGAATATGGTGGAAGCAAATTCAAGAAGAGAAATATAATATATGTGTGAATGGATAGAATATGCTATGCACATAGGTTTCTTAATCTCCTGTTCTTTTCTGTAAGTGTTACAATACATAACTGACACATAACTGCATGTAGACATATGTGTAAGGCTCTCATGAACTGTGACTACAACTAAAATTTCATATTCAAACCACAAGCTAACCAATTCAAACATACAAAGATGGTTTAAATATTTAGAAGTAGTATGTACAACTTTGCTACAAAAATAAATCAACCTTAATACTTACAATGACCAAGCTAAAAGGATAATTCAAAAATAAATAATTTCGATGTATTAAAACATGAGTTCCTAATGCAGGATATCTAATTTATTCACATGAGTTTCCTACTAGATAAGCATTAAGCGTAGGATCTAAATCTAGAAATCAACTTTATGGTTCACATTCTTTTACTCAAGGCCATCAATTTTCAAATTAATCCATAATATTGATGCAAACGGATTTAAAATGTTTGGTATTATCATTAATGCTGCTCCTAATGGAGAATAGAACAAAGTTTTATTTTTATGTAATATTAGACTTCTGCAGACACTTATTTAAGAGGTCTTAACTAACCTTCAGTATAATTGATGATAATAAGTGGAGAAAGCTGAAGAAAAATGACAAAAGGGAAAGTATCCCTGGCATAATCTAAAAACCTATCGAGACATGTGCATAAAAAAAATGCATCTTACAAGTTTCGGAAGACAGAAGAATTCTATCAAAGAAACACTACCTTCTGCAACTTGGTATTTCCATTCTTCATAGCATTAAAGGAGGATCTAGCATATGCAGAGAACAAATATGGGTCATCAAACCATTGTTGAAGGTCTGTGGCAACTTCTAGTTGCATCACTGGTGATCTGCCCCATATATTCCTATAAGGTTCCTTTTATCTTGATCAGCCTTCAAAGATTGGTGACTTATCTTACCGGGGACATATATAACTTGTTGATCTGATAGAAAACTGTGACAAAAATAACACCATGCCATTCTTTCACAGTTTTCTATCCACTCTTGGTGTTGTCTACCCCAGAGTCTTAGTATGACTTTCAAAAGGACAAAGCTAGTAGAAAGTCTAGGGCAATTTTAGCAGAATAGTCACCATCATACCAGGCACTTAAGCTGAAAGAAGCTTTCCCTTTGCATTGCAGCCCCTAAGGTCACGTTTCTTTAGGTGCTTCCAAAATTAAAGAAAAAACTTAGTAATTGCAGCAAATGCTCCCTAAAAAACTTACCTGAGCAAGACCACGGAGTTGCACGCAACCCTCCGAGTCTTCCAAAACTGGAACTTCTTTATTCTTGGGCTCCAAAAGTTCATAGCAACGGTCCATGTAAACCTCATAAAAAGAAATCTCTACACTGCTATGTGTGTTCTCTTCCATTGTAACAATCCTGCTCATTGCTACGGGCATAAGACCGGGCCTCTCGTTTGTGCCCTGAGAGAAGAAAAAATCACCCAGCATTAATACCCAAACATTTTCACTACATAAACAATGAACTCTCAGCCACAGAAAATCATGTTCTTTTAACAAGGATTTCCCCCTCGTAAATCATTAAAAACCCCAATATTATAAAACAATGTCATAACAGAGCACTGCATTGAAAATAGTCAGATAATATAGCATAAGAAACCTCAAGATGATCATAAAGATCTAAACCTCATCATGAAACTCTATATAAATAACACCAGTTTTCCCCCTTTATTTTTCCACATTTCAAACCATTAAAAATATATATTTTAATTATTTTGGCTCATAAATGTTTATAAAATCTAAAACCTAATGTCATTAATTCATCTACCTGCATTGTATATGTTTTACCACTTCCTGTGGCACCATATGCAAATATAGTGGCATTTGAGCCACAAAATCATCCGGGAGCCTGGAAGGAGACTTATTTTCTCCACCATGCCACGGGTTGTGTAGTCCCAAAGGACTATGTGAGGGCCCATGGATTCCTTGATGGAAGCTCAGACAATGAGATATCTCAGACAATGAGACCATGGGAGATTAGCAGAGCGCTAACAGGTATGAAAGACTCAAGAATAGTAAGGAGGCGAAAAGTATTAGTATGGAAAACCCGATACGTGGAAAATTTTTATTGGAAATAGGTGGCATCATCTGATAGGCAGGAAGGATGAGTGCATTGATGGAATACCCTATGCACAAAGGTTTCTTCATCTCTGTGTTTTTCTGGAATTGTTAATATAATCAAATGCATGCATATATATTTGTAAATATCTCGTAATCTATGACTGCCACTAAAATCCCATATCCAGACAATAAATGTAAGCTAACCATTTCAATTCAATACCTTTTAAATATAAAGAAGTAGCATGTACGACCTTTCCACATAAATGAATTCAATCTCCTATCTGAAAGGGCCATTCAAAATAGATAATTTCTCCCCTATTCAAACCATGATTTTCCATTGCAAGATTTCTAATTTATTCAAATGATTTTTCCCTTGATTTATCATTCCACAGAGGACCTGACACTTGATATGACTTCTATAATTCACGTCAATTATTTAAGGCCATCAATTTCCAAATCAATCCACAGTATTAATGCAAACAAATTTCAAATGTTTGGCATCATCATTGATGCTGCTCCTAAATGGAGAAAACAACAAAGTTCCCGTTTCAACCACTTATTTCAGAGGATCCAACCTTCGGTATACTTTATCATAATAAATGATGAAAGCTGAAGAAAAAAAATGACTAAAGGTCAAAGTATCCCTGGCACAATTAAAGGACTATCGAGGAACATGCATCAAAGAAAAAGCGTCTTACAAGTTTCTGAAGACATCAGAGCTCTATCATTGAAAAACTACCTTCTGCAAGACAACATAAAAGGAACAAGATAGCATTACAAGAGGACAAAAGCTGTGCCATCATACCATTATCAAGGTCTGTTGCATCTTCTAGCTATGCCACTATAAATATATCCCATATATTCCTAGTATCCTTGGCACAATTAAAGAACTATCCAAGAACATGCATCACAACAAAAGCATCTTACACGTTTCTGAATACATAAGAGCTCTATCATTGAAACACTACCTTCTACAACTTGGAATTTCCGGTCTTGACAACATAAAAGGAACAAGATAGCATCAATAGAGAACAAAGCTCTGCCATCATACCATTATCAAGGTCTGTTGCATCTGCCAGCTGTGCCACTATAAATATATCCCATAGATTCTAGTAAGGTTCTCTTTATATCTTGATCAACCTTCAAATATTGGTGAGTTACCTTATAACAAAAACATAACATGCTGATCTGCTGGACAATGGTTGACTAATTCAATACCATGCAATTATATTATAACAAGAACCAAAATCAGCTCACTGTGAAAAACAAGAGTTCCCCTCTATGATTATGATTCCATGCCATTATTTCATAAATAATTAGAATCCACTCACCATGCAAAATAAGAGTTTCCCTTCATCATCGTCATGCCCTTAAACATAACCACATCTTTAAATACATGTTTTCCATCACATCTTCAAATTGACTAAGAAAATAAGCCAAAAACCTGTGCTTCTATTCCCAAATTTTCATTAGTCAGTCTAATCTTTTAGTTGCAAACAAAACATATTAGATAGAGCCAGTGGCAAAACCCCTCTTGTCATTCTAACTCAGCTTCCCCCTAGTAGCACTATTACTCTTTGGATTTATGAGGCTTTTTAGCTACAAAATTCAATTCAATTCTTCAGGTTGGAACAAAGTTGATTCAACACCCAAATAAACTCTTTTAGCTACATATTTATTTATGACATCAAAATAAATGCATACAACATGATACCCAGTATTTGTGTACCAATAAAATTTCATGTATTAATCAAAGTGAACCACAATCTTAAATGGGAATATGGTGGAAGCAGATTCAAGAAGAGCAATATAATATATGTGTGAATGGATAGAATATGCTATGCACATAGGTTTCTTAATCTCCTGTTCTTTTCTGTAAGTGTTACAATACATAACTGACACATAACTGCATGTAGACATATGTGTAAGGCTCTCATGAACTGTGACTACAACTAAAATTTCATATTCAAACCACAAGCTAACCAATTCAAACATACAAAGATGGTTTAAATATTTAGAAGTAGTATGTACAACTTTGCTACAAAAATAAATCAACCTTAATACTTACAATGACCAAGCTAAAAGGATAATTCAAAAATAAATAATTTCGATGTATTAAAACATGAGTTCCTAATGCAGGATATCTAATTTATTCACATGAGTTTCCTACTAGATAAGCATTAAGCGTAGGATCTAACGCTAGAAATCAACTTTATGGTTCACATTCTTTTAATCAAGGCCATCAATTTTCAAATTAATCCATAATATTGATGCAAATGGATTTAAAATGTTTGGTATTATCATTAATGCTGCTCCTAATGGAGAATAGAACAAAGTTTTATTTTTATGTAATATTAGAATTCTGCAAACATTTATTTAAGAGGTCTTAACTAACCTTCAGTATACTTGATCATAATAAGTGGAGAAAGCTGAAGGAAAAATGACAAAAGGGAAAGTATCCCTGGCACAATCTGAAAACCTATCGAGACGTGCATAAAAAAAACGCATCTTACAAGTTTCGGAAGACAGAAGAATTCTATCAAAGAAACACTACCTTCTGCAACTTGGTATTTCCATTCTTCAGAGCATTAAAGGAGGATCTAGCATATGCAGAGAACAAATATGGGTCATCAAACCATTGTTGAAGGTCTGTGGCAACTTCTAGTTGCATCATTGGTGATCTGCCCCATATATTCCTATAAGGTTCCTTTTATCTTGATCAGCCTTCAAAGATTGGTGACTTAGCTTATCGGGGACATATATTACTTGTTGATCTGATAGAAAACTGTGACAAAATTTCTAGTCTTGACAACATAAAAGGAACAGAGCTCAGTTCCATCAACATAAAGCCTTCAATCATTATCAAGTCTTTAAAAACGCGTTTTGCTATCAGATCTTCAAATTAACAGAGCAATAAGTCACCAAGACCTATGCTTCTATTCTCAAATTTGCATACAAGTCAGTCTAATCTTACTATTGAAAATAAGCCAACTAGTACAAGCTAGCATTAGTAGAGGACAAAGTTGTGCCATCATACCATTATCAGGGTCTATTGCATCTTCTAGATGTGCCACTATAAATATATCCCATAGATTCATAGAATCCCTGGCACAATTAAAGAACTATCTAGGAACATGCATCACAACAAAAGCATCTTACACGTTTCTGAAGACATAAGAGCTATATCATTGAAACACTACCTTCTGCAACTTGGAATTTCCCCGTAACTTGGAATTTCCAGTCTTGACAACATAAAAGGAACAAGCTAGCATCTGTAGAGAACAAAGATGTGCCATCATACCATTATCAAGGTTTGTTGCATCTGACAGCTGTGCCACTATAAATATATCCCATAGATTCCAGTAAGTTTCTCTTTATACCCTGATCATCCTTCAAATACTGGTGAGTTACCTTATAACAAAAACATAACATGTTGATCTGCTGGAAAATGGTTGACTAATTCAATACCATGCAATTATATTATAACAAGAACCAAAATCAGCTCACTGTGAAAAACAAAAGTTCCCCTCTATCATCATGATTGCATGCCATTATTTCATAAGGAATCAAAATCTGCTCACTGTGCAAAACAAGAGTTTCCCTTTATCGTCTGCATTCCCTTAAACATAACCACATCTTTAAATACATGTTTTCCATCATATCTTCAAATTGACTAAGCAAATAAGCCAAAAACTTGTGCTTCTATTCCCAAATTTGTCCCTTCAGACCAAATGACCAGAAATTGGGGTTTGATATGATAGGCATTTATCAGGTGACATCCTTGTTCCAAAATTTCTGACTAAATTTCCTAACTAATCAGGATGCTATGTTGAGCTCCTTAAGGGAAGAGAATTGATTAGAGCAGATATTGGCCTAATTGGGTGTGCACGAAGGGATAATCCCTTGGAAAATACCAATTCAAATGGTAGTAGTGTTGAATCCCAACCTAATCTTACACTTTCGGCCAACAGAAGAACACACGCATATAGATACAAAATTTCAAATTGTTTAACGGGGTGAAGCACTGAGAAAGCCAACTAGATTTGAATAGAGTGTTAAGAAAGAGGAGAGTACCACTCAAAAGATTTCATGGGTTCAATGAGATTTAAAAGGTTAGCGAATCCTTTTATGATATCTGTAATCCTTCTCGGCGTGATATCCCGTTTGAATTTAGCAAGGAAGGAGAGGCACTTTCCCGTCTCCAATTTGCAGACGATAACCTTCTCATAGGATCATCCACCTCCAAAGAAGCTTCTGCTTGAAAGCAGGTCCTTTACACTTTGGTCCTCATCTTAGGAGGATTGAGAAATGTTGTCAAATCCCATCTTTCCATATTCAATACCAAGCCTACCATTCAAGCTCACATCTACAGAATTCTTGGGTTCCAAAGGGGCGCCTTTCCATCCACATACTTGGGCCTACGTCTCCTAGACTCAGTCCTAATACATTCATTTTGGGAATACCTTCTGCATAAAATGGAGCAATGGCTGGGCAACAATGTAACCAGAGCATTCACACTCTTTCCCTCACCTCTGGAAGGTCATCTGCATTCGCACTCTTTCCCTCCACCTCTGGAAGGTCATCTTCAGCTAGATGAAAGAATAAACCTCTCATGTTCATTCACAGTAAACAAGTGTACACTCTCCACTTGCACATTCACCTAGCTTCATAAAATACCCTTTGTGCTTTATTTGCTTCTTTCCTAGTGGAATCCTGGTCGTCTTTGAAAAATCAAGCTCTATTGCAGCAAAAATAGCGTAATCAAAACCACAATCAACCCTGAATATTGAATACACTATTGTGTGAGACTTGTGGGCTTCCAACGGAGACAAAATGGTAAGTAGGGCAACATTATCTTGGTGGATAAGATAAACAAGTCGTAAACCCGAATCATCATGGTTCGGCCATTGGGATCTGTTGCAAAATACTTCCCTGGAATTATTCTCCTGCACCCCAACTTGCCGAATGCCCCCTGATGAACATGTTTTCCTCTTCATTGTATTTGAGTATGAGATCCGTCCAAAACCAGAACCTGTCACAATGTAACCTTCTGCAACCCCATTGGAAGAAACCTCCATAACAATGAAACCAAACCGTGTTAAAAACCTAAACATGGAAACGAACTGGACAGCTACATAAACTAGTGGACAATACAGAAAACCTATGAACAATGCGCAGCCCAAGAGAAGACATGCTTAAAAACCTATGAACAATGCAACAGCCCAGGAGAAGACACCCTTAAAAATACCACTGGCCAGAGGGACAACGACATCTACAGTGGTTTAGAACAAAAATTCAGATAAAAACGCCTAACGACGTAAATATGTGATAGATTTTGATGTTAAATATGTGATAGATTGTGATAATGTATGTTGTCATTTAATATTTTATTTTATAAAATTTGTGGTATGTTAATAAAAGGATATCTATATTATAAAATTATGGTAGAGGTTAAAAGCATGGCCTATTATTTTTATTACTTATTAAAAAAAGTCATTAAAAGATGTGTTGTTAATTATTATTTTTAAATATAAAATTAGTAAAAAATAATGATAAATTATCTTATTTCAAAGTAGTATTTTGAAAATGTTGTGAATAAAAAATATTTTTTATATAAATTTAATTATTTGTATATGTTGAGACCCTACAATTTATATGTAATATTGTGATATGATATTGTAAATGTCATTAACAATGAAAAATAGACGTGGTTGAAACTTTAAGGCTCCAAGTATTGAAAAATCCCTTTGTTAATTTGTTTGATTTGATTCTAGTGATAAAATTGTAAAAATGAACATAATAAAAGGCATGTTATTTCATTGTCTCATGTCATAAATATGTTACTTGTGCTTTATATATAAGACATTATCAACATTAATAATACTTATACCAAAATATTTACAATAATGATACTCGTAAGAAGTTTGATAATTTTTTCCAAGAAAAAAAAATTACAGTTTATTATTTTATTAAAATAAAATTATGAATTGTATTGTTTTTTTGGTTGAAAAGCCTTATAAAAAAGTATTTTTGGAGTAATATTTGTATCACTCTATGGTCTTATATATAGTCATTGATTTATACATATCCACAAAATATCTATAGCTTCTACTTTTAACTTCTTGAAAGAGAAATTTACAATCCTAACTTGCCCATTCTCATGGGCACATAGATGTAACAATAGGTACTAGGTCGATTTCCTTAATGGATTCTTTGTCTTGTTTCCAGATTCTTCCATGTCATTCCTTTCCCTATAGATATGGTGTATGGAGAAGTGATCAAAGTGTAGAATCAACCTTTTGATAGCATCAACAATGGGCTTTAGAAATATATTATGAGATTGAGACTTTTGTTTAGCCAATCGAACACTAAGAGAAAGTCACCAAAAACCTGCTATTGTTTGATCTCCAAGTGGATAACTAAATTCAAAAGCATGTGAATAACGAAGAGTTCATCCATGTTATTTGTAACATGTCCAATATTTGAAGAAAAATTCTATGAGATATTGTCATATAAAAAAATCAAACCACCATAACCTCTCTTTCGAGGGATTCCTACAGAGACACCATCAAAGTAACTCCATACCATATTATTACCAATATATTCCACCTCAACCATCCTTTGAGCAAGACCCTTCTGTGTTTGTGGGAAATGTTCCATGATAGATCAAGTTTATGTTGTGTAAACTTGAGGAGGGATGAAAGTATCTTGAAAACTGCTTTGTTTTGGGCTAACCAAGCCCCCCAAATCAAAATAGAATGTAAAGCTTTGAAGTTGTGAAAAGATGAATTTTTCAACCACTTCAGGAAAGCATCATGAAGATTAGGACCATCTCAGACAAGGTTTATATGTGTGACATCCGAGACATATTTCCATGTTTCTCTCAAATATGAGCAATTGATCAACATGTGATTTATAAATTCCCTTCCTTGCAGCAAAGATAACATATGTTGGGACCAGTTGTGTATGACACAACATGATGGTCCCAAGTTGGGATATTTTCATCAAGGATTGTTGGCCCTAGGAAAGAGCATACCAGTTTTGGTCAGGATTGTGAAGAATTCGGTCGCAATGTGAGCAAGGCTGCAACGGGAAACAGAGAAGAGTAAGTCAAATCCGAGAATTCAACATGTTTTGATAAAATAATAAATATAACGATGAGTAAAGCAATACTAATAGTCTATTTTTGGAAATATGCATTATTGTCATTTTGGTCATTAGTGCCTTTATTAATTTAACAATATCTATTGGGGTAGTTAAAACAACCAGTTGATTGTTAGTGGAGAACTAGTCGACGGTTGGAACAAGCATTGTAAGATGCATATAGTGCTGATCCAAGTTGTGTGTGAATGGCTAATGACTGAAGATGGATTAAAAAAATACATTTTATGGAATTTTGATGAATTGTGATTTCGACAGATAGGTCAACAGATAAGAAGAAAGAAAGCATGAGAGCATGATAAAGATAAGATAAAACCCATTCATTATAAAGAAGATTCTGAGAGAAGTATGCAAGATGTGTGTAGAGACCAAAAGTGTTCCAAATATTACTCATGCCAAATGAAGAGCACTTTTGTGGTTTTTTACCATATGGGTTTCCATGTTAAATTTTTGTGTATTTGATGTTTGTGTGCCCTATGTTTGAATCTTTATAAGTTTGTCGCACTTATATTGTGGAATGTCGATAATAACTATGGTTTAGATGTGTATATTTTATCTATCTTGCATATATCGACAGTTTGTATATTCTTATATGTTTTGAATGTGTCCAAGGATTGACCTTCTTTCTTACAGTGTCGACGGTGATCCAATCCTTTGTTACGGTTGAATGGCTTGTTAATGTTGAGATGAAGAAATTCCCTTCCATAACTGCAGAAACCTAGTTCTAGAAGCCCCCATAGATATCTCCGGTGAGACCTCGCTTTCCTTGCAGGTGTTACCGAAGGAGTTACATTCCATTGGGATGATATCTAAGGATTTGTTGGACGGATAAGGAATCTGAATAGGTCAATGGAATCGACGCCAATAAATGGGTCCCTTTTCGAGACCCAGACCATTGTGAAGGGACATGTTTTGGTACTCGATGAAAACAAATATTGAATATTGGGTGTGTTATAGCCCAAAATATCACTCCTTCGTCTGTGACAACTTTTATATGTTTTCATCGTGTGATGACAATTCCATGATGACACTTTATGAAAACTACCATTAGTCACTTAAGAAGACACTTGCGAAGGAGGAGCCATATCTTGAGTTCTGTAACTCCATTTAACTTCTTCTCTAGACTGTTTGAAAGGTATCTGAATAAGGAAAATTTTCAAGAAGACACCAAACCATGGAAATGCTTGGAAATAACATAAAAATGGAATGGTTTGACCTACTCGTGAGTCTTCCTAGTAAAACCTGCGAGTTACCTTGTTCACTTTCCCCTTTTGTGAAGTAAACCCATGTGTTTGTCCTGTAATAGTAAAAATATATATATAAATGAAAAAATCTCAAATCCAAGGTGGTTTCGGTGGCTTTGAAACTGCTCTTGCAATTGTAAGTAATCCCTATTCGACCCTAACTCTTCAGAAAAGTATGTAATAGAGGGAGAGGAGTCCATGAAAGGGGACTTAACCTTTGCATTGTTATGCTTATGGAATTGGGACTCTCATCCCCCCTACTTTTTCCCTATATTCCATATTCCTGTGTTGCAGAGCTTGGAGGCTGAGATCCTTGGAGAAGAGAAGCAGGAGATCCAGATCAAGGTTTAGTGAGGTGCTTAGCTCAATGATAAGGTAAACTTTGTACTTCTTCCACTTGATAATAAAGATGTGATTTTATTCTCTTTCCAAATCATTGTCTAATGTATGTTATACCTCTCTTTATGATCAGATGTTAATGCTAATCAAATTAGTTTTTCATGTTATTTTTATTATCATTGTTTTAGATATGGTGAAATTGGTTTGAGGAAGGTTGAATCTTGTTTTGCAAGTCTCTTTGAGGAGTAGGAGGAGGGATAAAGGAAATCTTGGATCAGCCTTCAGTGAATTAGGTACGAGCCTTTCGTACCTTTGAATCTTGCTTATATTTGCTTGAAGAACTTTATGCATCTGTATTTACAACCCTAGTATAATGGTGGCCTCTTAAACCCCAGCTATAGGAACACTTTCCTCCACAACAGAATTGGCGACTCCAATAGGAAGCCTTGTTTTTTTTGGGGTTTCCTTGCCTTTACTCTAGTGTATTTAAGGTTTTAGGTCCTTCTTATAAGTAAGGAGTAACTTTTAGTTCTTCTTAGACACCTTCTCTTCCTTTCTAGGGAAATTTCTGACCTTTTTTAGGCCTTCCAGCACCTACTCGCACCTTTTGCACTGCACAGTAGTGAGTTTTGGATGTACTCGTGCCTTGCCTTAAGGAAACCTGTGAGTTCTGGGTAAAAATCATGACCTTGCCTAAGGGAACTCGTGAGTCCCTTCTGTTTGTGTTTTTTCACTTTTTTGGGTATGTTTGGGGTGTTTTAGGGTTGTCTGAAGGGTCCTTCTAGGTCCTCTATTTTTGTATGACCTATGGGAAGTGTTTTCTACTCCTGAGGGTGCTATTTAAATGTTTTGTAAGTCCTTTTGAAGTCTTTGTGTTTGTTTCTTGCCTCCTTCTTTAACATGACCTTGTTTAGCAAGGTGTTGAGTAGTCTTTGTTAGCAGGCTTGGACTGAACCTAGGAGCTTCTTGGTCTCTGTCTATTTCAGTATTTTTGTTCAACTTATTCATACCAAGGTGGTTGGCTTGTTTTCCTTTGCAAGTATCCCTTCTAAGTGAGGTTATATCTAGCTTTAGGGAAACCTAGGGCATGTTTGTGGGGTATAGAGCAAAATCCCATTTACTTTGTTTATGTTATCTGCATACATTAGTTTGTAGGCTAGTTTTATTTCTCATTTATAAATAAAAAGTAAAAAGAAAAAGTGTTTTTATTTATGTTCATTTAGGCTAGGGTTTAGTCTTAGGTGTATTGCATGTCGTTGGTTTTTGAAAATACAAAAAAAAAAATTTCTTTTGTGGCCTTCATCTTTTAGTTTTGAAAATAAAAGAGAATTAGAAGTTTGCATTTGCATTTTTATTTCTCTTTTGTTTATTCATCTTATTTCTTCTTCCAAGTAAAACACCATTGGTTTCACCTTCCTCTACCTTTGAGTAATCAACAACCCTTAAAAGGAACATTTAATCTCTAAAATATATTAGTAACAATTTTTTTCTAGGGACGACACACACTAGTCTAGGCTAGTGTTTTGGGTTAGGGACATATTTAACTGCCCAAAAATTTAAACTCAAACCTGGTGGCTTTTCTTTCATAAAATCCAACTTCATAGAGAAAGACACCGGAAAGTTCTTCTAACATAGGAGTCAAGCACAAGGTCGTGCAATACTGAGCTGTGGAGATACCCCTCATATACTAAGTAGAGCATACACTAGAGTTGTTGCATGTTTGGGGACTTACTTAGTATCTTCTTCTGGCCCCGTGTGGTTCCTGGAACTGTTTGATTTTTGGGATTAGATACCTTTCCCATGTGCATCGATTAGACTGATGACTCTCCCACCGGACTTTATTTGTGATTTTGGTAGCCTTAGTATATGTACTTCTAGGACTCTACACGGGTGATATTGAAAGGTTATTTCCACTATACCTAGGGAAGACGTGGGAGGAAACCCAATGCGATAATTTGGGAGGGTCGTTAGTGATTCAACTGCTTGCACCCATAGAACTCATATTGGGACCTTGGATAACTGTTCTTCTCCCTTCACCACTTAGTTATGGGTCCTCAGCATCCTAGACTCTCCTTTGTAAGGTATCTTTGTGTGCCTGGTTTGATACTTAGGTTTTTTTCTGGTAGTGGTATGCTCTTTGTGCTCTTAGTTTCCAATTGACCTCAAACTTTGTCTTATTGTCAAAAACTATGGATAGCACCCCTACGGACACCAACTAGGAGACCCCCTTACCAGGGGCTTCTTGTGCTTTTCCTTTTACTGAGAATGTTTGTGTTCCTTTGATGGCCAATTTGAATCTTCCTAGATTCACCCTTGGGCTATCGGTTTGGTTGTTTTCCACTCCGACTGTATTGAATGCTTCCTAAGCAAGCACCTTATATCAAGGGAATCAAAACAATGTCTCTGTTTTTCCTGTAGCAACCTCTTCTCCTACTTCTACCTCATGCAGTGAAAGTTCACATACTAGTAACTTGCATTCTAAAATGAATAGAAGGAGAAATAATAGGAGGAAGACATGAAACAAATGGGGCAGTCTCCTAGCCTTTGCAGATCATTCTGGGGGCACCCATCCAACGTCTGCAAGTCATGTTGGACCTATTCACACAATATCTAGAAGTCATGCTAGGGTCACCCATCCAAGCGCTGCAATTCATGTTGGACCCAGTCACCCAGCCTCTAGAAGTCATGCTAGGGTCACCCATCCAACCGTTGCAAGTCATGTTGAACCCAATCACCCAACCTTTGGAAGTCATGTTGGGGTCACCCATCCAATCATTGTAATTCATGTTCAACCTAACCACCCAGCCTCTAGAATTCATGCTGGTGGCATCCACCCAACCTCTACAAGTCATGTTGGGTCACCCATCCAACCATTGCAAGTCATGTTGGACCTAACTACCTAGCCTTTAGAATTCATGTTGGGGGCATATACCTAGACACCAGAATTCATGATGGGGCACACAGTCAACCTATATAGGTCATTTTATCTTAACTACCCAGTATATGTAGGTTATGCTGGGGGCATCAACACTACCTCTAGAAGGCATGGTGAGGGAAAACAATCAACCAATGCAAGTCATGTTGAAACTGTTGATAAAACTAACCGTTCAAAATGCAAGACTAAGTTCCCTTGTAATCTATTCGAGGGAGATCATCTTACTCACCAGTTCCCTACTATTGTAGATGTGTGAAGAGTGTATCCTGACTCTCAAGGACATCCCGCTTGTAAGAAACATGTAGTTTCTCAACAACCTATTCAGCCTTCGCTTGATCAAGTGGTTAAACCAATGTAATATTTGGTTCACCCTACACTCCCTTCAGAGAGTGACCTTTAGCAAGTGATTGAATGGATGCAATCTTTGATCAATCCCATTCCTACTTCGAAGAATGAATTTCATCAAGCGGTTGAATTGATGTTGTCTTCGATCAATCCCACTCTTCCTTCAGAGAGTGAAGTGTCTACTAGTCACATTCTAATCACTGCCAGCTCAGAATTTTCTGAACAAGGTTGAACTAACTTCATTTCAAATGAACCCCCACCAAGTTCTTGGATTGCTTCCTTTGATTGGGATAGTCTAGTTGATCCACCCCTTCCTTCGACTGCACCTTTCTAGATAAAGGTCCAAGTTGAACACTACACAATGGATTGTTGTATTGTATATGACGGAGCCTCTATTAGTATTTTACTCACATGTTCTTGGAGATGCATGGGATATCCCAGGCTTATGTCAACTGAAGATCAATTGATGGCTTTTGATAGAAGAACCAATCAATCTATGGGAATTATTACTCAAGTACCTGTTACTTTGAGCAGGAAGAATGTCTTAGTTGATTTCATGGTTATTGAGGACCCCTTGGACTCTAATATGCTCCTTGGTCATGCTTACGTATATGCTATGAAATTTGTGGTGTATACATTTTTTTCATGTGATGTATTTCCCTCATAACGAAAGAATTATCACTTTCAATCAATTGTCTTTTATTGATCCTTCTCATCACCCGACTATAGAGAAAGTATTTCCTTTATTGATTCCTAGCATTTCGGTAGACACTACCACACCATGGGTGAATTATGTGGCCTCATACCCTTCATGTTTGATTACTACTGAGAATAAGCATTTGGATTCATGCTTACCTTCTTGGGACTTGGTCCCAATAGTTGATTGGGTGTTTCATCTGATGGGGAATCTAGAACCTACTCTCCACCCTATTGATCCAACTCAATGTTTAGACATGTGTCCTATCTTAGATGGTCTCCTTCCTTCGGATGAAGTCTTCCTAGAGTCTTTGATACAGTCTGACCTTCTAATGGATTTTGAATCAGTTGCGATCAAATCAAACCCTGACCTACTTGTTGAGTCTGATCAGTCTGATGATCGATCCTCCTGTGTTTTCATTGTTGATTCTTTGGACTCTGCCATCGCATATCAAGTTATTGATCCTGATGAGTTTTATTATGCTTGTATATTTTTTGACGCATGTGACACTGAGTTTTTTTTTGCAATCGCTATCACCCCTGTCAACTTTATCTCTCATCTTGAGGTTGATCATATTGATTATAAATCCTCGGACCTTGGCGCTATAGAATCTTCTTCAGATGTTTCTTCCTTGACTACCCCTTTTGTAGAAGATATCAAAGTTGCAAGTGTTTCTACCAAAGTGATGTATATCAAACCTTTTCTTTTGAATATGATATTGATATTGTTGTTTATTGGAGATAGGATTCTTAGTGGGATTCACAACTGTTTACTGGCCTCGCCTTGTTTTTCAAGTTGTAACTGAATTTTCTTACACCCTGCATGCACTTATGAGCCTGATGTCAACTTCCATGCTGTTAGCTCGTTATATAAGCCCTCATCTCGGCTCTCATCGTCACTCATTTTTGTACCATTTTTCCACCTCAACTTGACATCCTTTACGTGGAGGAGATGCTCCCCGAGTGTCCTTATCTTGCTCGTGTTCCTTGCACTATGATTAGGATTTTTAATTGCACATGGAATGTAGAAATAATAGATCAATTCTATGTGAAATGATTCTAATAAGAAGCACAGGAAATAGATCTTGCTACTAAGAATTCTCACAAGCATACACAAGAAAAATAGAGAGAATAAAAGAGACTGAATCACATGAATGAAGAGATGAATATTGGTGTGTATCCTTCCATTGAATAATGATGAATAATATTGTACATAAATAGTACATCCCTCATAGGAAAATCGAATTGTATGGAAACAACTCATAAAGCTCAAAAAGGATGACTTACCAAAATATAGCAAACCCCCATAGGTGGCTAAAGCACTTACCAAATATATCAAGGAGCTCACGAGTTGGAAAAAGAATGGGTGAGTTGTCAAGGAGATGTAAATAACATGATAATCCTATAAAATGGAAAAAAACTAATGGAGGATGGGTTGGAAACAAAAGATCCCAGTTTCCTAGTTGACTAGCTTTTATCTTATCCATAGAAAAGCAGGAAAAGCAGAATAAAGAAAAATCTGCTGTAAAGTCCTGTATACTAATTATGGATGGTAAAAAGGTGGTCAATATCAACCCATAATTGGAAATAAATCATTCCTAGGATATAGATGGCATGTATTGAATTTAAGGTGCAAGTGGATGCCAACTAATTAAGCTAGTGGGTGAATAATTAATCAAATAATGATTAATTATTTTATCCTAATTTGTGAGTGGGTTTAATATATTCCAACAACCCCATATAATTCTAACTTTATGATGGTATGAAAAAAAATATGGATGCATATGGATGCATATAGGGCCCAACAACAAGGCTATGGTCACCCTTTAACAATTATTATGTCCAGAAAAGTGAGGAAAGAGGCAAAACCACATGGAAAAATCCTCCCTCAAGATAGGAAAAGGCACAGAATTTGAAATATGTCTTCAACATATCTTCATATTCACTTTAATTATCTAACTGAACTGCTTCTGGATGAAGGACTTGCTAAAGAAATCATGAACTCCATGATCATGCGCTAGAGTGTAAAACCTGCAAGAAGGAAGATGAGAGACTCCTTGTATCTCATCAACTGATGAAGTAGGAGCATTATCTGAATGCTTCTTTTTTCTATCAAACTCTGATCTACAAACATAATCTGAAATGGAAAAGAGATCCGTGCATACTCCTTTCCAAAGAGTACAAAAATAAAGACAATTTATTTCACACCCAATTCCCTGAATAGTTGCAAAATTGTGATGTGGATCACATGTCAATATTCCAATATGATGTAGCACCTGTATAGATCTGATATGAGGCTTAAAAAAATCTGATATATCATAAATATTATCATATGGAACAGCAAGGACAAATGCTTCGATGGCTTCATGAGGATATAGGGCTAGACTAGGAAAATTATGAGCAACTGGGGAAAACTGATAGGTGTAAAAATATGAATGATGGATGGGCATAAGATCTGAACCATAAGTGTTTAGAACAGATCCAAAAATGTTTAATATCAATCCATATATGACTAAGGTCATGGATAACCAGCCACTGAAAGTTAGGAAAGACTTCAAATCATGTAAGATAAATATCACTGCATAAGAGACCAATGAGGAATCAACTAGTGAGCTTGGGATTTGTATAATCTTTGTATTATTTAGAGATATGGTAGATGGTATGGATGGTGGTATTATATGTGTATCAACCTACAAATATGCTTCTAAATCAGAATCCAAAGGATCACATATAAGCATATCAATAAACTCATGGGAATACACTGGTAATGAATCCTCTGTATGAAAGGAGAAAATAAGGAGATGTTCAAAATATTCAAGAATGCTCTGAGTATTGATGCCAAGAACAAAGGAGGATATTCTGAAGCACATGATATCAAGTAATTTAAGTGGTATGACACAAATAAGGCTCGATGTGTCTAAGCAAACATCCTATAAGTCACTGGGTTGCGCACCATCAATGAGAGAAGTATGCAAGAGGTGTAAAGAATATGGCACATAGATCTCAGAATCTAAGATAGGATATTGAGAGAACAATGAATGGGTTATAGGATCATAATCAAAATCA
>LPNX010458155.1:17080-104555 GCA_001517045.1 Pseudotsuga menziesii | reverse complement strand
CCATATGTTACTTATTTTTCATCAATAGTATCACAAGAAGAAAAATCACCTTCAAGAGACACAGAAAAAGATGGCTCTTCAATATTTGCTTCTTCATTGAAGCAGGAATCATTCGAATCAATGAGGGTAGAAGCAACATGAACTATATGAGAAACTTCTTCATCATGATCAACTTCATCAGAGAATGTAGAGGCCAAGAAATCTTGAGAGAGAGAACAAGAGGAGATGCTAGGTTCGCTCCTTGCTTCATCTTCAATTTCCTGCAAACCAAAAGCTTTGTCCAAAATTTTCCAAAGCTCAAATGGAAATTCAGAAAAATCTATGAGATGATATATATTTGGAGACATTACCAAACACATAATTCCATAAGCTCTATCACAATTATTTAGCCAATCAATATTCTCTTCATAAGACTCAGGTTCACTCAATGCACCAATGGAGACATCAAAGAGACATTGCCTCTTCAAGTATGCACTCATCTTTGGCTTCCAATCAGAATAGTTGAAAGGATATAGTAGAGGAAATTTTGAATCGATATTGAAGTTTTTGATATGCTCTAAGAGATACTCTCTGCAACTTGCAAAACAAACTAGGAGAAAATCTTGTAAGCTGGACAAGCTCTTCTTCAGAGAGGGATAGGAGACTGGAAGCGCTCCTCCACTCTGTAGAAATTGATCAACTTGCTGCTCTGATACCATGTAGAAATAATAGATCAAGTCTATGTGCAATGATGCTAATAAGAATCACAGGAAATAAATCTTTCTACTAAGAATTCTCACAAGCATACACAGGAAAAATAGAGAGAAGAAAAGAGACTGAATCACATGAATGAAGAGATGAATATTGGTGTGTATCCTTCCATTGAATAATGATGAATAATAGTGTACATAAATAGTACATCCCTCATAGGAAAATCAAATTGTATGGAAACAACTCATAAATCTCAAAAAGGATGACTTACCAAAATATAGCAAACCCCCATAGGTGGCTAAAGCACTTACCAAATCTATCAAGGACCTCATGAGTTGGAAAAATCATGAGTGAGTTTTCAAGGAGATGGAAATAACATGCTAATCCTAGAAAATGGAGAAAAAATAATGGAGGACGAGTTGGAAACAAAAGCTCCCAGTTTCCTAGTTGACTAGCTTTTATCTTATCCATAGAAAAGCAGGAAAAGCAGAAAAACCAGAATAAAGCAGAATCTGCTGTAAAGTCATGTATACTAATTCTGGATGGTCAAAAGGTGGTCAAGATCAACCTATAATTGGAAATAAATCATTCCTAGGATATAGATGGCATGTATTGACTTTAAGGTGGAAGTGGATGCCAACTAATTAAGCTAGTGGGTGAATAATTAATCATATAATGATTAATTATTTTATCCTAAGTTGTGAGTGGGTTTAATATATTCCAACATGGAATTAGTTTCTCATGCCTCTGAAACTCATCTCCTCTTATTTAGGCCATTCTTCTTGCTTTCCTTCAAGCTCACTAAAAATAGTTAGGAGGTCGCAAGTTGAATTTTTTGGATTCGTTAAAACTTTATGGGAAATATATGGAGTTATCTTTAATCCCTAGTTTGAATCCTTAAATCTGACTAGATCGTCGAATTTGCTTGTCCCTTCAAAATAGTTAAAGGATGTGAAGTAACAACCACATAGGTATACATTTACCCCTTTTTGGGGCCATGTGGATTACTTACGAAAAATGAATACTCTATTTTCTTTGGAATCTAGAAGAGTATCTCCATGTATAGGTTTATCTCTTTTCTAGGCCCAAAGGACTAAACTTACAGAAAATGAACCCTTTTTTAGCTTACTTTTTCTCTTTTATGTTCTCTGGTTCAAACATGAAAAATATTATGAGCATTCTTTATGCCATTGTCATGCTCGTTAAACCCTAGTACAAAGCATTGAGTTTACTGTTGTCTATACCATTCTCATAAATAAATGGAAATTTCTGAGTGATATTGCTTCCCTTCACACTCGTTAAAACTAAATTGTTTCTGCTTGCTTCTAAAGGAGTATCGATCTAGTGATAGTTTACACCTTTTTCAGACCTTTCTGACTAACTACAAAAAAAGGCATACCTTTGTTCGACTGAGATAAGAGAGTTATCCTTTGGATTGTTTTATACTTTTCAAACTTAGGAGACTAACCGTAGTGAAAAATTCCCCCCTAGAATCTTCTTTAGAGTTTTCAGACTCTCAAAAATATGAGAACACCATCGAGCATTCACTAATTTAGGCTCATAAAATAAATGAACCTTTTCTTTATCAAGCATTCTTCTATCTCTTCTTTGAGCTTGCTAAACAATGAAGAAGGTCTCAAGTTTTATTTCTTGGACTCGTTAAACCTTTACAAGAAAGAGGGAAAGGGAAATGCATTCAAATGTCTTTTACATCATGGAAGGAATTCTTGCCTCATTGAACAAAGCACCAGTTTTGAGTTTATCAACAATTGGGTTCTAGTTTTTGACCTTATCCTGATTCAGAATTTTACTCCTCCAATTGGCTGCTTTTCTAATTATATGGGGAATCCGTCAATGTCTCCTGCATTGCATATTTGTATCGTTGGTCCCTTCGTGTCAAAATTTTACTAATTCGCTATTTTTCATGCTAATTTTTCAAGTATAAACATTTTTCAACCATTCTGTAGTTGTCTTGACCCTTTGTGGCAACCATTCCCTAGTATTAGTTCATTACATCTAGTCTTCAGTGGTCCTTCCTGCAAAAAATTGTAACAGTTCCAGATCCATTCAGTATGTGTCTTACCTCGTGTTGGATGATGAAGGATTCCTAATTCCTTCCTTCCAATGGATCTCTTCCTATCGAATTCAACACATCTTTATCTGGGAATGAGATTTAGAGTTTATAACAGTACCTTTGGGATTGCAGTCATTAGTGGAAATTTCCCTTGCTATTGGGTAGTGGGAATTCCTTAATGTATCCTACTCGATGGATTCTTCAGGTGTTCAACTTCAAGACCATTTATTTACACTTGTTAGAATGTACTATGTACCTTGGGGACCATTTTAATTAATGATGGTTTCCCTCACATTTGTTAATGATTCTCATCAATGACCGGTAATCAAACGATTTGTTCCATGTTTGACTTCAAATCCTTTATTCGTATGGCTAGGGTTCGTACCTTTGGGAGGTTTGGATTGAATAACTTAGGTCAATAGAATCATCATCCTCTTTTGGTATTTCCCTAGTTTTTCAAGACCCTCTCACACGCTATATGACATTTTCTGAGACATAGATCCACCTTGTATTTTTGTGGTTATAATCGATTATTGAGCATGGATCCACCTTGTTCATTTGTGGCCATAAGTCCCTTATATTTTATGGCGCATTTTTTCATATTCTATGAACATGATAGTTACATCAGTTATACACATGTTGGATCCACCTGTATCTTTATGGTGATCATTTGTATATCAACATGTATGTCCTAGATATCAGTTTTGTCTGACATTGATCTCTCTTTCAGGTACCTTTGTTTGAGCCTATGATCCCATATTCTCTACTCTCTTTGAATCCATGACTTAGTTGTTTCCTTTTTATAATGTATTTCATATATCATCTTCCCCTCTATCCTCATACATTAGGGGGCATTTTTTATATCCCAAAATATCTCTCCTTCGTCCATGACAACTTTTATATGTTTTCGTCACATGATGACAATTCCATGAAGACATTTTTTGAAAACTCCTGTCAGTCACTTAAAATGACACATGTGAAGGAGGATCCATATATTAAGTTGTGTAGCTTCATTTAACCTCTTCTCTAGACCGTTTCAAAGGTATTAAAACAAGAAAATATTTTCCAGAAGACACTAACCCTTGGAAGTGCTTGGAAATACATGCAACATTTATTTTTTTGAGCCACTCACGAGTCTTCCTGGTAAAAATTGTGAGTTACCCTATTCACTCACCCCTTTTGTGAAGTGAACCCATGTGTTTTTCCTGTAATAGTAAACCATATATAAAAATGGAAATTCTCGAAGACAAGGTGGTTTGGGTGGTTTTGAAACTTCTCTTGTAGTTGTAACTGATCCCTATTTGACCCTAACTTTTTAAAAAGTATATAAGAGATGGAGAGGGGTCCATGAAAGGGGACTTAACCTTTGCATTGTTATGTTGGTGGAATTTTGACCCTCATCCCCCTACATTTTCCATATATGCCATCTTCCTGTGTTGCAAATCTTGGAGAACGATATCCTTGGAGAAGAGAAGCCAGAGATCCAGATCAAGGTTTCGTGAGGTGCCTAGCTTGAGGATAAGGTAAACTTTGTACTTCTTCCACTTGATAATAAAGATGTGATGTTATTCTCTTTAAAAATAATTGTCTAATGTATGGTATACCTCTGCTTATGATAAGATGTTAATGCTAATCATTTCAGGGTTTCATGTTATTTTTATCATCATTGTTTTACATATGGTCAAATTGGTTCGAGGAAGGTTAAAGCTTGTTTTGCAGGTCTCTTGGATTGAGGAGCATGAGGAGGGATAAAGGAAATCTTGGATCAACCTTTAGCGAATCAGGTATGAGCCTTTGTTACCTTTGAATCTTCTTTATATTTTCTTTCAAAACTTTGTGCATATGTCTTTACAACCCTAGTATGTTGGTGTCCTCTTAACCCCCAGTCATAGGAACACTTTCCTCCACAACAGGGTGGATTATGAAGCAAGAGAGTTTGCATGGGAAGAAAGTAAAGGATCACAATTGAATCCAACAAAATGGTTAAAAATATATATTTACTCACATGTTCATGAATTTTTATTTATTTAATTACCCATTTTGTTGCATGAATGGTTGTCGAAGCTAGAGGCTCAGAGGAAATTTCTTAAAGGCACAGAACCCACTGAGTGGAATCCTCAGCTAATCCATTGGTTGGAAAGAGTCAGTAATCCTATATTTAGGGTGGTCAACTTCTAGGTTGATAGCATATTGGAGGGTTATATTGTTGATATTGCAATCAATACAATAAGATCATACAGTGAGACAAAAAGAGATCCTCGAGGTCGTTACTATAAATATTTAAATATATGGATATATATTTTGGTATGTGAGAAAGGAGCCTAGAGGATGGATTCCAACGAGTAAATCTTTATGCATGGAGGATGTGGGTGATGTCGCAAGAGAGGATTGAAAAAGATGGACCAGAATGATCCAAGATGTTCTCTTTCGATATTGCGAATGATAAAGAGGGTGGACTCCTAAGGAGCGGAAGAATATTTCAGTTGGGAAGAGAAGAAGGACTATGAAAACAAGAGGGAGTTGCAACGCGACAGAAGGAAGGGAATACGAGTTAGAGCCACACCTCGATGGAGAATCTTTCAATAAAGAGGAATAATATCGACTTATCTATGAATAAGAAGAGGAATCGCTATATCCAAACCATTACTATGACATACCCACAACCCCTATTAATCTTGCACATTGATCTCGAGACTAAACATCAGTCTCATCAAAGATTAATCAACAAATAAATCATGAAATGGTGTAATCGGTCTGTAGAATGAATAGCTGCTCTATATAATCAGATGAAAGAATGATAATACAATACAATGGCATGCTACAAGCATGAATGAATGAGGAATTCGAATCCTCAAGTAGGTCATTCGAATTGAATGAGTGAGTCTAGCTTAACTGAGTCAAATGAGATCCTTAAGGATTCAAATTGCTCATTCATTCATGCTTTTAGCATGATATTGTATTGTATTATCATTCTTTCATCTGATTATACAGAGTGGCTACTCATTCTGTAGACCGATTACACCATTTCATGAGTTATTTGTTGATTAATCTTTGATGAGACTGATGTTTAGTCCCTAGATCAATGTGCAAGATTAATAGGGGTTGTGGGTATGTCATAGGGGATGGTTAACTGAAGTTGAACTAAACATCAGAAGTTGGTGGAGGTGCCCCTGTTGACTCTACTTCATTAATTAATCATTAAATAATCAATTAAATGAAAGGAGGCACCTTCACTGCCCTGTTTAACTAATTTTAACCATCAGTTAGCAATTAGGTGCATTAATATCACTCATATCATCCCCGAAGTGCTCCAGTTAGCCTCCCCAAATGTAGGAGAAGGCTAAGTTAGCCTCCTTGACTGAAGGTAGGCATAGGTTTGACTGGATGATGTCAATTGATGTTCCACTGATGTTAATTTATGTTAATAATACTTAGGATAGTGAATTCACTAGGCAAATTTGACCAAAAAGAGTGTGTATGGTGGTAAATGTCTCCAACACCCCCCCTTAAGCTATACTCAGGAGGAGTTAGACTACTCTCTTGGGACCTATTTTATACCCCCATCTTCGATCAAGGCCTTCAATTCAGAAAATTTTTCACATACGTCAGACTTCTTTTTGAGAAAGAAGACCCATGTGTACCTTGAAAAATCATCAATAAAAGTAAGAAGATACCTTGATCCATTCATGGATGTGATAGGCATCGGACCGTTGAAAATTTTTCACATACTTCAGACTTCTTTTTGAGAAAGAAGACCCATGTGTACCTTGAAAAATCATCAATAAAAGTAAGAAGATACCTTGATCCATTCATGGATGTGATAGGCATCGGACCATTGATATCAGAATGTATCAGCCCAAATATGCATGTAGCTTCGTTTGCCTTCCCCCGATCGAACTTGTGCTCAGGGTGTTTTCCAATCACACAGCCCTTGCAAATTCCCGTGGTTTCCTTGATGACCGGGAAGCCTTCAACCATGGAGTTTTTCTATAATTGATGCAAATATTTGAAATTAAGATGGCCAAACCTCTCATGCCACAGCCTACTAACCTCATTTCCATGAGTTAGCAGAGCGGTGGGCTTTGCATCCGCAACAAAGTGAGAGAAATCATAGGCTTTTGCATGATGGTTTGCAAGGCCTTTAGCAATGAGTTTCCTGGATGAAATTTCTTATCTCAACATAATTTGGGCTGAAAGAAACTCTCTTAGGCACTCTTGTATGTGTCATTTGATAGACACTAAGGAGATTTGATTCCAGAGATGGTACATACAAAACATTTGAAAAAAAAACCATTTTCAAGATCAATAGTACCTTGTCCTTCTGAAATGATGGTGGAGTCATCTCCCATGTGGATGGGGATGGATTTGTCGGTCTCCAAGGATGAAAAGGTGTCTCTTTCATCCATCATGTGGTTTGAAGCTCCAGAATCAATCAATAGTGCTTTGGACTTTGAAGTGCTTTCCATGAGGGCATGACCTTTTTCATGTTGTGGTTCCCAATATTGCTGATCTCTCCTCTAAAAGCTCTCTGGAACATTGATGTGATTCTCTCAAGGAGAGAGGTTTCTTCATCAAGATTATTCTTCATGTAGGCATGTTCAGGGTGGAATCCCTTCCCACAATAAGAACACTTGACTTTTTCCTTGCCATGGTGCCCTTTTCCTTTGTTCTTCCTTGAGCCAGAAGACTCATCATGCTGCTGGTTTTCAACTCTATGCTTAGGAGCATCAAATTTAGTTTTTGGGTTCTTCTGCTACTTTCCTTTACCCTTCAGATATTTGGGTCCCAATACATGGAGGTATTGATCACAGGAAGATCTAATGATCCCCATCTGGACAAGCTTGTCATGTTCACTTGTTAGGGACTCAATGAGGGCATTGAGTGTAGGCATATTCCATTAAGGGATTGTGAGATTCCCCACACAGAATGTAGAAACAAAAACTGAATAATCAGCCCCAAGTTTGGAGAGTATGGCGAGGATGAGCTGATCATCCTCCTTATCCACTTTGCATTGTTTCAAGAGTAAAACAATATGCTTGAACTTTGTGAAAAAGTCATTCAGAGTCTCAAAATTGGAGGGATGGAGAGACATTAATTCATTTTCGAGCTGGTAAACTCTCAAGTCATCATGCTTTCCATATAGAGTTTCCAATTTGTCCCATATTTATTTTGGAGTCTTCAATCCCGCAAGATGGAAAAGAAGATCCCAGGAAATAGAGAGGCACAAGAAACTAAAGGCTTCATCCTTCTTGTTCAAGAATATTGATTTTTCTATGGTAGAACTAGGCTCATCTTCAGTGTCCATGGTGACTCTAAAAAGTCCTATGGAGTGCAGCTGAATCTCCATATCACCTTTCCATGAGTGGAAATTGTATGGAGTCAAAATATCTACTGAGGAGGCCATCTGGATCTGCTGGAGCGAATGCTTCACCTGTAGAAAACCTGAAAATCACAACAGAAAGTGCAATGTAAGGTCGGATAGCATGTACATTTTAGGATTTCATCACACCCAGCATAGTCAATCAAGCAAGCTTGATCAACAAATTCTTTACTTGGGGTATTAAGTGGTAAGCCTTCGTTTCTAGTGTAGTGCTGGATTTTTGAGCTATTGCTCAATTTTCATGCAGAAATATGTCAAAAAGCTTGTTTTTTAGAGATAGAGCTTCGTCCCGCCGTGAGCTCTGATACCATATTAATCTTGCAAATTGATCTAGGGACTAAACATCAGTCTCATCAAAGATTAATCAACAAATAACTCATGAAATGGTGTAATCGGTCTACAGAATGAGTAGCTGCTATGTATAATCAAATAAAAGAATGATAATACAATGCAATGTCATGCTACAAGCATGAATGAATGAGCAATTCGAATCCTCAAGGATGTCATTTGAATTGAATGAGTGAGTCTATCTTAACTAAATGTAAGCCATAGTCAACACTCTTGTTAACCACTGATCAAAACCCTAATTGACTCAACTGAGCCCTAACTGAAGTCAGAGTGCAATAAATGACTGAGTCTCAACTGAAAGAGATAAGACACATGTCATAGCAAGCCAACCATCAAGTGCTAGCACTTGAATGACTCCAATGAACCTCGATGAGGTTAACTGAAGTTGAACTGAACATCAGAAGTTGGTGGAGGTGCCCCTGTTGACTCCAGTTCATTAATTAATCATTAAATAATAAATTAAATGAAAGAAGGCGCCTTCATTGCCCTGTTTTACTGATTGTAACCATCAGTTAGCAATTAGGTGCATTAATATCACTCAGATCACCCCCTGAGTGCTCCAGTTAGCCTCCCCAAATGTAGGATAAGGTTAAGTTAGCCTCCTTGACTCAAGGTAGGCATGGGTGTGACTGGATGATGTCAATTAATGCTCCACTGATGTCAATTTATGTCAATAATACTTAGGATAGTGGTTTAACTAGGCCAATTTGACCAAAAAGAGTGTGTATGGTGGTAAATGTCTCCAACGACCCCATGTACATCTCCAGCAACTGAGGTAAGACCTATAAGTGTATTGAATTGTGGTTTTATAAATCATAGTAACATTAGTAGTCAAGATAACATTCAAGGATTTCCTATTGGGGGGGCATTTAATTCAAATTCAACAATACACTAAGTAAACATAATGTCAGGGAGTGACATAAAGTTACCTTTATTCAATGGAAATGGGTCATAACCATACTGGTGCGGATCAATGGTAGGTATGATCTAAGAGAAGTTGAACTGTCGGATCACTCTATGTCTAGAACATATCGTGACCATCAGATTAGAATATTTACAAATGCATACCAATGCATACTAAAGAAACACACTTTTACCTAACGGATATATTACACAAGTTGATCTTAACTAACTCCTAAGTGTCTAAATATCCTAACATCCCCCCTTAAGAACAACTTGGGATAGGATTGAAGGATTTACAAAAGTGACACTATTAGGAGAAGGAAGGAGGCATTAGAGCCTATCCCCCCTTAAGGACACATTCCTGAACTCCTAACATAGACCGAAGTTTAGAAAACTTCACTTCTGTAAGAGACTTGGTGAAGATGTCTGCAACTTGATCATATGAAGGGAAATAGAGAACTTCAATAACACTATCATGAACAAGGTTTCTGATGAAGTGCATGTGTAGCTCAATGTGTTTGCTGTGCTGATGTAGAACTGGATATTTGGCAAGCTTGATGGCACTTTGATTGTTGCACCAAATTTGAGTAGGCTGCTACTGCTCGAATCCAAACTTTGAAAAGATCTGTCGAAGCCATAAAGCTTCTTGACTGGCATTAAACTACGGCTCGATATTCTGCTTCTGCTGAAGAAAGAGAAAGAGCTTGTTGTTTCTTACAAGCCTAAGTGTCAGGTCCAGATCCCAGACTGAAAACATAACCTGCAGTAGACTTTCTATCATCAAGATCACTAGCCCAATCTGAATCAGTGAAACCAACCAACAAAGGTTTCCCCCCTGTACTGTAATGAATCCCGAACTGAATTGTACCTCGAATATATCGAAGTATTCTTTTTGTTGTTTTGCAATGACTTTCATGAGGAGTTTTCATATAACGGGAAACACGACCAACGGCAAAGGAAAGGTCAGGACAAGAATGAGTCAAGTATAAAAGACTACCAACAAGCTGATGATACAAGGTGGCATCTACTTCAGCGGAAGTACAAGTGGCAGAAAGTTTGACTCCAGATTGGAAGGGAGAAGAGGATGGTTTACAATCTTCCATGTGGAAGAGACGAAGAAGGTCACAAGCATACTTAGACTGGGAAAGAAAGATTCCTTCTTTGGTTTGAAAGACTTGGAGACCAAGAAAGTAATGCAAATGTCCTAAGTCTGACATTTCAAAATTTTGCTTAAGACTGGATTTCACATGGGTTATAACGTTAGGGTCACTACCAGTAAGGATAAGATCATCAACATAAAGAACAAGTATGATGAGATGGTTTCCTACTTTCTTGATATAGACATTGGGGTTAGAATGGCATCTAGAAAAACCAGTGTCAAGGAGAAAGCTATCCATTTTGGCATACCAAGCTATAGGAGCTTGCTTAAGGCCATATAAGGATTTCTTAAGGAGTTAAACAAGGCTAGAGTTATTCTGAACATATCGAGGAGGTTGTTACATGTAAATTTCCTCATGTAAATCACCATGTAAGAAGGAAGACTTGACATCCATTTGATGGACTTCCTAGTTATGTAAGGCTGGAAGAGAAAGAACAAGGCGGATGGCGTTCATTTTTGCTACAGGGGAAAAGGTTTCATTGTAGTCAATCCCTTCAACTTGGGAAAAACCTTTGGCAACTAATCTTGCCTTAAGTATTTCAAAACTTCCATATGATGCATACTTAGTTCTGTAGACCCATTTACATTTGACAAGTTTTCTTCCTTTTGGAAGAGGAACAAGATCCCAAGTATCGTTCGCCATTACGGAACGATATTCTTCATCCATAGTTGCATCCCAATATGGATTTCCTGAAGCTTCTGCAAAAGTTTCTGGATCATGATTCTCGGAAACTTGAGCCAAAAGAGAAGAGGCTTGCTTAAACTGAGAACGTGTTCGACGTTGATCTCTAGGATCACTGGCAAGATCACCAGTTGCTTCACATGTTGAATGGACCCATTGAGGAAGTATTGGTGCTGGTGCAATTGGAGGAACATTAGCAGGTGGAGGTGGATTTTCATCCTCACTGTCATCATCAGAAACTAGAGTTGGAAACCTATCAAGGAAGTTGGAAGAAGAAGAAGAAGAAAGCACAATCGTCGAATCAGGCTCGCAAGCCAAAGATGGCACACCCGCCAAGTTAGGCTCGCAGGACAAGAGATTTTCATCAAATTTAACATCTCTTCTAATGATTATATCATGAGAATGTGGCTGAAGAAGTCTATAACCTTTTACATCTTCAGAATATCCAACAAATATGCACTTTTCACTTTTAGGCTGCAATGCTTTCCGTTTTTCATCCGGAATGTGAGCCCATGCTTCACAACTAAACACACAAAAGTGACTTACATCTGGTTTAATTTTACTCCATGCTTCTTCCGGTGTTATACCTTGTAAAACTTTAGTGGGTGTGCGATTAACTATGTAATTTGCACAATTTATGGCCTCAGCCCAATATTGAAGACTTAGTCCCTTAGATTGGATCATACAATTAGCCATTTCTTTTAAAGTGTGGTTCTTCATTTTAGCTACACCATTTTGTTGTGGTGTATATGGAATAGTGTGCTATTGTTGGATTCCTTGTTCAGTGCAAAAAGTAGTGAACTTGTTGTTAACATATTATCCTCCATTGTCAGATCTTAACTTAATAATTTGATGACCAGATTGTTTTTCAACAAGAGCCTTGTAGGCTAAGAACATGTTAAATACTTCGCTCTTAAGTTTTAGGAAGTAAACCCAAGTGCGTCTGGAGTCATCAATGAAAGTTAAGAAATATTTGTAACCATAAAAGGAAGTAGATGGAAGAGGGCCACACAAGTCACTATGCACAAGCTCCAAGGGAACCGAGGCGTGCCAAGAGGCACGTTTGTCAAAATTGTCCTGATGATGTTTTTCGAGTACACAGCCGGAACAAACACCATCCTTGCAAGATACCAGCGAAAGACCAGTCACCATATTGTCTTTACATAGTTGTTGCAATGAGCGATAATTTAAGGGACCAAATCACTCATGCCAAAGTTTGCTCAAGTTATCAGTATGAGCAACAAAAACTGAAGGAAAAGGTGATGACCCAAAGTTGTTAAATTTGTACAACCTGGTAATATCATCAATAGTTCTAGTAGCAAGGACATTTTGAAGATTTCTAAAATCCTTGATTACAACTTGGTGAGGTGTAAACATCACAGTTTTACCTTCACCTAAATGAGTAATTTGATAGACTGATAACAAATTGCAGGAAATTTTTGAAACACATAGTACATTACTGAAATGACCATTTTCTACTGGAATTGTTCCAGATCCTACAACACTTAGAGATCTATCATCACCAACAAATATTTATTTGGTGTTATATTCATACATAGTAGAAAACATGGCTTGATCCTTAGCCATATGATAAGATGCTTCGGAATCAATGAGCCATTCATTTGAAGTAGAAGAAGAAGATGCAGTATAAGAGTAACCAGAAGCACAAAGTGCATGTCCATGAGAGTTAGATTCTGAAGACGAATCTAGGATAATGTGGTGCTTCTTCATTGCTGCTTCCAAGGCTCCCATCTTCTTAAAACATTTAGATTCATCATGATTATCTTTCCCACAAAAATTGCAATGACGCTCAGTCTTTTTTCCTTTTTGCTTGGATCCTTTGTCATTTTTTGGAGCTGACTGAGAGGGTTTGGGACCCTTGTTGTTTTGCTTATTATTACGAAAATTCTATTTCTTGGGAGGCTTGGACTTTTCTTTCTGTTGGGACAATAAGGCTTTTCCAGATGTATCTGCATTGTTAACTATTCCAAGATGAATGAATTTATCTTGCTCTCTAATTAAGGAATCACAAAAGGATTCAAGGCTAGGCTCTTGATAGCTAGCTGCAGTTAAGGATTCTTTCATGGAGTAGAATGTAGATACAAAAACAGAATATGCAGGTCCAAGTTTGGAAAGAATATGATAAATACATTGTTTGTCTTCTTTCTTAATCTTGCATTCTGCACATAAGAGTCTAAGAGTTTTATACTTAGATAAATAGTATTGAATGCATGATAAATCATTTGGATTCAAGGAAAACAACTCATTTTCAAGTTGATGACCTAGAATTTCATTGTGTTTACCAAACAGAGATTCCAACTTTTCCCAAGCTTTATCAGGTTCATCAATGCCAGATATGTGGAATCACAAATCAATAGAGATTGATATCCCAATCAATCCATGAGTTTCATCACATCTATTTGCCCATTTAATTTTATTATCATCATCAGTCGGTTATGTTTCTTTCCCTGAGGTTATCCTGAAAATTCCCCTACTTCATAGAACATCTTCCATACGAGATTTCCTTGAGAAATAGTTAGAACTTGTAAGTATAATATCACAAGGGGTGACCATACTGCAAAATAATGGCTGAAAGAACAGAAACTAACTATTTTGATGCAAAGAACTCGAAAAAATATGCGATTTTAAAAAAAAGGCACTTAAAACAGATTCTGGATGATGAAGTTATGCTTGATCAAAGAAAATGTTGAAGATGTCCCCAATAGTGACATGGCAGATATTAACTTGACCAACTAAAAAAAAAATCCCCCTCTTCCCAAAATCAACCTTTGACAATCACTTTTTACAATAAAGTTGCTTTGAAATGAATCACTTTTGTAGAATAATTGATGTTTACTTTTACAATAATGTGACTTTTTAAATAGTGCGGCAATAAATTAAAAGACTTAAGTGACTCACTTTTATTTTATTTTATTAAAGTGAGATGCACTTTTACAATAAAGTAACTTGAAAATGGAAATTGCATGCACTAAAAAGTAGCTTGATAAGACTTGAACTCAAGACTTATCAAGGTGTAAAACAACTTTGGACCTAGTGAGCTAAGTTTAAAAGGTACGTAAAACTATGGAAAGAGAAAGGGGGATTTTTCTTTTTTTATTTTTTTATTTTTATTTTTACTCTTCTTTCTCGTTTTCCATGCTTGCTTTCTTTTCTTGCAAATCACAAAAAAAACGAAAAATAAAAACAAAAAAAACTTTTTCCACACAATGGAGTTAGATCTAGGTTAGCTTTCCCGGAAAGTCTACGTTTTCAAGTTTTCTCGTTGTTTCTGATTTGTCGTGATTGCACAAGGTGCACGGCAAAGAGCATACGTAGCCAAGAAGACAAGAAGAAAAACTTTTCCTTACTGTTTCTGATTCACCGCGATCGCGCAAGGTGCACAGAAAAGAGCATACGTAGTCAGGGACTGCGACTAAAACATAAAAGATATAATAATAAACTGATAAAATATGAGAGATTTTAAAAAAACAAATCCGTCACTGTAACATTATACCTTCATATTTGCCGAAATGGGTGTTTCTGGAGAAAACACAAACAGTTTTCGATGAAACGAAAACTGTTTCCAAATGGAAACAGCACTCCAGACGCAATGGAATAGCTCCCATAGGCCACAAATGCACAGAAAATCCAAAACCAAAAACCCTTTCAAATTTTTGGCAACACCAGTTCCAGATCTTGATCAAAACCGAAAGTGGCTCTTCATAAAAGCTATGATACCATGTTTGGGTACATAGGGTACTCCCAAAAGACCGAACACCTTCAAATTCTGCTTCACACAAACAGATCACAGATCAACACACCGATGTTTGTCACGTGGTTAAAACCCTCGAAAGGGAAACAGTCCATGGCCCCAGCCAAAATAGCTACTTGGAGAAATTTATTATGCAAAAGAAAGAAAGTTACATGAGATTCTCATAATCGATCAACTAGCCAAGGACCCTCTATGCTCTTTAAATAGAGATCATAGACCAATCGGGTGTTAAGCCAGAGATCAATGGTAGGTATGATCTAAGAGAAGTTGAACCATCGGATCACTCTATGTTTAGAACATATTGTGACCATCGGACTAGAATATTTACAAATGCATACTAAACAAACACACTTTTACCTAACGGATATATTACACAAGTTGATCTTAACTAACTCTTAAGTGTCTAAATATCCTAACAATATTCACATCGATGAACGAGAATTTTTTAAAATATCGATATGTTGGTATATAACAACGATAAATCACCGTGAAATATCCTCTGCAAAAGCCTCTACAATAGAAAATATCCATTACATTTAAAAGTAGATATTTATACATGCATTTTACAACAATTTTCATTATATTGTGTTTCATAAATACAAGTGCACCAGGGCACGCCATAAGTAAATCTACATCGAGTGATCATATTTTTTTAAATTTGCGCGATTCGATGCAATTTATAAAGTAATGCACCAATGCGTCATGTACATTGGAGCACTAAACTGCTGAAAGTTTGAAATTAAAAAAAAACACACACAGTCTGTTTTCTCCCTAAATTGAAAAAAATGGCGGCACATTTAAGATCGAAAAATTAATTCAAAATTGTGTTTAAAATAAAAAACCTAAACATTAATTCATTCTTTTGTAGAAAATTTTAGGAGAGAGATTTGGAATAAAGACTTATACATAAGGTGTTTGGAGCAATTCGATTATTTTGAATATCGAACTTTGTCACGTATGGTGAATGAAACTAAACCCGACAAAATAAAAATTTCATGTAAATATTATCGTTGAACTTATTATCTTATTTAAAAATCAAGTAGAATTAGAAAAAAAAACTTCATATGTATCTTCAATTTTGCAACCTTCTCTTATTGGTGCTTCTTTTTGTTTGTTGTGGTTGCAAAATTTTACATTAGGGTTTAAAATGCTCTACTATTTTACAAAATTACGATTTCACCTTTTAGGAATTTTAGATTTGTTGAATTTGTGAATATATATAGAAATATTAGGTCAAGATGGGTCCATTATTTGGATCGAATTCGTAACCATGTGGACCCTCAAAATTTTACTTATTTTTTAATTTTATTTTTTTTAGTTGTTTGAAAAAAAAATGTGTCAAAATCGGCGTGTTTCGTTTTCCAAAACACATCGTTATGCATATAGTTATGGCGCATGTAACACTCTGGTTTTGACCCCGTTGCATTAAACGTACATGATGTATATATTGCAATGAATCGCAGTGTGGAACTAAAGGAAAAAGCCCCACGATCGATTTAGTTGCTTTATGTTTCGGTGAACGGAATCATTGCCGATGGTCTATCGTGGTATATGACATATATTAAGTTTTTTCATCATGTAAATATGCATCTTTAATTAAAATGAATCCCAACCAGCTATGTTCGCAGCAACTAAATTCAGAAGGGGCATGATTCTCATAAGGATAAGGGTGGGGGATGTCAAACCTTGGGCTATGGGGGGGAAAATCCATGTGTCACCACCCTATTTGATTTGCCCATCTTTCCTTGTCTTATCCAACTACCACTTTAATGTTTTGCTGAGTAGTTGAGGCGGTTATGGCTGGGAGTGGAGTGTGGCAGGACTGTCAGTCCTTTCCCATGCGCACACTCCACCAGTGGATTGAACCTCACGATGGGCAGAAGAATGACTATGCCCCTCATTCCACTCTCTCCACTACGCCATTCTTTCCCTTTTCTGTTCATCCTCATGCGGGGAACGGTAGTCTGAGAAATTCCCACGCACAATCTTCTTTTTCGGTTGGTCTCACATAGCCAGGAGGGGGGGAGTAGTTCGGATGTCATTCATGTTTCCACAGAGTGGTATCTAGCATGATTTCCATCCGAATTCCAGGGGTCGGATGTAAATTTCCCTCACGCATAGGTCGGGAGCCTGATTTTTCTCCCCATTTATGGTCTATGTAAGTGTCTTCCGATTGCTTCGTTGTCCAGGAGGGACTATTGTTTTTCCCCACATTGTGAACTGTGTTGCTGATACGTTTGGAGACTGCTGTAAGTTGCTTGGGAGTCATTTTGGCCACAATAGGGCTAAGAACGACTCAGGAGTCATTTTCCCTGTCTAAGTTGTAATTGCTGATCGATTGCATGTGTGCAATGGTTGGTCTTCGGACTGTATTGGGAGCAGGGATGGGGGCTTGGGTTGCTTGATTAACCTAGTGTGTTTGGAAAACACACATACAGAGCTAGAGGGCTGGATTTCTTCTCCACAACCCCTGAATAGCACTGGAAGGGAAGTCAGGCCCTGAGGGACTGTGTAGCAGAGAAGAGACTGATTCCTTGTGTTGGGTGTGTGTGGGTGTCTTAGAAGTAAAGCTAGTTCTGGTGTAGGTGTTCCTAGCTCTGTAATGGGCTCACGAGCTTAGCATTTATCCTTTCCCAACACTTGGATGGCCTGATAAACCCAACTGTGTTGGCTTGGCTATGTTTTAGTGTACCCTTGGCTATGTGTAAGCCTGCTTGTTCCTTTGTCCTTGGGGAATCATGCCCAGCTCGGGGGTGGCAGCATCGCTGAGAGATTTAGGAGCATGCTAGCCTATGGTTGGGTGGAACGTTGAAGCGACATAGCTGGTTGCAGAATGAGTTCTTAATAATATAAGTAATCTTATCTATTTTACTCCTGCAATCATTTTACTGTTAATGAATATGGTGAACAGGTTGAATGCTTGTATGAATGTATGTTGCTTTCGCTGTGTATGATAAATAATTGTATCTGTGTATGTTCTACTTCAATGCATTTTTGTTTCAACATTTTATGAATGCACATGTTTATGGGGCTGGTTGCCCGGATGGTTAAGGCCATGGTAGCATCCTCTTCGCCGGTTGGAGGGTCGGGGGCGTTACAGTGTGGTATCAGAGCTTGCAGGTTGTAGCATGGGCCTCTATGGGCCATGACTAACCAGTTCGTAGAGTCATGTTGCCTTCTGCCTAGAATAAATCAGTGAATGACTGGAAAAACTCACAAAATTTGTCAAAGTGCTTGAAATGTCGATTCATCGGAAAACTTAGTGGGACAGACTTCCGATACAGCGGAGAGCTAGGAAGAAGCACACTCAACAGAGGACAGTTGGAAGAAAATTGTGGAAAATTTTCTAAGTTTTCATCGACTGTCGGCGGAACTTAGTGGATGTGGGAGCTACAGTTTCGGGGAAGATTAGTCGAAGACCGCCGAAACACTGGCTCGATGCAGTGGAAGAAACGCCCGATATTGACTTTCTACGCCAATGAAAGTTTATTGTTCAGACCACCGATGCCGTAAAGAAAGTTTAAAAAAATTTCTAAGGCCCGAAATCATCGGCTATCAGAAGAAGATAGTGTTTCGTGCATCCGCCGTTGCGGAAGCCTAGAGCACTAGTCTTCTAATAGGGAGAAGCATCGACTGCTGACACCGGTCAAAAATTAGTTCGTCGATCGAAAAACATTAGTGTATTGGATCGCCGATCAGGAAAGGATCGAAGATGATGAGCCGCCGTTGCGGCTGCTAATCGAACTAACCCGCTGATGCTTTAGTCTTCCACTCACCGATGCCGAGGTGTTAGTGGATTATGGAGCCGACAGAGCCAGCGGAAGGTAGAGAAATTTTTCGTCAATAGAAGAAGAAATTTTCAAAAATTGTCTAAGTGTTAAGGCCATCGGTCATTGGCGACGGTTAGTTGTTTGGATCGACGAAATTTAGTGGTTCGTACACCTGTCGTTTTGGAAGCCTAGAGCACTAGCCTTTCAACGAGAAGAGACTGCCGATGCCGATCAGGTTATGTCTCAGTATATTTGGCTACCGATCAGAAGAAGATCGAAGATGGTGGGTCGTCGTTGCAGCTGCTGATGGAATTATTTCGCTGACAAAAGAAGAGAATCGAGCCGATAAAGTGGCAAAAAGGAAGACAAAAGGGAAAGTTTCAAAAAAAATTCTAAGTCCTAAAGTCATCGGCCATCGGCGATGGTTAGTGGATTGAACGTCCACCATTGCGGCTAGCCAGTGAACTATCCTTCCAATGGATAGAGGCTTCAACTACCAATGTCGCAGAGATTAGTACTTTCGACAGCCGATGAGAAGAAAATTTGAAAATTTTGTTTAAGTAGGTCGTCGAAAAGTTATTGAGGATCAGATCACCGATCGGGTATGTTAAAGGTTTGAGAATATACAGTTACAGAAGTCTAGGACACTATCCACCCAACAGTAAGTAGGTTTGACAGTCGATAATGTCTGCGGAACCCACAGTGAGATCGCTTTCCACCGTTGTGGCTTCCTAGAAGACTAATCATCTGACATAATAACGTAGCCGATTGCCGACACAGAGGACTTAATTTGTTGTTTGGATTGCTACAACGACAGGAAGTATAGTGCCTTGGATTGTCGATGTAGGCTTGTGGCCATGGAAGACATAGAAGGTTTATGGGCCGTCGTTGCGGAAGCCGAGACGACTAGCCACCCGATGCATAAGACACCCGACCGCTGATGCAGCGCATAGGATGGTTTCATCACCGATTAGGTTCGGAGGGTTGGATGTGGATTTGATACAGTGGAAGGAAATAGGTGAACAGTCCTTCGCGTTACCAATGAAGATCGGAAGGTTGGCAATTTTCCCGCCGAAACACCGAAAAATTAGTGCGAAAGAGACCCGATGAAGAGAAGGAAACTTTGGGTTTTTCAGAAGAATTTCTTAGTATTTTTTCAAGCACGTTTCGATTGTCTTCAGTCGGTTTTCAGTGGATTTCAGCACACTGTCCATAGTCACAGAGCTGAATATGAAATAGAAAAGAATTCGGTGTTTTTGCATAATTGTTGTTTTATGAATTTCTAGAAGAAAAGGTAAGTAATTTTGATTTATATTAATATTGTGCATCTAACAGTTTGCTACGAACACATTTGCAAAACTTTAGATAACTTCCAATAGCGGTACTCCAGAAAGAACAGTGTGGTAAGGACAGAGGTGGTTTAGTCATGAGAACCCATGATGGGTATGATGCTCGGGATTCTTACAAGCAAGCAGAAGATGCCATGGGAGAAAATGTCCGTAATGGGAATGATGACATTGAGTCCAATGGGAGGAGATTCCAAGAGACACCGTTAGATGTTGCAGCCACCATGAGAATCTTGATCAAAGCCCAGGAAGAGAAGCATCAGTTGCATGCTACAATGTTGCAAAGTTTGATAGACTTGCAAAGAAAGATAGACTTTGAACAAGGTACAGCAAGACCAGAAGGCAGTAAGAGCAGTACTAGGAGAAGGAGGACTTCTAGTGGATCATCTGATTCTAAAGAATCCAACGGGGATTCTAGTTCTTCTTCTCGTAAAAAGAAAAAGAAAGAGACACCATAGGGATTGCTCTCGGGATGAATTTAGGAAAGCTAAACCTCCTACATTTGATGGTGAGGTAAAGACTGGACAAGAGGCTGAAGCTTGGCTTCTTGGAATAAAGAAGTACTTTCAAGTGCATGACTATTCGGGAAACATGAAGGCAAGAGTTGCCATATTCAATCTGAATGGAAGAGCGTCCATTTGGTGGGAACACTTCAAGCAAGTAAAAAGGATCAGTGAAAGGAGGATTAAGTGGAAACAGTTCAAGAAGTATTTCAAGCAGAAATACCTCTCTAATAGGTGTTATGATGACAAGATTAAGGAGTTCCATGAGCTGAGATTGGGGCAATGGACCATGGAAGAATATGCAAATAAGTTTTTGGAGCTGTTGAGGTATGTCTGGTACATAAAAGATGAAAAAGTGAAGGTCCAACATTTTCTGAGTGGATTACCTTAGTCTTACAAAGATAGAATTGAGTTTTATGAACCTAGAACTCTTGAAGAAGCAATAAGGAAGGCTAAGTATTGCTATGAGAAAAGCAAAGGTAAGCCGGATTACCATAAGGCATGGAAGCACAATAAGAACAAGAAGTTTGACCAAAGAAAGAAAGGTTTCAAACCTTCTAACTTTAGGAATCAGCAGAAACAACCATCCCAAGCTATGAGTAAACCAGTTGGAGTGACAGGAGAAAAGCCTAAGGATCCACAACAGAATAGAGGACCACTTCAATGTTGGAAAGGTGGAGGACCCCACATGCGCATAAATTGTCCACTCGAGAATAAGAGTGCGAGGCCATATTTCAACATTCAAGAAGAAGAAATAGTGGGTCAACTAGCAAGGGTAGTCCCTAGGATTTATGCAGCACTAGAGGACCCCCCAGGTGGATCACCAGTCAGCTGTGGTTGAAGTTGCAGGTAAGATTGTTGAACAATCTGTTTCTATTTTGACTAACCCTAGTTCTACTCATAGTTACATTACTCCTAGAGTAGTAGAGATTTGTGCTTTTAAGAAAGTAAAGCATAGGAAGTCTTGGTTAGTTCAGCTAGCCACTGGAACTAAGAGAAAAGTCAGTGAAGTGGTAGAGAAATGTCCATTGGTCATGGATGGATTGGTCACTTGTGTAGATTTGAATGTTCTATGATGTTCTCATTGGAATGGATTGGTTAGAAGCTCACAGGGTGAAGCTTGACTGTTCCAATAAGACTTTCGAATGCATGAATCAAGAAGGGAACCTAGTAGTTGTGAAAGGTATTCCAAAGGTGATTTTAGTACGGCAAGTTTCAGCAATGTAGTTAAAGAAGTTCTATAGGAAGGGTTTCCAGTTGTATGCAGCTCATATTTTGGAGACATCAGGAGATGAAACTCCTAGGTTGGAGGACTATTAGGTGTTACAGGAATTCAGGGATGTGTTTCCTGATGATATTCTAGGGCTTCCTCCAAAGAGGGACATTGATTTCACAATTGAAATTGTACTAGGAGCAGCACCAGTGTCCAAGACACCCTACAGGATGAGTACACAGGAGATGCTGGAGCTGAAGATGCAACTACAAGAGTTGCTAGAAAAGAAGTATATCCAGTCGAGTGTGTCTCCTTGGGGAGCACCAGTTCTGTTTGTAAAGAAGAAAGATGGTACACTTAGGTTATGTATTGATTACAGACAGTTGAACAAGGTTACTGTGAAGAATAAATATCCTTTGCCTAGGATTGATGACCTCTTTGATCAAATGAGGGGAGCAAAGGTATTTTCCAAAATCAACTTGAGGTCTGGTTACCATCATGTGAGAATAAAGGATGAACAAATTCATAAGACAGCCTTCAGAACAAGGTATGGGCATTATGAGTTTGTAGTGGCACCATTTGGTCTCACAAATGCACTAGCTACATTTATGTGCCTTATGAATAGTGTCTTTAGCAGGTATTTGGACAAGTTTGTTCTTGTTTTGCTTGATGACATTCTTGTTTATTCTAAGAATGAGGAAGAGCATGAAGAGCATTTGAGATTGACATTAAAATTGCTTAGGGAGCATCAGTTGTATGTGAAACTGAGCAAGTGTGACTTCTATAGAGATAGAATTCAGTATTTGGGTCACATTATCTTAGAGGAGGGTATATCTATGGACCCTGAAAAGATTGAAGCCATTATGAATTGGACTACTCCAAGGAATGTGAAGGATGTAAGATCTTTTATGGGACTTGCAGGATACTACCGGAGATTCATTAAGGGATTTTCCAAAGTTGCACATGCCATCACTTCTTTGCAAAAGAAGGGGATAAAGTTTGAATGGACATCAAGGTGTGAAGAAAGTTTCTAGAGATTGAAGAATCTTCTCACCAGTGCACCCGTATTGAAGGTTGCAGATCCAAATAAAGACTTTGTGGTGTGTACCAATGCATGCGGACAAGGACTTGGGGGAGTCCTTATGCAGGACAACCATGTGGTATGTTTTAAGTCGAGAAAGCTGAAGGAGCATGAGAAGAACTATGCCACTCATGATCTAGAGCTTGCAGCCATAGTACATGACTTCAAGATGTGGAGGCATTACTTGATGGGTAGGAGATTTGAGCTCAAAACAGACCATTATGGTTTGAAGTATTTGTTTGATCAGCCTACTCTAAATGCTAGGCCAGCAAGATGGCTGGAGTTTTTATGTGAGTTTGATTTTGAAATCAAGCACATAAAGGGAAAGGAAAATAAGGTAGTTGATGCACTCAAAAGGAAGGTGCAGGAAATGCATGTGGCATCTCTTAGTAGTTGCCAATCAGATTTGAGGCAGTAGATTGTTAGTCATGCTGCTGGAGATGAATTGTATGAGCAAGTGAAAGACAAATTGCAACAACAAATTCTTGAGAAGAGGTATGAAGGATATAAATTGGAAGAAGATGGACTTCTCACTTATAAAGGTAGAATTTATATTCCAGATGTAGTAGATTTGAGGAGAGTTGTTATGGATGAAATCCATCAAGCTCCGTATTCTGGTCACCCAGGATACCAAAGGACAATTGCTACAGCTAGAAGGCAGTACTTTTGGCCAAGAATGAAAAGGGATATGGCCGAGTACATTTCAAGGTGTATAAAATGTCAATAGGTAAAGGTTGAGCATCAACATCCAGCAGGTTTGTTGCAGCCCTTGCCAGTTCCGGAATGGAAATGGGAAGTTATTTCCATGTATTTCATTACAGGATTGCCAATGACTTGGAGACAACATGATTCCATCATGGTTGTGGTAGACAAGTTGACTAAGGCAGCGCATTTTATACCGGTTAAGTCTACGCATAAGATGGATGACATTGCAAAGATCTTCATGAAGGATATTTTCAAATTGCATGGATTTCTGAAGGCAATAGTCTCAGACAAATATGTCAAGTTCACTTCCAATTTTTGGAAGGGGTTGTTTCCAAATTTGGGTACAAAGCTAAACTTCAGCACTGCATACCATCCTCAGATAGATGGGAAAACATAGAGAGTTAATCAGGTGCTCGAGGACATGCTTCGTATGTACATGATGGACAAACCAACAAAGTGGGAAGATTACTTACACTTGGTAGAGTTTGCTTACAACAATGGATAGCAGGCATCCTTGGGGATGAGTCCATATGAAGCTTTGTATGGAAGAAGGTGTAGGACACCAGTGACTTGGGATAACCCAGTGAACAAGGTTGTGCTTAGGCCAGAATTGCTCAGGGAAATGGAGCAAAAGGTTGTAAAGATCAGGTAGAATCTGAAAGTAGCACAGGACAGACAGAAAATCTTTGCAGATAAGCATAGGGTGAACAGGGAGTTCAATGTTGGGGATCATGTTTACCTCAGAGTGAGGGCAAAGAAGAGTTCCTTGAAGCTTGGAAGTTGTGCCAAACTGTCACCTAGATACTATGGGCCATTTGAAGTGCTTGAAAGAATAGGGTCATTTGCATATAGACTCGCATTGCCTGCTAGCACTAGGGATCATAATGTTTTTCATGTTTCTTTGCTTAAGAGATATGTACATGATCCTAACCATGCGATCAATTGGGATGTGATTCAGGTGGAACTCGAGGGAGAGTTCTGAATCGAGCCAATGCGCATCCTCGAAAGGAAGGTCACAATGCTTTGGAACTGAGCCATAGGTCAGGTAAAGGTGCAATGGGAGCACTACGGACCTGAAGAGGGTACATGGGAGCTGGAGGATGCCATGCGATTGGCACATCCATTTTTGTTCAATTCTGCGGAACACTGAGGTGATACCAGTGTAGCATTTTGTTCAATTTTGTAAAGCACCGATGACAGTGCTATTGAAGGGGGAGGGGAATGTAACACCCCGGTTTTGACCCCGTTGCATTAAACATACATGATGTATATATTGTAATGAATCGCGGTGTGGAGCTAAAGGAAAAATCACCACCATCTATTTAGTTACGTTATGTTTCGGCGAACGGAATCGTTGCCGATGGTCTATCATGGTATATGACATATATTAAGTTTTGTCATCATGTAAATATGCATCATTAATTAAAATGAACCCCAACTAGCTATGTTCGCGGAAACTAAATTGAGAAGGGGTATGATTCTCATACGGATAAGGGTGGGGGATGTCAAACCTTGGGCTATGGGGGGGGAAATCCATGTGTCACCACCCTGTTTGATTTTCCAATCTGTCCTTGTCTTATACAACTACCACTTTAATGTTTTGCTGAGTAGTTGAGGGAGTTATGGCTGGGAGTGGAGTGTGGCAGGACTGTCAGTCCTTGCCCACCTGCACACTCCACCTGCGGATTGAACCTCATGATGGGTAGAAGAATGACTATGCCCCTCATTCCACTCTCTCCACTATGCCATTCTTTCCCTTGTCTGTTCATCCTCACGTAAGGAACGGTAGTCTGAGAAATTCCCACGCACAAGATTCTTTTTCAGTTGGTCTCACGCAGCTAGGAGGGGGAGAGTAGTTTGGATGTCATTCACGTTTCCACAGAGTGGTATCTAGCATGATTTCCATCCGAAATTTGGGTGTCAGATGCAAATTTCCCTCATACACAGGTCGGAAGCCTGATTTTTCTCCCCATTTGCGGCATGTGTAAGTCTCTTCTGATTGCTTCGTTGTCCAGGAGGGACTGTTGTTTTCCCCACGTTGTGAACTGTGTTGTTGATACATTTGGAGACTACTGTAATTTTCTTGGGAGTCATTTTGGCCACAATAGGGCTAAGAACAACTCAGGAGTCATTTTCCTTGTCTAAGCTATAACTATTGATCGATTGCATGTGTGCAATGGTTGGTCTTCGGACTATGTTGGGAGCAGGGATGGGGGATTGTGTTGCTTGATTAACCTGGTGTGTTTGGAAACCACATAGACAGAGCTAGAGGGTTGGATTTCTTCTCCACAACCCCTGAATAGCATTGGAAGTGAAGTCAGGGCCTGAGGGAATGTGTAGCAGAGAAGGGACTGATTCCTTGTGTTGGGTGTATATGGGTGTCTTAGAAGTCAGGCTAGTTCTGGTATAGGTGTTCCTAGCTCTATAATGGGCTCACCAGCTTAGCATTTAGCCTTTCCCAACTCCTGGATGGCCTGATAAACCCAACTGTGTTGGCTTGGCTGTGTTTTGGTGTACCCTTGGCTATGTGTAAGCCTGCTTGTTCCTTATTCCTTGGGGAATCATGCCCAGCTCGAGGGTGGCAACATCGTTGAGAGATTTAGGAGCATGCTAGCCTATGGTTGGGTGGAACGTTGCAACAACGTAGCTGGTTGCGAAACGATTTATTCATAAGATAAGCGATCTTGTCTATTTTACTCCTGCAATCATTTTACTGTTAATGAATATGGTGAACAGGTTGAATGCTTATATGAATGTATGTTGCTTCCGCTATGTATGATAAATAATTGTATCTCTGTATGTTCTATTTCAATGCATTTTTGTTTCAACATTTTATGAATGCACATGTTCATGGGGCTGGTTGCCCGGATGGTTAAGGCCATGGTAGCGTCCTCTTCGCCGGTTGGAGGGTCGAGGACGTTACAGCGCACCTCTAAAGACATATGGAACATATTTTTTTCTCATTTTATTCATTTCTCCGTTGTCTGTTATCGATGTGTTTATACAAAAATACACCGATAATGGAAGGAACTTCTCATTTTTTATTTCCATAGAATGATAAATATTTTCTGGTTATTGAAGGTGCACTTGTGTTGGTATAACGCATCAGGGAGTCTCTATTTATTGGTCGAGGTTGTTTATGGATAAAAATGCATGGTATGAGTTCAATGAACAAAAACTTTAGTCAACGTGATGGAAGAACATCTAGGATTACAAAGAAGGCAAGTGGTTCTAATTAATTTCTGTATTTAAATTAATTTATTTGAATTATTTGTAAATTTCACTAATATGTATTCATTAATGTGTGAAATGCAGAGCTAGAAAATGAGGAAGATTGATAATATTGTTACCAATCTAAGTCCAAAAGAGCGTAAAACGTTGATGGAAATGTTGGAGAGGGATGAATCAAGTAAATTGAAAAGAAGTCAATATGGAAAATTTCTTCAAGTTTGAGTAATTATGTAGTTATGATCATTCACTAATCTGTTTCGAATAATATAATGCACATAGGTTGAATGTTATGTAGGGATTGATGACAAAAAAGAGTCATTGTCATCATAAGATTTTTATGGAAGATGTAAATGATGATCAATTGGTCCTTAGCTCATTTGGAGTTGTGTAGGAAGTTAATAGAAGGAGAAAACAATTTTATAATACTATGAATAGTATAGTGGAAAGAACGTACAAGAATTATTTACACTTACAATACATAAACCAATCAAATGATTCAAAAAATCAGATCACATATAAACTACAAGAGGCGCTACCAGAGCAATAGTCAATGAGACCTGTCATACTTGCAATAGAAAAAACACACAACAACAAAAAATAATCATTGAAAAAGGTAATATTCCTAAACATATTTATGTAGAATATGTATGTATAACTATTACAAAGCGCCATTCCTTCAATAATTTTAAATTTGCTATACTATTTTTTTCATATCAACAAAAAAAATGTTTAATGCAGTCATTTTACATTTCCAAGAACATTATGAAAATATCAAAGGATGAACAAGGTGATATGCGAAATGTTCCAGTAGGGGTGTCCAAAAAAGTGTACAAAGAAATGGTCAAGGAAATAGACATAATTGCATCACAAGAGGAGCCATCTCAACAACAATGTGCTTCAAATAAATGAAATCATTGATTCTTAGGATTATGTAAATCTCATTAATTAATTCAACATTAAATATTTGTTTTCAATTGTTTTGTTAATGTAGAAAATAAAAGAAAATGGAATCCAATCAACACACAAGACAAGACAACAAGGAAGAAAGTGGTTGATAGCAAAGTTTGTGATTATTTGTGATTTTGTGTAAGAAATTAAGATTTTGTAGTGGTTGTGATTTGTATATTTTATTTTTTTGTTTTCACTGCCTATCCTTGGATGTCTTCAAATAGGTGTTAACATACAAACAAGAACCATTAGAATAATTGATTGACATTAGGTTAAGCAAGGGCTGTGAGTATATGTTGACGTATCAAAAATTAATTGTGGATTTTGTAAGTATCTATATTGTTTTACTTCTCTCATTTTATAATTAATAAAAAAACAAAAATCCTTTATATTAAATATATGATTTATGACAGGGCATAAAAATTGCAAGAAACAAAGTACGGAGTGGAGAAAATAGAAGACTTGTTGATGCATGGCATGATATATGGTTTTGAAAGAATGTGTATCATTCATGACTCAATTATTACGATGCAGGTAAGACACCTTTCAATTTACATTCTTGTATTTATCTATTTTATTTTTCATTTTACTGAGAATGTAAATACACACAATGCAATTTTTTTAATGTTGGCAGATGGAAGCTAAAGAAGAGGAAAACAATCACACCAATGAAAAAAAAATTCAGCCAAATAACCCAATTTATGAAATTGGATTGGGTAACCGTAACAATTCCAGTGAAGAATGATGGTCCATATTCAAGTGTGATATTAATGCAAGTTGTTGTAGCTTGTTGTATATTTTGAAATAATTGTATATGAAAACCAACCATTTTGTATAATAATGTACTACACATAATGTCCGAATTGAAAAACAACGGGTTACCAATAAGTGTAATATTTACATTCATGTTGACATTTTGATTATTGTTGTTTCTGTGTTGTCCTATTTTGTATGACAATAGGACAACTGCATTATTAATGTATAATAAAACAAATTTTTTAATTCAACTGCATTCTTCAACGTTATTGTCAAATGTTACATGTAAAATAGTACATCAGTGATTAAATGTATGGATGATTAAATTATACAATAGAATCATATGCAGTGCTTTTGATCATTAATGTCTCTTTGATGCTTCTTCCCAAACACTAGTAAAACTCATAAATGCAATCATTAAAATTGATATATTTGGATGCAATGTCAGTAACCATTGTTTGAATAATAATATGAAATTATTTTGGTAATCTATGATACAGTGATGCATCTACCATAATTAGGCACACTAGTGTGCCTACCCAGATTCAGTGCACCGATGCATTTTCACAATTTATAGGGATCGGTGCGGTTATGTAAATTATACACACATTTTAATTTTAAAACAAATATTCTCACTTTCTAGATGGAGTCACTTATTAGTTTTCATTTTTTTCACTGGTGCTTATCATTGGTTTATATGCACCCGTGCATATAAAAAATTTATACACCCCCAATGCATATCATTGGTTTATATGCACCAGTGCACTCATATCAATCAACCGTGTTGACAAAGTTAAAAAAAAATTGTACGGTTCATATGATGTGACATATCACACGGTGAATTTGTTATGTAATAAAGCATCAACGTGGATAATCAATACATGAGCACTGGTATGACATTGAAATTTTGTTATTTTCAGTGCTCTTTATGTTTGAATGCATTGATGAATATACTTTACATTGTACAACACCAGTGAGTTGGTTATGAAACACATTCGTGTGCCTATTTTGAACAAAACACACCTGTAAAAAAACATCCACTAAAACATCCGTCCACTGATTTTTTTTAGTTATAAAATTTATCTGTTATGACCTCCATTAAAACATCCACTACCATTAGTAGAGGTTGTAGCATAGTTTTTTTAACTTTTTTTGTCAATCTTGTAATTCTTAATATTTGAGCAATAATGAAGATCTTTGAACTTTAAAAATTTTATCAATCAATAACTGGAGATATTAATATCATAAGCACATCAGTTACAAAAAACATTCATCCAAATGAGACAAGATATACCCTAGGAAAACCCTCCAAATACGGAGGATGAAAAACCCAACAATTATTTGAGTATAATAGATAGATTTGCAAAGAATGGTTTACAACACATTAGCAGATTGCTCGATAAGAGTGAAAAACCAAGAAATAGAGAAGGGATCCGCTCACAACAACTATAATGAACTTTCCAAGTGCCCAACACTTTAATAACAAGCCAAATCCTCAAGCATGTAGAAAGTAGCGAAAGTAATTCACATGAATTCTCCTAGGAGCATCATAACTTCGAATTGACTAGAGAAGCATCAACAACTGTGCATGGGATCCTATCTATGCAAACATAAGCACCTCACTTGCATTATTTTCAATTCATTGTCCTTGACTTCTTCATCATTCACAATCCATGTGCCATACCTTCCAAGAATAAATTTAAATGAATGCTAACTTACTTTGAATTAAACTTAATCTTTAACTGAATGTATGATCACTATTTTAGGAGATTTAACTAAGTGTCATTATGCTTCACTTTTAGTGTCATCCATGCAAGATACTATTATTAGATTTGCATGGATCTCTTTAGTTAACTGATGCATGCTTATTACAATCGAGGCTTTTAACTGAAGCCTTATCAATTCAATTTTACTGGAGGTATACTTAAGCCAATTCAATTTCCTTCTCTCTCTATGATTATCTCTATATCATTTAACCTTTATTGCATGGCCCTCATGTGTATTTATTATTTATCCATCATATCATATTATAATCAAAATAATTTTCACACATACTGGTGATCATATCATATTACCCTGGGTCATATAGTCATATGCTAAAGTAATTCACTCTAGGGGTAGCTAATCCCTAAAGGAGACTTAAGCAAAAAGTGGTCGTGACTAGTAATACATCACATTGTATAACCACTTCAATAATAATAGGTCCACCTAAATCAAACTTTCATTAGGATTATGACTTGATACAACACAAGTCTATAATCTTGATACAACACAAGACTACACAATATTTGATACAACACAAGACTTCAATCTTGATACAACACAAGATTACGGTAATAGCATCCCACCTCAACACATGAGGATATAAATAGGACTTTATACAACAAAATTATAGAGAATGACTCTTGACATTGTACATTTAATAGTAACACTGGAATCCTACACTATGACCTCCTCTATAGGGGATTTTCCTTGTAGTGCATTAAGGAGAAAGAAGGAAGAGAAGGCTCAAGGAAGAGATCACATGAGAAAACTAAAAACCCTAAAATTTATGCTAGGAGTAATAAGAATCAATACTCACCTCACTATGTATTCAAGAGTCATATATATCTTAGAGTTCTATCAACAATCCATAAATGTCTCTAGTTAGACATCATAAAATAAGGCATGTGAAAGACGACGTGCAAGGGGAATTTAGAAAAACTAAACCTCCCACATTTGATGGTGAGAACAAGAAGGGAGAATATCTTGAATCTTGGTTGTTGGGAATGAGAAAATATTATCAGATGTATAATTACTCCTCTAACATGGAAGCTAGAATTTCCATTTACAATTTACAGGGAAAGGATTTCATTTGGTGTGACTTGTTATTGATAATGTAACTTTGGAATATATTCTTCATTGTATTATTTGTATTATTATTATTATACATGGTTGTATTTTTATTGTACCTCCTTTTAGATATTTTTTCCCTATAATTGGAGATGTCATTAATGTAATTGTTCAGGTACGAGTCGAGGTAAAAACTCCGTTGTAACTCGAGGCAATATTCCCCAAGAGAATAAGTGTAAAATGTAATTTTGAGTCTCCTTCGGAGAAGTCGTCCGAGTATGGTCCAGAAGTTGGCCCTATTGGACCAAAAGGTCACCCAACTGAATAATATAAATAGGGAGGTGCTTTTTCCCCCATTTGGGCACACAACAAGTGCAAGCAATTTTGCTCCTAGATTGAGAAAGAAAATCTCACTAGTGAAGAAGAAGAAGCAACAAAAGACATCTTATATTTGGATTTTCTATCTCAATTTGACATTGTACTAAGTGAAGAATCCATAAAGAAGAAGTTTCTTGGTTTTCTCCCTTGTTGTTTCCTAGGATAAAATATTTGTCTCTTTTTTTCATGTGCTTGTCTATGTTTCAGTGATCCTAGTAAATTAGATTAATTAACTATTATAATTGAATTAAACTGCAAACTCTAACAATGCCAATTGGTTCGATTGAAACATATTAGTGAAAATAGAATTTCGTAGAGGCAATTCAAGAAGTACTTCCAGAAAAAGTACTTATCATAACATTATTATGATAAGAATATGGAAGAGTTCTTTGAAATCAAGTTGGAAAACATCAGCATGGTTGAATATGGAAATAAGTTTCTATAACTGCTAAGATATATTGGGTTTATCAAGGAGGAGAAGGTAAAGATAAAAAGGTTGTTAAGTGGTTTCCTTGATTTTAAAGGGATAGAATTCAATATGATGAACCCAAGACTCTTGAAGAAACAATTTGGAAGGCCATGAACATGTATGATTAGAAGAAACGAAGGACAAATTTTCAGAAATCTTAGAGAGATAAGATGAAGGATAAGAGGGATGAAAGAAAGAAAGGATTTAAACCATATTTCTTCAAGAACCAAAATAATTCATATCAATAAACTAATCCAACTCATAATGGGCCCAAGATGACATAAGCTGTTGGAAAAAGAACAAGGTAGCAAGTAAAATGTTGGGGATGGGAAGGAAGACATATGTATAAATATTGTCCACAAAGGGGAGACACAATGAGAAATGTCTGCAATTTACAAGAAGCAGGTACTCTAGAGGATGTAGGAAGGAACATTATTAGAATATATGCAACATTCGAGAATAGACAGGAATATCATCAGTCCAACATGATTGAGGTTGATGGTAACATTGGAAATCAACCTATTTCTATTTTCATTGATTTTGGAGAAAGTCATAGTTATGTTGCTTCTTTAACTTAGTTTAAATATTTCAGCTAAATAAAATTAAGTGTGATAGATCATGGATGGTTCAATTGGCTACTGGAACAAAAATGATTATTAAGGAATTAGGAAAGTGTTGTCCATTAGATATGAATGGGTTGAACACTTTTCCAAATTTGAACATAATACCACTTGGTTAGTATGGTGTACTGATTGAGATGGACTAGTTAGATGCACACCATGTGATATTAGATTGTATAATATGTCATTTAATTTTCTTGATGAAGAAGGGAAATAAAATATAGTGAAAGGAATTAAAAGGCCTATTTCCATATGATAAATTTCATCTTTGTAACTAAAAAGGTTCTTCAGAAAAGGATGTATGTTACATGCAGCTCATGTGTAAGAACCAAAGAAGTGTAAAATACCAAGTTTAGAGTATTTTCCAATAATGCAAGATTTGCATATGTGTTTGAAGAAATACTAGGATTTCCACCAAAATGAGATTTTGATTTCTCTATTGATTTGATGCTTAGAGTTACCCATGTTTCTAAGGTTCCTTAGGGAGAACCACTAGTGTTTGTAAAGAAAAAGTATGGAACTCTGAGTTTGTGTATTGACTTCATGATTAAATGTATACTTCCTAGAATTGATAAATTGTTTTATCAGCTTAGAGGAGTAAATGTTTTCTCAAAGAGAGATTTGAGATTTGGTTACCATCAGGTAAGGATAAAAGATCAAGACATTAGTAAAGAATCCTCCAGGACTAGATATGGTTATTATGAGATTATGGAGGTTCCATTTGGGTTAACAAATGCACCAACTACATTTATGTGCTTGATGAATGGGATATTCATAAATTATTTAGATAAGTTTGTCATTGTATTTTTGGATGACATTCTTGTTTATTCAAAATCAGAAGAGGAGCATGAGTAACACTTGATATTGGTACTATAATTGTTTAGAGAATGTCGGATTTATTTCAAGATGAGTAAATTCTCTTTCTATCAGAGGAAAATTCATTACTTGGGGCATATCATCTCTAAAAAGGGAATAACAGTGGATCCAGAGAAGATAGAAGCTATTATGGGATGGCCTACACCTGTGAATGTATCAGAAGTAAGGTAATTTGTGAGATTATATGGATATTATAAGATATTTATATAAGGATTCTCCAAAGTGGCATATCCAATTACATCATTGCAGAAGAAAGGAATTAAGTTTCAATGGTGTCCACCATGTGAAGAAAGTTTCCAGCAGTTAAAGAGATTACTCACTAGTAAACCAATTCTCAATATGTTTGATCCAAATGAAGATATTGTAGTATGTACATATGCTTTCCAAGAGGGAATAGATGGATTCCTTATGCAAAATGGACATGTGATTTGTTATGAATCTAGAAAACTTAAGGAGCATGAGAAAAAGTATGTAATGCATAACTTGGAACTTGTTACTATTGCACATACATTAGATATGTGGAGGAATTATCAATTGGGTAGATATATTGAGTTGAGAAAAGATCTTAGTGGGATGAAACATTTATTTGAGAAGAAAAACTTGAATGCAAGATAAATAAGATGGCTAGAATTTTTGTGTCAGTTTGAGTTTGATATCAAACATAGTAAGGGAAAGGAGAACAATGTTTTTGATGCACTCAATAAAAGAGTTCAATCTATGCATGCTTCATCCATTAGTATGTTCAAATCAGATTTAAAAATCATAATTCTTGAGGCTATCATATCAGATGGACATTACCTTTAGGTAAAACAAGAATTAATGAATGAAAATGTACATAAGAAATATGAAGGCTATAGGTTGGAAGATAATAGGATTCTTATATACAAAAATATACTTTATGTTCCTAATTCAGGGGAATTAAGTGTTGAAATTACTCAAATAACCGAGAGGGGTGGTGAATCAGTTATTTCTAAAGCTTAAAAACATTTTTCAAGATTTAAACCATTATTACAGATTACAGATTCAGTTACTATATCGCAACAAGTATAAAAAATGAGATGATGTTTATCAATCACACACATGTGATAGAAACAAACAAATATTCACTTTATTTGAGCACCTACTCAAATGAGGCTGCAACCTCTATTTTACAAATTCCTTCTTGTGGAGAGCACCAACTCTCATGTTTTTCTAGCATCCACTAAAATAACCTTCTCCAGATACAACTGGGTGGAAGCACCAACTTCCATGTGTACAGGCTCCAATTTTTACAAAGAAAAAAAAATAGTTTTCCCTAGCACCACCCTTCCACCCTTGTTTCTCAGACTTAAAACATGTACAGTACAATATTTAGAAAAAGCAGCTATAACATTGCATAACAACTCTGTTCTGATCTTCTTCTGGATTTATACACCTTGGTTCCCCTCATTATCCTCTTTTTGGATATTCAGATTCCTCTATCATTTTTTTATTCTCACTTTACCGATGATCCATGCATCAAATTCTCTTTCTGCAAAGACCACACGTCTCCATTCATCACACATATCCATTTATACATATCTATCCTTAAACCCTATAACTATATGTATGCTTGACAGTCCATTTCCATCACTGATCAGCCTGTTCGGTGCCTTGTGACAGACCAGAAGTCCAATCATTGAGTAATCCTAAATTTTTGCAACATATCCTTTCCATTTGGCTTCGTTCGCACTTGTCATTTTTTGCGACACATCAAAGTTTCCACACTTACATACCAAAAATTATCCATTAAACAATGTCCTACATTTTCTAACCTTCTTTCCGCACTTCAGTGGACTACATAAATTGGAATTCCAACTTCAGAAAAGAGTTTTCTCCTTTTCACGATTTTCTGATTTTCAGTTTGGGTTTTGGAAGTTGGCTTTCCGACTTTCAGTCTCCATGAATTCCCCCTTTTCCGATTTCCAAACTTCATCTTTCCGACTTCTCAATTTTGGAATCAAAAAACTTAACTCTCTTTTACTCTTCCCTTGAGCTTCCATTTCCCAGCTTCCAAATTCTGGTTCGAAATTAGATCTTCAATATTTTGAAATGATATTTTCTATGTTCCCAGCTTCTGGCTTCTAGTTCAGAATCAGAACTCGACACTTGCACTTTTTGAAACCGATATTTATATTCTTCTAGACATCAATTATTTTGCATGTTCGATCTACTTCGGAATCGTTCTCGATCGTCAATCTTGTTCCAAGTATGGATCACGATGAAATTTATGGATTTACTGCAGAACTGAATTGTGACCATTGATCTTCGTCAAGATTGTTCCCCTCTATCTGATCTTATCCAATATCTGTCTTCTTGATTTCTCCAAATTGATCACTAAAAGGATCAATTTATTTTGCGATTCAAAAATTAGGCAACACGGAACCACAGAACTCATACACAAAATTTCAAGAGTGAATATGGAATCTCAACACAAGCCATGGATTTTTCTGAGTCTTCTTCTCATCTAGATCATACTAGGAACTATGTTTCCATCAATGACAACATATCACACTATGATCTGTTTTCCATATGACTGCAAATCCTCCAATAGTCTCCCCTTGACAACAAAACCTCCAACATTAAGGAAATTGGTAACGAACAAGATGCATAATGTACTATATGCAAGGAATCAGGGATATCAAAAGACAATTTAAGTAGTAAGAAGTCAATATTTTTTGCGAGGAATGAAGAAATATATTGTTGATTATAAGCAAGGTGTATTTAATGTAAGGTTAAGCATAAACATCCAATAGGATTGCTTCAACCATTGCCAGTAGTTGAATGGAAATGGGAAGTGGTGACCATTTACTTCATCACTAAATTTCCTAAGATAAGAAAGAAACATTATTCCATCATGGTGGTGGTGGATAAGTTAACAAAATATTCTCACTTTATACCAATCAAGTCAACTCATAAGGGATTTATTATAACAAATATTTATATGAAATAGATTGCCAGATTACATGTGATACCTAATGAAATAGTTTTAGACATAGACCCAAAGTTTACTTCAAACTTTTGGAAGGGATTATTCATAGATTTGGAACAAATTTGAATTTAACCATATATCATCCATAGGAAAATGGGAATACTAAGAGATTCAAACAAGTTGTTGAAGATATGTTAAGAATGTATGTGATGGATCAACCATCAAAATGGGAAAATATATATATTTGGTATAGTTTGAATATAATAATGGATACCATGCTTGTCTGAAGATGAGTCCATTGAAAGACTTGTATGATAGAAATTGAAATACTCAATCAATTGGGACAATCCCATTGATAGAGTAATAATTGGGACACAATTACTTAGAGAAATGGAAGAGTAGATGGTAAAAATTAGGAAGAATTTGAAAGTGGCATAGGACATATAGAATATTTATGCAGAAAAAAGGAAGATAAATAAAAGAATTTGAAGTGGGGGATCATGTGTATTTAAAATTTAGGTCAAAGAAGAGTTCCTTAAAAATGGGAATCTACCCAAATATTCCAGACCAATTTTGTGGGCCATATCATTTTTTTATAAAATAGGGCCCATAGATTATGCACTAGCATTTCCTTCCTGTTTTTGTGTGCATACACTACAACAAATCCTGGAATTAGTGTCCCATTTAGCATCCCTTTTTAGTGTTTTTTTTTTTTTTAATTAAGTGTCCAAACTAGACGCTAAATGGGACGCGTCATGGACAAAACTTAAAGCGTCTCAAAAAGAATATTTTTTTGCATCCTAAATAGCATCCTTTATGGCATCCAAAATAGCATCTATTTTTTTGCTTCCAAAATAACGTCCAACTTTGCTTCCTAAATAACGTCCTATTTTGCTTCCTAGAGAGTGTCCGCTATTGCTTCCTAGAGAGCGCCTACTTTTGCTTCCTAAATGGCATCCCTGTTAGCACCATTTTTGCATCCAAATTAGCATCCAATATTGCATCCATTTGTGCTACCACTTTAGCATCCCATTTTGCACCATGTTTTACTTCCAAATATGCGTCAATTTTCTCTTCCAAATTTGCACCAATTTTTGCATCGTGTTTTGCTACCAAAATGGAACCAAATTTTTCTTCTATTGTTGCACCATATTTTGCTTCCTATATAGAGTCATGTTTTGCATCCAAAGTAACATCTTATTTTTCTACCATATCAATGCCATGTTTGGCTTCATCATTAGCGCCAAGTGTTGCATCCTTTTTAATGTCTAGTTTTTCATCTCTATTTACACCCACATTAGCACCATGTTTTGCTACTACTTTAGCACCCAATTTTTTGTCCATTTTAACTCATACACTAGTGCCACATTTTTCTTCTCGTTTAAATCCTAGTATTTCTTCTTATTTTGCTTCCTCGTGAGTGCCTAATTTAGCTTCTCATTTAGCATCCAATTTTGCTCCTTTGTTGGCCGCTAGTTTAGCTTCTACTTCGGCTTCTACTTTGGTATCCAAAATAGCATCAAAATTGTCTTCCAACTTAGCACCAAGTTTTGCATCCAATGGTGCTTCTAGTTCTAGAACATAGTGGGCATCTGTTTTAGCTCATGTTTTTGTTTCCTTATTAGCACCACATTAGACTTGTTATTTAACACCTACAACCATATCCAATTATGTGCTCTTATATTTATTATATCAAATTATTATAATTATTCATGCATTTCAATAGTTCTCATTTATCATTACTTCATAGTTATTAAATAACATAATGAAACATTCAAATTAATTGTAGATACAATTATTGAGATTAATTGCATAGCATTTATGAATAAATTATACAGAAACATGCAACATTTATCCAAAACAGTAATATCAATTTTCCATTAAAATATCATCAACAACTTCCAATATATATAAATATAAAATATAATAATTATAACATTGACATTATATTTCATTCAAAATAAGCGAAATTATAAAACATCATCACATCAATAATCTATCATACAGATAATCGTATTAAGGTTAAAAGAACAATAGACAATATATAGTGAAAATATCAATATTACAAGAAATATTAAAAATCAAAATTATCAATAGTAATCCAAGTTTATATGTCTACAAATGAAAATCAAAATGTACTATGAGCTTGGATAATCACAAATCAAAATGACCCAAAATGTACTACGATCTTGGATAATCTCAAAAATAACAATATGTGTCTAGTAGCATGGAGAAAGAAAAAAACATCCACAGTCTCAATAGTAGCATTAATGGCTACCATCATCCTCATCCTCATCCTCATCCTCATCATCTATCCCAACATCATATCCATCATCATTTGCATTTGATCCAATTGTATCATTATCATTAATATCTCTTGCTGGTACATCGGTGGCGATATAATCAGTATCATCAACTACGCCATCTTCATCATTTTTCTGCAAATACCAAGAAATAATCAATTTAAAACATTAGTCACAATTTCATTACATAATGCATATTCTGTGTTATATTGCAAATATTAGTGTGATCATTTATGCATTCTCACGAGTTTTCCAACCATGAATATAAACATCATCTCATCAACAGACAGTAACCACACATATAAAGTGTATCCGCAACCATACACACACACACACATGTACACCATACATTTTCATATCACAATAGAAGAAGACGTAGAGGCAAGGAACCAAACCCTGAAATGCCATTAGATGACCCATGTAACTTGAGAAGAGAACAAGCCTACCCATATGAGTATCAACTTAGAATGGCCCATGATAACATATAGAATGAATAAAATAAATTATGATTTACAAGACAATATAATGTTTAGGCCAAATTCTTCTTCAAATATATGCTAACTACTTTTAGAGTTATTGAAGAAACACTGAACTTGAACTTTACCATCTCAAGTTAAAGTTGAAATTAACATGATTCTTTCTGAATCAAAACAAAACTATGAAAGTTGTCTAGTCTATCTTTTGTGAAAGTTCAACTAATATGATTTTATTTATAAAAAAAAACTAAGGTTGTCTTATCTAAACTTAATCAACAACAATGAAGATGCTCGGTTTTTAATGAGGATAAGCTAAAAGTTTGATCCACTTTATTTAATAATGCTTTACAACATTAAGGAATTTATCATAGTGTAATCAAAACAATAACAATTGAGACTAAAGGTGTGAGATCATAGACCAACATGTATAATACAAAACTACAAAACCAAGCAATACTTTACCATTCATTCAAATTCCATTACAAATATGTTTACTCCTCATTAGGATTTTAGTATACACACACTAGAATTCAGATTTCAACATCTTTGTAGATTTAATTACTTTGATTAGAATTTGCTACATGAGTAATTTCTAGAGTTAATTACTTGTTCAACACTCCATTTCGGACATTAGTACTTTTCCTAACTACAAAGTGGTCAAAGGAACTAGATGCATGTTGCAAGTTCCATCCATTTGCATTCCAAATTTGTGGGAGGATGGTAATAAAAACCAAGCTGATTTTCTTTAGTAATACATGTTCAAGTCTATTATTCTTCTTATGTAACTACACTATGTTAAATACCACTTGTCTAGTCGTAAGAGATACCACCAATTATCATGCTCTACCACACCAAAAATGCAGTCAAAATCCATAATGATAATCGCATATTATTCAAAGAGTCACACTAAACCAACAATAGTTTCCATTTAAAGTGTTTGACAAAGATTCAAGCCAGATTGCAGTTGGCTAGCAAATCTCTCCCACGCAAAGTCTGGAAGCCCAATATTCGAGAAGGAAAACCTACAGCAATCAATTAGTATGATTGTAAGGAATTATAGGAAAAGAAGGTTGTGAGAAAAACCATGCCCAAAGTCAACTAAGGGAACAATTAACATTTTGATTGGGAGCAGTTCTCTTTTCTGCTGTGTCAGCTATCTTGCACCCTATATCAGTTGTAAAGGCACGGATTCAAGTGGCAGGAGCTGAGTTAGCCCATATGAATGGTCTAACAGTGTGCAAGCATACAGTAAAAGCAGATGGGGTCTCTGGTCCTTTTTGAGGTTTTGGAACATTAGTAGTAGGAACTATAGCAGTAAAAGGTCTTTTCTTGACATCCCTGGAGGTCTAGACAGTACTATTAAGATACTACAATCTGAGGTTACTCAAGGCACTGGGATCAACAACGTTTGCCACAGCAAGGCATGTAGGCTCAGAGGAGAGTACCTTGCCATCAAGCCTATCATTAATATTCTGTCATTCCCATAAGTTTGGTGGTGACATCTTCTCTTCAGCTGTGACACTTATGAGTGAACTCATTCATAAAGATCCAACTTGTTTCTCAATGCTACATGCAGAATGTCTTACAACTGCCTTCTTGGATGCTATATCAGAAGATTGGGTAGCTAATGGGAAAAGTTACCCAAATGACTAGATTCTCCAATGGAAGGAACCACAGTAGGAATCTGAAAATTCAAACCGAATCCTTAAAAGTTAAGACAACTGAGAATGAACTACACCAGAAACTTAGTGATGTGATAGTTAAACTGCTTTTGAATCACTCCAAAGCGGCCCTCCTTTAACCAACAAGTGCAGTTTAATGAGTTCAGAAAGGGAAAACCAAAGCATGATCCTTAGGTTTTCAATGTGATTGAGAGTTCAGTTTCAATCATGAAATTTAAATCCCACATTTAACTCTGGTTGTTTGCAACTTAGATTTAAAGGTAAGTAGACAAAAGTGTTCCACCTTAATATTATTAATTGGGATGATAATGGGAAAGGTTACCAAAATTGTACATTCTCCAATGGAACAAAACCCCAGGATGGTTTTGAGAATCCAAATAGGACCATCATGGACATGGAAACCAAGTTGGTATTTGCCACTACACCTTATTCTGCAACATTATCCAAAATCAGTTAAGGGTAAACAACAGAAGTGCATGGAATTTCATGTCTACTTGCTATAACTCTCAGAAAGCAAATGTAAGATCATGGCAAAGTTTACAGGGCATGTACAAGACCCCCTTGAGGTATTTATTGAGCTACAACTATAATTATGCCAATCAACAAATATATCTCAACTTAAGGAAAATATTCCACAATTTGTTTAAAAAATTTATCCCTAGTCTAAATGTTCTACGAATTGGCTCTTTTTCAACTCCTCAAGGGAAAATTTTGGCCTAAAATCTGGCAACAATCATTGTCGATTGATGGAATTGCAGATATTTGTAGAATAAAATACCACTTGTCTAGTTGTAAGAGATACCGCCAATTATCATTCTCTACCACACCAAAAATTCAATCAAAATCCATAATGATAATCACATATGGTTCAAACAGCCACACTAAACCTACAGCAGTGTTCATTTAAAGTGTTTGACAAAGATTCAAGGCAGATTGCAGTTGGCTAGCAAATATCTCCCACACAAAGTATGGAAGCCCAATATTGGAGAAGGAAAACCAATAGCAGTCAATTAGTATGATTGTAAGGAATTATAGGAGAAGAAGGTTGTGAGAAAAACCATGCCCAAAGTCAACCAAGGGAACAATTGACATTTTGATTGGGAGCAATTCTGTTTTCTGCTATGTCAGCTATCTTGCACCCTATATCAGTTTTGAAGACATGAATTCAAGTGGCAGGAGCTGAGTTAGCCCATATGAATGGTCTAGCAATGTGCAAGCATACAGTAAAAACAGATGAGGTCTCTAGTCTTTTTCGAGGTTTTGGAACATTAGTAGTAGGAACTGTAGCAGGAAGAGGTGTTTTCTTGACATCCCTGGAGTTCTAGATAGTACTCTTAAGAGAATACAACTTGAGGTTACTCAAGGCACTGGGATCAACAACGTATGCCACAGCAAGGCATGTAGGCTCAGAGGAGAGTACCTTGCCATCAAGCCTTTATTTAATATTCTGTCATTCCCATAAGTTTGGTGGTGACATCTTCTCTTCGGCTGTGACACTTATGAGTGAACTCATTCATAAAGATCCAACTTATTTCTCAATGTTGTATGCAACATGTATTACAACTTCCTTCTTGGATTCTATATCAGAAGATTGGGTAGCTAATGGGAAAAGTTACCCAAATGACTAGATTCTCCAATGGAAGGAACCACAGTAGGAATCTGAAAATTCTAACCGAAGCCTTAAAAGTTAAGACAACTAAGAATGAACTACACCAGAAACTCAGTGATGTGATAGTTAAACTACATTTGAATCATGTTGTTCATGATACTATGTAGTGGGTGTTTGAAGAGAAGGAGAGAAACTATGTTTGTTAGAATTTTATCTTGAAGTTTTGAACCACAAAGTAGGGTTCATCATCAGGAGAAAGTGTCTTGGGTTAAAATAGGTAAGGGATTTTTTTGTTTATTAATAAGTGTAAAATCTCCCATAATTTTAAAGTTTTTTCACTTTTGAATCACTGCAAAGAGGCCCTCCTTTAACCAACAAGTGCAGTTTAATGAGTTCAGAATGGGAAAACCAAAGCATGATCCTTAGGTTTTCAAGGTGACTGAGAGTTTAGTTTCAATCATGAAATTTAAAGCCCATGTTTAACTCTGGTTGTTTGTGACTTAGATTTAAAGGTAAGCAGAAAGTGTTCCAGCCTAATATTATCAATTGGGCTGATAATGGGAAAGGTTACCCAAATTGTACATTCTCCAATGGAACGAAACCCTAGGATGGTTCTTGAGAATCCAAATAGAACCATAATGGACATGGAAAACAAGCTGGTATTTGCCACTACACCTTATTCTGGAACATTATCCAAAATCAGTTAAGGGTAAACCACAGAAGTGCATGGACTTTCATGTCTACTTGCTATAACTCTCAGAAAGAAAATGTAAGATCATGGAAAAGTTTACATGGCATGTACAATACCCCCTTGAGGTATTTACTGAGCTACAACTATAATTATGCCAATCGACAAATATCTCTCCACTTAAGGAAGATATTCCACAATATGTTTAAAAAATTTAGTCCTAGTCTAAATATTCTAGGAATTAACTCTTTTTCAACTCCTCAAGGGAAAATTTTGGCCTGAAATCTGGCAAAAATCCTTGTGGATTGATGGAATTGCAGATATTTGTAGAATCAAATGCAAATATGTTAAATACCACTTGTCTAGTTGTAAGAGATAACACCAATTATCATGCTCTACCACACCAAAAATGCAGTCAAAATACATAATGATAATTGCATATGGTTCAAACATTCACACTAAACCTACAATAGTTTCCATTTAAAGTGTTTGACAAAGATTTAAGGCAGATTGCAGTTAGCTAGAAAATCTCTCCCATGCAAATTCTAGAAGCCCAATATCAGAGAAGGAAAACCTACAGCAGTCAATTAGTATGATTGTAAGGAATTATAGGAGAAGAAGGTTGTGAGAAAAACCATGCCCAAAGTCAACCAAGGTAACAATTGACATTTTGATTGGGAGCAGTTCTCTTTTCTGTTGTGTCAACTATCTTGCACCCTATATCAGTTGTGAAGACACAAATTCAAATGGCAGTAGTTGAGTTATCCCATATGAATGGTCTAGAAGTGTGCAAGCATACAGTAAAAGCAGATGGGGTCTCTTGTCTATTTTGAGGTTTTGGAACATTAGTAGTAGGAACTATAGCAGGAAGAGGTCTTTTCTTGACATCCCTGGAGGTCTAGATAGTACTATTAAGAGACTACAATCTGAGGTTACTCAAGGAACTGGGATCAAAAACGTATGCCACATAAAGGCATGTAGGCTCAGAGGAGAGTACCTTGTCGTCAAGCCTATCATTAATATTTTGTCATTCCCATAAGTTTGGTGGTGACATCTTCTCTTCAGCTGTGACACTTATGAGTGAACTCATTCATAAAGATCCAACTTGTTTCTCAATGCTGCATGTAGCATGTCTTACAACTGCCTTCTTGGATGCTATATCAGAAGATAGGGTAGCTAATGGGAAACGTTACCCAAATGACTAGATTCTCCAATGGAAGGAACCGCAGTAGGAATCTGAAAATTCAAACTGAAGCCTTAAAAGTTAAGACAACTGAGAATGAACTACACCAGAAACTCAGTGATGTGATAGTTAAACTATTTTTTGAACACTGCAAAGCGGCTTGGATTCTTTAAACAAAATCGTGACTTTATAATTACTCTGTTCTTTCATTACTTGGTTTAGAGTCATGCTACCTTTATCCTTATGGCCCACATGGAAACTACTCATCTCATCACGCCCACCCAGTCCCATAATAACTCTATTTTCTAATAAACCTGCCCAATTCAACTATGGTATTTACAGAGGTATCCATGTCATATAGCGCTTAATCCATCCATATAATCTTAGCATTTAGTGGATAAGATTATATGGTATATAAATTAAAATGTTTCACATTTAAAAAACAGTTATTGCATTTAATGTTGGGTAATTGGAGAATAAGTTTTTTTTAAATCAAAGGAACTAGTAATCTCAGAGAGAACGAAAATGACAAGTCAATGCAAGAAGATTAATGGACTATGTGGAATAATTACTGCTAACTTTGACTTAAAGATGCATCATATTTAAAGGCTGATATGTTTTCCTCTAGAAAGAAATACTCTAACAACAGTTCACTTAACATTGAATTTCCCAAACAACATGATGGTGTTTTTTCTACTCTGTTATTATATAACTCCATCTATCAACTTAGGCGAGTCAACCCATAACTTGGGTGAGTTGGACACAGTCTTGGCCACCCAAACTGATTTATAGGCTGACTCTACTCGCCTCAGGGTCAACTCTATCGACTTGGCCGAGTCCGAGCCATCCAATTTTTAAAACATAGTTGGAAACCTTCGTATTTTCCCTTGGCAGTAGCATACGAAGATAATTCCTATTTGTATGTTGTTTACTGTTGTACAAATTATCCCTCCTATTCATGAGATATTTTTATTTTGATCATTGTAATGTCCTTTACTATTTCTAAGCAATTCTTTTCGATTTTGATCACTGCTTTAATGTTTCCTGTTCCCAACTCATTTATTGTTTTAACAGTTATCCCTTGTATTCATGATAGAACCGAATGCATTTATGAGGCAATATGTCAAAGATTCATGGCTTTATACTTGTTCATTTCAATTGGCATTGTCTGTTTAAGTTTTATGGTTTATATGATTGGATTTGAATATTTGATTTATTTCTATTGTAGTTAAACAAGAGTCTTCAGTGAGCTTGCTTATTAATTGTGGGTTTGTATAGAAAATTCCAAGAAACTCTTGAAAACCTGATTACTAATAAAGTGCATGATTGGATATCCTTGTGGCTGAGGTCGTGGTTCAGCAGTGGAATCAAGTTAAATTCCAAATTCCAAATGCAAGTCCTTGGTGGTTTTGACAGAAGAGTATGAACTTAGACAAATGAAAAATAGTTGTAATTACTGATTCATATTTTTAAGGGCCATCATGTTGATAAAAACAAACTGCTTGCGGGCCTGACAAATTCACACCAATTGTAATCCTCTTGGAGCTAGACAAAAGCAATTTCCACCTAAAAATACAAAAAATTGCGTCCATCCCTTGGGTTTAAACACAAAAAAGAATGAACTTGCATCCATCGCTGGGGTTTAAACAAACAAAAAACACAAAATCGCATCCATCTCTTGGGTTTAAGTGCTAATATTTGATATAGGGTTTGATTTCTCGTGCAGGGATTAAGAGAATCCCCGTGCAGCAACCAGGTTTTGCAATTCTAGGATTAAGAAGAAAACATCAGCACATATTGGGAAATCAAAAAGGACAATCGACGCAATGGAAATGAAAACCTATGAAAATCTATAAACGTTCACACAAACCCTTGGACGACAATAGAGTATTGAAACAGGGCAGTAAGAAGTATATAATTTGATGTGACAAATGAAAATAACAGCAACAACATGCATCACATAAGAGGAAACAAATGGGGATGAAAAATAGTCATGTACCTTAGGGGGCCATGCCAGAAATCCATTGACCTTGGCGAGCAAAAGATATCCAAGGCTTCATTATGTGCAGGAAGTTGTTTTTCCTCCTCATTTTTTAGCCAGTGCCATGTCCTAAAACCTTTATGGAAACGACAAACTTAACCCATAAAACCCTGATGGAAATTGAAAACACGACCCTTGAAAATGTAACCCTTATTACTATTCCTGTGTCGCATACCATAAGCAAAAATTATACCCTCCCAATCCTCCTCTTCCACAATTTCCATAACACCATTAATTTTCCCTGGCCTTGAGGCTAAGGCCAAAATAGTATCAATGCCTCATAACAATTGGGTACCTGTTAAATTATCGATTAATATTTTGGAAATATTTGATAGTGGCAATATTTTACCGCTCATTTCGACTCAACCCTTTTATATCTCAATATTTAACATCTCCACCCTCGCATTAGGGAGTTCAATCCCAACAGTCCAACCACATACGTTTTCATTTCTTCCTTTTAAAGTTGTATTTTTTTTTTCAAAACTAGGAGAAGGTGCGATGGTTTGTTTGAAAGGAAAAAATAAAAAGTTGAGTAAATGTGGAGTGAAAAACAAAAGAAAAAGTTAAAAAGAAATGAGATTGAAAATTTATTAGAAATATATACACATAAAAAATAATATAAAATAATATGAACTATAATAGAATAACTAGGTGTATATTGTACAAGTTAATTTTAAAGTACTTTAAAATATCAATGTCAAGGTATATCACAAGTTAGATTTATGGAAACCATTAGGAAGCAATTAATTTAAAGGATATAAAAAGTTGTGTACATGTATGTAATCAATATTAATCTTGAAAATTAACATACGAACCAAATTTGAACCAAATATATATTTGTATTAGTTTTTTTTGTTTGAAACCAATGTAATATTAATGACTTGATTATGATACAAGTTGTGTTAGGAAGATAGAGGCACAAATGGAGGATACCATCAAAAGGCATTGGCCTAGTAAAGTAATACAACATTGAAGTCTAGAAGAAATTTTTAAGATAAGTGGAGAATGAAAACATTAGTTATAATAAATTTTATGTACATAACTTCAAATATTAAATGTACATAATATCCATTAACTTTGGAAAATACTATAAAATCCATGCATGATTTCTTAATAAAAGTAGAAGAAAATGTGATGAGACACTATAGGGAAAATAACTATAATCTATAATGATGAACATCTCAATTTCTAATTGCATTTTTTTCCTTAATGAAAATTTTGACACTCCCGTAGGTGTCATGTACATATAGTCATGGGTTTTGAACTTGGGTGGGGAAAGTGATAGCCTACTACCCCAACTACCCAGGCTACTAGAGGAACCCCCGTAATTGCATTTTATATGTACAAGCATCTTTCTAAATAGACTAAAATCCTTCTTAACAACAAAATATAGATATTGCAAGGTTGAAATGTTTTTTTAAAAGTTAAAGCCATACATTTATCCTCTTTATAATGGAATTTTATTTATGGAAAGTAAACAACAATGTTAAAGTGACGTGAACAAGACACAAAGCAACACATCATTTTCTAATGAGCATTTTCTAAAGAGCGGTCAATGAAAGAAATGAGCTCAATATAACATGATCTTCCCAGTAGTTAATATATCTTGCATGTGTTATCGCTTATGACCATGAAGGGTCAAACACTCATAATAAGGAAGGGATTGCATAAGCATGTGTCTCCAATTCCATATATAGTAATAAATAGGTCAAACCAAACTTTTCCATGTTAATTTAGAGTTATGGTTAGTAGCTCTTGGGTTTTGACGTGGCTTGATAACTTTAAAATAGTAATAAAAATTGATAAGAAACGTATCATAGTGTCGTTATGTGCCTCGTAAGTTTGGATTAAAGTATATATATCACAAAAATAATATGTGAATCATATATATAAAGAATTTACGAAAGTGTATATGTGGCTTGCAATGAATGTTGTTATCACAAACTAATATGGTGATTATAATTCAAGTGTGCTTTCAAGTCAACTAATGGACATGTTGAAAAGGAAACAACCGACTTTGTTGTGTGCTTGTTGGATGACCCTAATGCACAATCAAGTTAAGAGAAGGGATGGGACACAAAATAATTGGTTGGAAGGGATGTTCTAGTGAAGTGTAACAAGAAACAATACAACCATGAGAGAATTGAGGAAAAAAATAAAATATTATTCCTATTGACTCTCTTACCCACAAAAGCCTTTAAAAATAGTTGCAAACACAATTGAAATGATTTGGTTTCAAGGGTTTTGGCCACTCCTATAAACATGGTATGATAAAAAATCGGAGATAAGAAATGGGATGTTGCATTGAACTTGTTCCAAAATGATAAATTAGTTCAAATAAATAGCATGTCTATTTGTTATACCACTAAGTAAGGATAGAAAATTCCTCAAGATCACATAAATAAGACTAAATAGAAAGGAGTGGGAACACATTCGATTATAATCAACTAAACCCATGAACTATTGAACCATGAGTCCATAAGAATCTTGTGACATACAATAAACATCCATTTTAGTGAGCATGCCTTATATATTTTATTGATTAAAAAACATGAATAACATCTCAGTTATAATAATGTCTTCCAATAGTTTCTTCCTAAATAAAAATCCTCTTTGTTATAGGGAAACTATGAGGGGCCAAAGGCAATTTGCCATAACTTTGGATCTAATTTTATTCATAATTTTGCATAAAGCAATGGGGGAAAGAGTGATTAGTATAGCATTAAACCACTTTGAGGTAGTTCCTATCCCATCATGATTAATATGCGTATGTCAAGACATAGTCTAAAATGTGCTAATGGAGATCAAATTTCCATTCAAACCATCCAAACCCAAGGAAAAGCTATCATTGCATGTTGCACCTCCTTGATAATCGGATTATGTTTTGCAAAGATAAAAGAAGGAATATGAGAGAGAAAACTCTCAAAGAGGCAAATATTTCCATATGCAAAGGATTTTATGATGGCTTGGGGCCCACACATAGCCCATGAGTCCTAGAGGAAACGTTTATGGATTCAAACTCTATATTTTGACCTTGGACTGTGTCTAATGTCATGATAACTATACTTGATGTGCCAAACTCAAAATTGCATGCTAATTCTCAAAATGATGAACATGACTCCCATAAAAACATTACCTCTAATGATGGAAGATGTCAACACTCATAAAGGCTTTCATTAAATGAAGGTTGAATGCAAAAGGTTCTTGATGCAAGGGAGGTTTAAATGAAATAGTGTATAGTAGAAAGTGGGAAAATGGCCATAAGGAGTTGAACCTTCTTCATAACATTAAAAAAAAAACCTCCTCGCTACAACGGTCTTTTCCTAGACTAGAAGCATGGAACTAGTTAGTGCATCAAATATGCAACTTTTGAAAGAGTTCCCAATGTAGGTAAACCACATACATCAAATGGGTGGAACATATGTGGTATGATCTATGTCATTCAATATAGAAATTGTTTCCATCCAATGCACATTGCAAACATGTTTCTATAGTAAAAATGTTAGATTATTTTCACTTTTTCCATCTTATTACCATGAATCCAGTCCTTGGAACATTTAGTCCATGCATGCCATTAGAACAAAACTACTTTACTTCATTTTCATGTTGTTCCGGTATTACATGTAGCATTTTGCAAATGAATTTGTTGTGATCACCAAGTCGCTCATTGGCAGGTCACTCCTTATTTTTCCCATACAAGTCATGAGTCGTGCTACTAGTGGAAGGTTGTCATTCAACCACCAAGACATTCTTCTTAAGGAATTATTACCAAAAATATATATGTGAAGCATGCTTCACCAAGGCACTTACCACTAAGGAATTTTCTTTCAAAAAATATTTTCACTAATGCACTTCACTAAGATGGCCTTCACTACTACAACAAGTATGGACAACATCAAACCCTTATAATCTAAAATTGTCACCAGGACAAATTCACCCATACTTGAATATTTCCATGTGTTGGTTACTTGGGGCATCTTCCTCTTGGACAAGGCATGCCTTTAAACCTCAATTTCCACCACAAGACACCAAGGGAATTATCACTTAATCATTCTAAATATTTGATTCCTTGTGGAGGGATTGTGGTGGTAATTTGGGGCCCCACGTATGGAGCATGAGGTTTAGAGGCAAATGTTACAGCTTAAGACCATAGTTTTAACTATATTTTAAGTCACACATCAAGAACCATCCCCTATGTGCAAGTTTACAAAATGATGACCATATCTCACATGTAGGCTGTGTATTTTCTATGTAGATTCATGTTATGTGATGGTCCATGACCCCGTAAACAAATGGTGTGAACTTAGGACATAAATTTAAACCCTATACCATGGTGTTGGCCAAGAGATCCATTATCGATGTTATAAATCTCAAAATACAAATATCCCACTTGTAGTTGAAAGAATATTCCCTGCATAGAGATTATGTGTTGTCTCAAGGCCTTACGACGCACCACTCATTAGCCACATTGTTACATCTAGGCTATAGATTCCATGCGTAGTTCTTATGTGGTAGTCTAGGTTAACATGCATGGACCATCAACCCTATATAAAATTAACATGACATAAGACCCTAAACTTATCCCAAGGAGAGTCCACCTAGTTTGTCTAAGAAAATGCAAGTCAAAAGAAAAACTATTCTATTGTGATTCAAATTATTTATTATTGTCATATTTTGAAAATATATACTTTGAAGTGTATGGATGAATTGTAACTTTAAATTTTTTATGAGAAAAAAAAATGAATGATTTATTTTCTTTGATATGTGTCAATGTATTCATAACTTGATAGGTACACAAATATATAAGAATGTGTGAAATTGTTGTTTAGAATCCATGACAATTGAATCTGTTGAGAGGACATACTACCATTCAGAAGTATTTATCCAATGTGCTCTTGGGTATTTATCCAATCAGTCCTTTAGCCATGTTGAATTTGACACACATAACTACTAATACTCTTTCTTGAATATATGCAGATATGTTTTTGTCACCATCATGGAGTTGACTGGTTGGTTAAGAGGGGGTGGTGATATTCCCCTTACTAGGATTCGATTCCACCTAAGAGTGTTATATGTTTTATTCTATGATATGGAGAGAGATCTAGGTGTGGAGTTTTCTTTGCAGTGAAACACAATGTCCCACCTCTTGATAGGTGGTTGGTTCCCAACACGTAAGTAGAGAGGAAGCACAATGTACCACTTATGTTGGACGTTTTCCGAACACAATTCCTAGATATAAACCTAGTGCAATTCTTAGCATGGTTCCTTTCGAAATTTTTGGCATTATTCCAGGCGCTATACCTGGATCTATACCTGGCGCTATGTTGGATTTTTTCTAGGATCAATTCTTGGCTCTATACTTGACGCTATGTTGAATGTTTTTCCTACCGAAATTCATGGCGCAATTTATGTCGCTAACCCTGGATTAATATATGGTGCTATGCTATTCAGGACATTTTTTTGGAGGCTATTCTTTGCATTATTTGGGATGCTTTTGTGGATGCTAATTGGGACGTTAATTGAGATGCTAATTGGGATGCTAATTGTGATGCTAATTGAGACACTAATTGGGACATTAATTGGGATGCTAATTAGCATCCAAAATATCGCCAACTTTTAAAAAGGGACGGTAATTGGGATGCTAATTGGGATGCTAATTGAGACGCTAATTGGGATCCTAATTGGGAAGTTAATTGGGATGTTAATTGGGATGCTAATTAGCATCCAAAATAGTGCCAAATTTTAAAAAGGGACGCTAATTGGGATGCTGATTGGGATGCTGATTGGGATGCTAATTGGGACGCTAATGGGGACGCTAATGGGGATGCTAATTAGCGTCCAAAATAGCGCCAACTTTTAAAAAGAGATGCAAAAAATGCCATTAAAAGCGCCATCCCATGGAAAAGCATCCACTTTGTCCAAAAAATGATAAAAAAATATACTAAAAGTGATAGTGGACACTAAAAAGGAAGCTAAAAGAGACGCTAATCACAAGGTTTTGTTGTAGTGTTAATGTAATTCATGTATCTTTATTAAAGAAATGTGTGCCTAATCCTAACCACATAATTGATTGGGCTGTGATCCAGATGGAACTGAAAGGCGATATTCTGGTACAACCAATGCATATCCTTGATTGCGAATTCATGTTGCTAAAGAACATGGCCATCGGACAAGAAAAGGTCCAATGGAGCCATTACAGTCTTGAAGATGAAATGTGGGAGATCGAGGATGCAATGTGGGAGGAATACCTGCAACTATTTTGAAGTTTTGATAAATGTTTTGTAAATGTACATAATGTTGATGATGCACCAAGGATGGTGCATAAATTAAGGTAGAGGGGAATGTAATACTCCACTTTGATCCCACAATGTAAATTTATAAATATTGAAGTAAAAGGAATAAGAAGACAAAGGAAAATGGTTGAGATGACCAAGACTATGTAAATATGTACATTTTTTTTATATTAGTATAAAATCTCTAAATGGTTTTAGAGGACCAATAATGAAGAAGAGATGAGGGGCTATGATTCCACAATTGGGGAAGTGATAGTGGACCTTAGCTTATCTCCCTAGCCTTAGACATTTAAACCAAGTACTTAAACCTTGATTAAGATCATTTCTTTGATTAAGCATTATTTAATTAGCTTAAGAATGGGATTAAGGGGGAGAAGTGGTTCCATATGGATTGGACATGTGGAAATATGATCTATGCATATACAAGTGTGAAATTAAGCTAGAGAGGGGGTCAGTTCCTCATTATTTCTACCATTTGAATTTATTTTCCAGTCCCTTTATATCATTCAGGAATCGCCACAACTTGGTATTATAATAGAAAACTAAGAGACGTTATTTATAAATATGTATTCTTCATTCCATTAACCCAGGTGGACTAGTGTGTGAGAGAAACCTAGCCTACAGCTGGTGCCATGGAGTCCCAATTCAGATACTTCCTATCCATCCTATGCTGTATCACTAGAAGGGAACTAGAGGATGCCCAAGGGATTGTTAACTCGGAGAAAATAGATTGTTCTTGGCATTGTGTAGGTTGATTGGGAAGGAGATTTGAGGAATGAGACAACTATGGAGGGGGTTTAGGCACCATTGGGTTGCATGAGAGATTCAACTGAGAAAAAAAAGGATTTACGGGGGGATTTTCCCTTGTGGATTGATAGCTTCAGCTTAGGGGTGGTTTTATCAAAGTAAGATATTGCTTAACAATTCCTATGACTAGGAGGAATATCCTTCATCTACAACTAGTTGGAGAACATTTCATTGAAAACATAAGTCTCTATCTATTTATGAATGCCATCGTGAATTTTTTGTTTTCTTAATGTTTAGTTATTGTTATGATTGTATATTTGAGTGGAATTGCATGGATGGGTGTGTGTTTCATGCTTATAATTCCTGTAATATTTAGCAATTGAATATCTGCATTTTGGGTGACCATGTATTTTTGTTTCCACTATGTGAATTGAAGAAAATAGAATTTAAATGTTAGTTAAGAACTCATATATGTATATGAGTGAGAAGGAAAAATTGAGGGGTGAAATTTATCCCATGGGATATTTTTATACATTTTTTTCCCAAAGAGATTCGCCTATTTTCCTTTTTTCAAAGTTGATTTGCCCAAATTCTATGGGATAGTTTTTTTTTTACTCTAAAACTTTCCAAATTTGTTCAGAAACTATATAAAGTCCTAGAAATTTGAATATTTTTTTGAAAAATCGCCACACATTTTATGGTTGCAAATTTAAGAATTAGCAAGATTTGCCAAGGTTTCCACACTTTGATAAAATTATGGATCCTTACAAATTTTTTGGAGTGCCCCGTGGTCTCTATGGTCGAATGAGGATTCTAGGTATGTTACATTGACAAACCCTTTGTGTCCTATAGTTGGAAAATCATGGGATATTTTAATTTCCTTGGATTTAAAACTTGATTTGGGGATTAAATAAATTATTCCTTAATATATTAAGATATCATTATTCGACTAAAATTTTGGGTATATATTCACATCAATGATTATGGAGCAAGTATCTGGTTTCTTGGTGTACTCCGCTCCAATTTAATCCAACCATTCAGGAATCACTATTGACACTGCAAAAACTTGCACATCTTCATCTTTTTGTGAAAGAACATCAATTACTACATTGTCCTCTCCATTTTTATTTAGCATTTATATTTCAAATGTAGCAAACTTCTCTATCCTTTTCTGCTTCTCGGTTGTCCATGGTTTTTGTTGTAACAAGTATTAAATACTATTATGATCTAAATGAATCATAAACTTTCTTCCCAAGAGATATTGTCACCATTTTTGTTAATGCATGCATGATGGAAATAATCTATTTGTTGTATGTAGATTGTAAGCATTCTCTTTTATTTAACTTTCTATTTTCAAAAGTTATTGGGTATTTTTCTTTCATAAAAAAATGTTCCTATTACAAAAATTGAAGCATTACATTCGATTACAAATGGTTTTGAGAAGTCCAGTGTTTCCAATACAAGAGTTGTGAACATAATATTTTTCAATGTCTCGAAACACCTTTATATATGCTTCCCCATTTCAACGAAAGGAATTCCTTTTTAGGAGTTTTTTAGATTAGCAGTTATATGAGCATAGTTCTTGATGAATCTTTTATAGTAACATGTCAACCCTGAAAATCCTCTGAACTTGGATATATTTTTTTGGCTTTGGAAATTTCCCAATCTCTATGATTTTCTTTAGATCTACCTTGATCCCTTAATCTGAAATAATGTGACCATGACACTCCTTATTTTCCAAATGTACATTTTAACATTTTTGCATTGAATTGGTTTCCTTCTAGGAGAGATAGTATATGTTTCATAGGCATCAAATGTTACTTCCATGGCTTTCTATATACAAGGATGTCATTAAAAAATACTAACACAAATTTCCTTAGGTAGAGATGGAATAGTTCATCCGTAACTGCTTGGAAGATGCTAGAGAATTTGTTAATCCAAAGGGAATTACCTTGATTTCCTAGTGTCCTTCATGGGTTTTAAAATAGGCTTTGGTGACATATTCCAATATGAATCTAATATGATAATAACCTAATCTCAAATCAAGATTTGAAAAATATCTTACTGCATGAAGTATGTTCAACATGTCATCAATGAATGAAATGGGAAATTTGTTCTTAATTGTTATCTTATTAATCCTCAATAATATATGCACAATTTGAACGAGTCATATTTAGGGAAAATTTTTAAGGGCCCATACTTGTTTAAAAGTGTATAAGCCTTGGTGAAACTTACAAATTCTTAAAATGCTAACTATTAAATATTTGGCAATATTATTCTAAAAATATTTCAATTTATAAGGATTTTATCTAGTTTATATAATAATTTGGCGATCTTTAGAGTGAAAAATTTTTACTCCATCAAAATTGGGTGAATTAGGGCTAACAATTTGAACGATTCATATTCAGGGGAAATTTTTAAGGGCTCATACTTGTTTAAAAGTGTATAAGCCTTGGTGAATCTTACAAATTCTTAAAATGCTAACTATAAAATATTTGGCGATATTATTCTAAAAATATTTCAATTTATAAGGATTTTATCTAGTTTGTATAATAATTTCGCGATCTTTAGAGTAAAAATTTTTTGCCCCATCAAAAATTGGGAGAATCAGGGCTTCAAAAAATGCAAATTGGTGATTCCTTTTTTTGGAAAAAACATGGAAAAATAACCCATGGGCTAAATTTTGCCCCTAAAATTTTCCTTGGTTGTCTTTCTTTCATACTAGCACTATTGGAGTTGAGGATGGACTTCTTCTCTTTGTAATAACACCACACTTCAACATATATTAACTCTAACATTTCTATTTTTGTTTTATGGAGATAGGGGTATCTATAGGATTTAACCTTGGTCAGACTTGATCCTGGTTTAACTTTGATTTATATGTTCAATCCTCCTCTCTAGTGGTAACTCCATGGGAAGATCTTGAAATTCCTTCCTATATTTTTGAAGTAATTCTTGGACTTTTGCTATTCTAGAATCATCTTGTTATGAATCTTGTATCTCCATCTAAATACATTAGATCATGTAAGTCGATACCCCTTTCGGAATACGTTTTTCCATTTGTTGAGTGACACAACTTATTTCTAGGGGGGGCTGAAAATTGTGTACCTTTGTTATGCACCTAAGTCACGGAAATAGAATAAAAAGAGAAAAAATAGATAGTAAGAAAGTAGTCCATGCCTTAACAATGAAGAAAAAAGATAAATATCAATCCTCTTCTAGGTAGGAACCTCCTTACATAATGTATTGAGTACACACGATAATATAAGATACCATGATGACTAAAATGAGAATATATCCTTCCTATATATAAGAGACATGGGTGTACAATAACAACTAATAAAACCACTAATAGATCCAAGCAGACATCAATAATATGTAATTCACCACAATATAGGGGGTAATGTGCCATCATTAAGGTATTAACATGCCCCTTCCCTTCAAAATTGTTGTATTCAACACTGAAGTAGTTATGGATGTTGTTGTATAAAGGAATCATCTTCCCATGTTGAATATTCCATGGGTAAGTTCTTCATTTAATGAGATACTCTAGAATTGATTGATTTTGAAGTTGTCTAGTTCTTATTTCAGTGATTTATTCAGGATCCAAGGTAATTTTCCTTCCTCATCAAGTTCTAGTAATATAGTTTAAAATGGTAGCTTGTCACTGATTACCTTCTTTAAATTGGAAACATGGAAAACTAAATGGAATCATGAATATGTAGGTAGTACCAATTTGTAGGATATACTACCATTCCTTTGTAACACCTTGTAGGGACTGTAGTATTTAGGTGATAATTTATTATCCTTCTTGGTGTTCTTCAGACATATATGTTTATATGATTGTAGTCTTAAAAACACCCATTCCCCCACATTAAAGCTTCATTCACTGCAGTGTTGATATGCTTGTTGTTTCATTTGATTTTGTGTTAGATTCATGTTGTCCTTTAATATCTGAAGAATGTTTTGTTGATGCTTCATGTGGTCTTCCACTACTTGAACCTTAGAGGTGTCTCTTACTGAAGATGTGATGGATGGTGGATGATAGCCATAAAGTTCCATAAACGGGGTCATTTTTTCTGATATATAGAAGGAAGTGTTATACCACTATTCTACCAAGGGTAACCACTTGACCCATTGTGTTTTTTTATCAGCTACAAAAAATTGAAGATACCCTTCCAAACATTTGTTTATGATATTTGATTTTCCATCAGATTGAGGATGATAAGATGAGTTATGAGCTAGTTAAGTACCCAAACAACAAAATAATTCGGTCCAAAAATTTCAAGTGAAAATGGGATCCCTGTGACCTACTATAATATTTGGAGTAACATGTAGTTTTTGGACTTTCTCCATAAAATATTTGGTGACTATGCTTTTGCTTTGAAAGGGTGAGATAGTGCATAGAAGTGTGCATATTTAGTAAGTCTATTAACAATCGCCATGATGACATTCTTTCCTTCAGACTTTGGTAAACCTATGATAAAATCCATTGAGACCTCTTTCCACCTTTGTCTTTGAAGGGAAAGTGGTTGTAGGAGACCGAGGGTATTAATTGTTTCCAATTTATTTTGTTGGAAATCCAAACTTTCTTTTACAATTTTTTGAACATCAGTTTTAAGACCATCCCAACAAAATATTTATTTACCATGTGATAGGTTTTTAAGAAACCTAAGTGTCCTCCTATCTATGAGGAGTGGAATTTAAAAAGTACCTTATTCTTGATTTGGGAAATCTTATTGGGAACTCTTACCAATATATAAGCCATCTTTCTACCATATCAAGTCATATTTCCTTCTAAATGTATTAGAGGAACTAGGATCCTGCTACAAAGTTTGAATGAATGTCCACATTTCTTCATCATTTTTACATCCATCCCTTGCTTTGGATATCCAATATGATTGGATGATTGAGATAACATATAGTTTTGATTCAATATCCTCATCTTTCCTGGAGAGTGCATTTGTGAAAACATTTTGATTCCCCTTTTTGTATATGATTTCAAAGTCATATCCCAACATATTTGTCACTCATTTTTGTTGCTATTTTGAAGATATCCTTTGTTACAATAAGTATTTAAGGCTATCATGATTAATTTTAACCTTGAAATGTCTTCCTATAAGGTAGGGGCATCATTGCTTCAAGGCATGTAGTATTGCCAAAATTTCATTCTCATAAATGGTATTTTTTAAGTTATTTCCCTTGATTGGATGGCTTGTGAAGGAAAGAGGGTATCCTTCTTGCATTAGAAAAACTCCAATTCCATTTCCTAAAGCATTACATTCTAGAATAAAGGTTTTTGTGAAGTCTAGTTTCGCCAAAACAAGAGATTTACACATGTCCTCTTTGATTTGTTGAAAAGATTGAGTTTCTTTTGGAGTCCAAGAAAATGCATCTTTCTTCAGTAACACTATTAGAGGAGCTATTATTCTTCCATAGTTTCGAAAAAAATTATGGTAATACCCTGTCATACCTAAGAATCCTCAAGGATTCTTTAGTCTTTTTGGAATCAGTGAATCCATCATGGCTTTAAATTTTTTAGGGTCTACCTTGATACCTTCATGACATACAATATGACCCAAATACTCTACCTCCTTTATCCCAAAGAAACATTTTGAGGGTTTTCCATATAGTTCTTGCTCCTTTAGTAGTTGCAATACCCTGACAACATGTTCAACATGTTCTTCCATGGACTTGATATAGATTAGTATATCATCAAAGAATATCAGCACAACGTTTCTAAGGAAAGGCTTGAAAATAGAATTAATCAAACCTTGAAATGTGGAAGGCGCACTTGTGATACCAAATGGCATGACCAAAAATTCATAGTGATATTCATGAGTTCTAAATGTTGTTTTGGGGATGTCTTCATCATTCATTCGAATTTGATGATACCTAGAATGAAGATCCAACTTTGTGAAGACAACTGCTCCATGTAATTCTTCTAACAATTCATAAATTATAGGAATGGGAAACTTATCTTTAATGGTGATCTTGTTGGTATCTCTAAAATCAAGACACATACTCCATGATCCATCTAGCTTGGGTACCATTACCACTGGTGAAAAGTGAGATATTTGGCTAGGCCTAATTATGCCATTCTCTAACATTTCAACAACCATACACTCAATTTCACTCTTCCAAATATAGGGATATTGGTAAGTTCTGATGTTAGGAGGAACACTACCTGGAATTAAGTTGATAGCATAATCAAAGCCTCAAATAGGTGGAAGACCCTTGGGAATATCTTCAAATACCTTGGAATTCTTATTAATGACCCTTTGGAGATCTGGGGAGATAAGGAAATTGAGGTTTGAACATCTAATGCGTATAATTGTGTAATTGCACCTTGATGCCCCTTTTTTAACAACTTTGTCATACCATTAGAGCTTATCACGTTGATTGGTTTTCTCGTGATACCAATTAACTCACATTATTTTCCTTCCCATGAAAAGTTTTTGAAAATTAAAATCCATTGTTCCCAATGATTGTAACCATTGGACACCTAAGACAACATTGACACCACCCATTGGGATAGAAATCATTGGACTATTCAATACATATTACCCCATAGACAGATTGATATTATGGCATTTCCTTGAGTAATTTATAGTTTCTCCATATGCAATCATTACTTGAAACTTTGGTGATGGATATACAAAGCAATTAAGAACTTTGGCTAATTTACAATGAATGAAATTATGAGTACTACCGAAATGAATCAACATTATTACCTTCTTCGGTTTGATATATCCTTTGATCTTGAGATTTTGAGGAGTGTTAATTCCAACCAATGCATGACAAGATATGGTGGGAGTAATTTCTTCTAAAGTGACATATTCTATATCTTCTAAAGTCACCTCTTCTTGAGATGCTTCCTCTTGTTTTGGTTCTTCCTCTTCACAATCTATGTAGAATAATTTCCTCTCACCACACTTATGTCCCTTACTATACTTGTTGTCACAATTAAATCATAATAATTTTTATCTTATTTCATCTAGTTATTGGGGTGTCAACCTTCGTGGTGGTTTAGAAGACGGAACATTATTTTCTCTATATGTGTTGGAGAATCCCTTTCTAGTAATCATTGCCATATTTTTACTTTCAACCTTTCTTGTCATCATGAAAGCCTTCTCTATGGATGATGGTTCAAAGAGACGCACCTCATGTTGAATGTTATCTTTCAAGGTTCCAATAAAGAGATCTAACAAATTATATTCTGAAATATTTTTCACTCTAAGACTTAGTTACTGGAATTACTTGATGTGCTTTGTAACTGGACCTTTTTTCTTGAGATTTACCAACTGACTAAAGAATGTGTTTCTATTTATATCCCCATAATGTGCAATCAATTCTTCTGTGAATATAGACCAAATGTAATAGAATTAGTTTTGATGTCACAAATCCATTGGTACCATACAAATTAATTAGTTTCTAAATATAAGGATGCAATAGTTACCTTTTCCAAAGTGGGCACTTGATGTAGATCAAATAATTGCTCCATCTAAAAAATACACGTTATTACAGCTGATTTTACCACACATGGTAGATCACACATTTATGGCCTTCCCTGTCCCTCTGCAGACTCTTTGGACTCCATGTACTATTTTTGTACATTTGATGTTTCCATGATCATCCCTAAAAACACCTGTTATTTTCCATACGTGACTTTTAAACCCTTTCTCGCATATATATGCGGATATGACCGTTAAACCCACGTACATCGGGATGTGTGCAAAAAAGGCCAATGATTTTTGGAGTTTTCCTTGATGTGGATCCGAGTCACTTGTCTCTTGGCCTTCCATATGCCTTGAGATCGCTCAGATTTGACCTTCGATTACCCCATTGAGGCACTATATAAGGAACCCTTGGGATACATTGAAGGAGGAGGAATTGAAGAGAAAAAAAACTATAGTCCATTGTTTCCGTAGCTTATACTTGAGTTTGCATCCCTTTTTCCCTTGGAGAAATTGGTGTTCTTCCCAAGCTTGCCTTTGCTTGTGAGCTTGCTATCGAGAGATGGAGGATTGAGGTGTGTTAGGATATTTAGACACTTAGGAGTTAGTTAAGATCAACTTGTGTAATATATCCATTAGGTAAAGTGTGTTTCTTTAGTAAGCATTAGTATGCATTTGTAAATATTCTAATCTGACAGTCACGATATGCTCTAGACATAAAGTGATCCGATGGTTCAAATTCTGTTAGATCATACCTACTATTGATCTGTGCCTTCACACCCGATTGGTCCATGATCTCTATTTAAAGAGAATGGAGGGTCCTTGTCTAGTTTATCAATTATGAGAAGCTCATGTAACATTCTTTATTTTGCATAATAAATTGCTCTAAGTAGCTATTTGGCTGGGGCCATGGACTGTTTCCCTCTCGAGGGTTTTAACCATGTGACAAACATCAAAGTGTTGATCTGTGATCTATTTGTGTGAAGCACTTGCTGAAGGTGTTCAATCTTTTGGGAGTACCTTGTGTACCCGAACATGGTATCAGAACGTTTATGAAGAGTCGCTTTCGATTTTGATCAAGATTTGGAAATGGTGTTGCCGAAACTTTGAAATGGTTTCTGGTTTTGGATTTTCTGTACATTTGTGGCCTATGGGAGTTCTTCCATTGCGTTCAGAGTGTCGTTTCCATTGGGAAATAGTTTTCTTTTCACCGAAAACCATTTCCGTTTGTTCCAAAAACACCCATTTCGGAAAATCTGAAGGTATAATGTTACAATAACGAATTTGTTTTATTTAAAAAAAAATATCTCATATTTTATCATTTTTATTATTATATATTTATTGTTTTAGTCTCGGACTATTGTCTTCCCTGGCTGCGTATGCTCTTTGCCATGCACCTTGCGCGATCGCGGCGAATCAGAAACAAAAAGAGAAAGTTTTTTTTTATTGTTTTATCAGCTATGTATGCTCTTTGCCGTGCACCTTGTGTAATCACGGAAAATAAAAAATAGCTGGAAAACTTCAAAAAGTAGACTTTCCGGGTAAGCTAACCAAGATCTAACCCCACTGTGTGGAAAAAAAAAATTGTTTTTGTTTTTTGTTTTTTTTGTGATTTGCAGAAAAAAAACAAGGCAAGTATGGAGAACGAGAGAAAAGAGTAAGAAAAAAACCCCTTTCCTCTTTCCATTCTTTTATGTACCTTTTAAACTTAGCTCACTTGGTCCAAAGTTACTTTATTCCTTAATAGGTCTTGAGTTCAAGTCTTATTAAGCTACTTTTTAGTGCATGCAATTTCTATTTTCAAGTTACTTTATTGTAAAAGTGTATCTCACTTAAATAAAATAAAATAAAAAGTGAGTCACTTATGGCTTTTAATTTATTGCGGCACTATTTAAAGTAACATTATTGTAAAAGTGAACATCACTTATTCTACAAAAGTGATTCACTAAAAAACAACTTTATTGTAAAGTGATTGTCAAAGGTTGATCTTGGGAAGAGGGGGGTTCTTTTTTTTAGTTGATCAAGCTAATATCTGCCATGACACTATTGGGACATCTTCAACATTTTCTTTGATCAAACATAACTTCATCATCCAGAATCAATTTTCAATGCCGGTTTTTTTAAAAACCACATATTTTTTCGAGCTCTTTGCATCCAGACAGTTAGTTTTTGTTCTTTCAGCCATTATTTTACAGTATGGCTACCCCTTGTGATATTAGACTTACAAGTTCTAACTATTTCTCATGGAAATCTAGTATGGAGGATGTTCTATGAAGTAGGGGAATTTTTCAGGATAACCTCAAGGAAAGAAACAAAACCCACTGATGATGATAAGAAAATTAAATGGGAAAATAGATGTGATGAAGCTCGTGGATTGATTGGGATGTCAGTCTCTATTGATTTGTGATTCCACATATCTAGAATTGATGAACCTGATATATCTTGGGAAAAGTTGGAATCTGTGTTTGGTAAACACAATGAAATTTGGGGTCATCAACTTGAGAATGAATTGATTTCCTTGAATCCAAATGATTTTTCATGCATTCAAGACTATTTATCTCAGTATAAAACTCTTAGACTCTTATGTGCATAATGCAAGATTAATAAAGAAGATAAACAATGTATTTATCATATTCTTTCCAAACTTGGACCTGCATATTTTGTTTTTGTATATACATTCTACTCCATGAAAGAATCCTTGACTGCAGCTAGCTATCAAGAGCCTATTCTTGAATCCTTTTGTGATTCCTTAATTAGAGAGCAAGATAAGATCATTCATCTTGGAATAATTAACAATCCAGATACATCTGGGATAGCCTTATTGTCCCAATAGAAAGAAAAGTCCAAGCCTCCCAAGAAACAAAATTTTCACAATAATAAGCCAAACAACAAGGGTCCCAAACCCTCTCAATCAACTCCTTCTTTAAAAAATGACAAAGGATCCAAGCAAAAAGGAAAGAAGACTGGGTGTCATTGCAATTTTTGTGGGAAAGATAATCATGATGAATCTAAGTGTTTTAAGAAGATGGCAGCCTTGGAAGCAGTAATGAAGAAGGACCACATCAACCTAGATTTGTCTTCAGAATCTACCTCTCATGGACATGCACTTTGTGCTTCTAGTTACTCTTATACTGCATCTTCTTCTTCTACTTCAATTGAATGGCTCATTGATTCTGGAGCATCTTATCATATGGCTAAGGATCAAGCCATCTTTTCTACTATGCATGAATGTAACACCAAACAAATATTTGTTGGTGATGATAGATCTCTAAGTGCTATAGGATTTGGAACAGTTCCAATAGAAAATGGTCATTTCAGTGATGTACTATGTGTTCCAAAAATTTCCTGCAATTTGTTATCAGTCTATCAAATTACTCATTCAGGTGAAGGTAAAACTGTGACGTTTACACCTCACCAAGTTGTAATCAAGGAATTTAAAAATCCTCAAAATGTCCTTGCTACTGGAACTATTGATGATATTACCAGGTTGTACAAATTTAACAACTTTGGGTCATCACCTTTTCCTTCAGTTTTTGTTGCTCATAGTGATAACTTGAGCAAACTTTGGCATAAGCGATTTGGTCACTTAAATTATCACTCATTGCAACAACTATGTAAATACAATATGGTGATTGGTATTCCAATGGTATCTTGCAAGGATGGTGTTTGTTTCGATTGTGTACTAGGAAAACATCATTGGGACAGTTTTGACAAACGTACCTCTTGGCATGCCTTGGTTCCCTTGGAGCTTGTGCATAGTGACTTGTGTGTCCCTCTTCCATCTGCTTCCTTTTCTGGTTTCAAATATTTCTTAATTTTCATTGATGACTACTCCAGACACACTTGGGTTTACTTCCTAAAACTTAAGAGGAAAGTATTTAACATGTTCTTGGCCTATAAGGCCCTTGTTGAAAAACAATCTGGTCATCAAATTATTAAGTTAAGATCTGACAATGGAGGAGAATATGTTAACAACAGGTTCACTACTTTTTGAACTGAACAAGGAATCCAACAATAGCACACTGTTCCATATACACCACAACAAAATGGTGTAGCTGAATGGAAGAACCACACTTTAAAAGAAATGGCTAATTGTATGATGCAATCTAAGGGACTAAGTCTTCAATATTGGCCTGAGGCCATAAATTGTGCAAATTACATAGTTAATCACACACCCATTAAAGTTTTATAGGGTATAACATCAGAAGAAGCATGGAATAAAATTAAATCATATTTCGGGTGAAAAACGGAAAGCATTGCAGCCTAAAAGTGAAAAGTGCATATTTGTTGGATATTCCGAAGATGTAAAAGGTTATAGACTTCTTCAGGCCCATTCACACGATATAATCATTAGAATAGATGTTAAATTTGATGAAAATCTCTTGGCATGCGATCCTAACTTGGCGGGTGTGCCATCTTTGGCCTGCAAGCCTGATTCGGCGATTGTGCCTTCTTCTTCTTCTTCTTCCAACTTCCTTGATAGGTTTCCAACTCTAGTTTCTGATGATGATAGTGAGGATTAAAACCCACCTCCTCCTGCTCATGTTCCTCCAATTGCACCAGCACCAATGCTTGCTTGATGGGTCCGTTCAACATGTGAAGCAGCTGGTGATCTTGCCGGTGATCCTAGAGATCAATGTCAAACACGTTCTCAGTTTCAGTGAGCCTCTTCTCTTTTGGATCAAGTTTTCAAGAATCATGATCCAAAAACTTTTGCAGAAGCTTCAGGAAATCTAGATTGGGATGCAACTATGGATGAAGAATATTGTTCCTTAATGGAAAACAATACTTGGGATCTTGTTCCTCTTCCGAAAGGAAGAAAACTTGTTAGATGTAAATGGGTCTACAGAACTAAGTATGCATCAGATGGAAGTGTTGAAATACTTAAGGCAAGGTTAGTTGCCAAAGGTTTTTCCCAAGTTGAAGGGATTGAATACAATGAAACCTTTGCTCCTGTCGCAAAAATGAATTCCATCCGCCTTGTTCTTTCCCTTGCAGCCTTACATAACTAGGAAGTCCATCAAATGGATGTCAAGTTTTCCTTTTTACATGGTGATTTATAGGAGGAAATTTAAATGGAACAACGTCCTAGATATGTTCAGGATAACTCTAGCTGTCTCTGTCTCCTTAAGAAATCCTTATATGGCCTTAAGCAAGCTCCTAGAGCTTGGTATGCCAAAATGGATAGCTTTCTCCTTGACACTGGTTTTTTTAGATGCCATTCTGACCCCAATGTCTATACCAAGAAAGTAGGAAACCATCTCATCATACTTGTTCTTTATGTTGATGATCTTATCCTTATTGGTAGTGACCCTAAACTTATAACCCATGTGAAATCCAGTCTTAAGCAAAATTTTGAAATGTCAGACTTAGGACATTTGCATTATTTTCTTTGTCTCCAAGTCTTGCAAACCAAAGAAGGAATATTTCTTTCCCAGTATAAGTATGCTTGTGACCTACTTCATCACTTTCACATGGAAGATTGTAAACCAGCCCCTTCTCCCTTCCAGTCTAAATTCAAACTTTCTGCCACTTGTACTTCCCCTGAAGTAGATGCCACCTTGTATCGTCAGCTTGTTGGTAGTCTTTTATACTTGACTCATTCTTGTCCTGACCTTTCCTTTGTCATTGGTCATGTTTCCCGTTATATGGAAACTCCTAATGAAATTCACTGGAAAGAAGCAAAAAGAATACTTCAATATATTCGAGGTACAATTCAGTTTGGGATTCATTATAGTATAGGGGGGAAACCTTTGTTGGTTGGTTTCATTGATTCAGATTGGGCCGGAGATCCTAATGATTGAAATTTTACTGTAGGTTGTGTTTTTAGTCTGGGATCTATACCTGTCACTTGGGCTTGTAAGAAACAACAAGCTCTTGCTCTTTCTTCAATAGAATTAGAATATCGAGCCGCAGTTAATGCTAGTCAGGAAGCTTTATGGCTTCGACAGATCCTTTTAGAGTTTGGATTCGAGCAGCAGTATCCTACTCCACTTTGGTGCGACAATCAAAGTTCCATCAAACTTGCCAAAGATCCAGTTCTACATCAACACAGAAAACACATTGAGCTACACATGCACTTCATCATAAATCTTGTTCATGATCGTGTTCTTGAAATGCTCTATTTCCCTATAGATGATCAAGTTGCAGACATCTTCACCAAGTCTCTTACAGAAGCGAATTTTTCTAAACTTCGATCTATGTTAGGAGTTCAGGAATGTGTCTTTAAGGGGGGATAGGCTCTAATGCCTCCTTCCTTCTCCTAATAGTGTCACTTTTGTAAATCCATCAATCCTATCCCAAGTTGTTCTTAAAGGGGGATGTTAGGATATTTAGACACTTAGGAGTTAGTTAAGATCAACTTGTGTAATATATCCATTAGGTAAAGTGTGTTTCTTTAGTATGCATTAGTATGCATTTATAAATATTCTAATCTAACGGTCACAATATTCTCTAGACATAAATTGATCTGATAGTTCAACTTCTCTTAGATCATACCTACCATTGATCCGTTCCTTAACACCCGATTGGTCCATGATCTCTATTTAAAGAGCATGGACATTCCTTGGCTAGTTGATAGATTATGAAAAGCACATGTAACATTCTTTCTTTTACATAATAAATTGCTCCAAGTAGCTATTTGGTTGGGGCTATGGACTGTTTCCCTCTCGAGGGTTTTAACCACGTGACAAACATCAGGGTGTTTATCTACGATCTATTTGTGTGAAGCGGTTGCTGAAGGTGTTTGGTATTTTTGGAGTACCCTATGTACCCGAAAAAGGTGGTGGAGGCCCAGGTGGAGGACTTAGTTTCTCCAGTTCGTAGACGTGCCAACAGAGGTTGTCATTCTTGTAATCTCTGATTTATATTAATAGAAATATCTTTTCCTGTCCAATGATGTGCATTTAAATGAATATTGAATCCATGGATGCTTTTAATTGCTTATACATTATTGATTATATATGCTAGAGTAGGTCTAACACCATTATATAGCATGCTTGTCTTATTTGTTGATTGTTGAGAGAGAAAATTGCTAACACAAGCGGGATTGGAAAAGCTCAACGGGGATCTACATCAACCATCCCGAATAAGGTATGTTTCAAGATCCTTTAGTGTTAAATGTTTATTTCTCTTGCATATTGGGAAGGGATTGATTTCTGCAGTTACTCTGTCTGTTGTGGCATACCCCAAGCCATAGGAAGTTTTCTCCGTAATAGAATTGGCAACCATACTGGAGAGTTCCTAGTCATTTCCTTTGGAGGTTTTATCGGCATTCAATGTTCTTTAATTGATCTAATTTCTCTATTTCTGAGTCGGGTCTGGGGGCATGTTTTCCTAGTAGTGTCTGATAGGAGTAAATTTTGTCTCATCTTGTCTATTTTCCTTCTTTTTTATCTCTTTTTCTTCCTATACACGGGTTTTTCCTTCAGAGTTGCATGCACACGTGGGTTTTCCTGGAATAACCACGTATATACGTGGATTTTCTGCAAACATTCATGTCTGCCCTAATTTTGTCCTTTTGGGGGAAGATTAAGTGTTGCTGGATGAGTTTGGATGATTACTGATTCTTCTTGGATGCTTCTGGAGTCTGTATACACCTCTGTTTCTAACCAGATACGCTTTTTAGTTTAAAATTTTTGAAAATGTTATGTCATTTCATTTTCTATTTTTTTTGTTTTGGGATTAGTGCATTAGGTCTCTTTTACCTCGATGCTTTGCTTGGGTGTTGTTTGATAGTGCTTGTAGAGTCTGGGGGTTGTAGAGTCATACTTTTGCTTTTTATCTCATTTAATTCAAAAAATACAAAACCATTTGCTTTTTGCATCATTATGCATTGTTTGCATTTTTGCATTTGCATGGTACTTGCATTAGGTTTGCTTGGAGAGTATTAGTCATATTTTCATATAAGAATGATTGCATATTCATTTGAAGGAAAATTTTTCACTTCACATAGTAGCATACCCCGTTTTTCATTTGACACAGTGCATTTGCATTGATTGTTAGGTGTGCATTTTACTTCTTGTTGTGTCATAACATCATTAGTTTCATGACCATTTTCCCTTTTGAATAATAAGACAATTAAAATCAACACATAATAAAATGAATTACACTTTTTTCTTTTATAGGGTGCACCAACAAGATTAGGTTTTTAGGGTCTTGGAATAGTTCATTGTGAGTAAATTCTCCAAAACCACTAAACAAAACATTTATGTGTCTGTCCAAGTGAGAGTGTGAAATTCCTTTATATAATTAGTGTTCCTCGAGATCCTCCTCTTACAAGGTAGTTAAGCACGAGGCAGTGTGAGCGGTTATGATTGGGATGACCCTTGGTTGTAACTGAGTAGCATCGAAGATATTTCCAGGATTGTATTCATATCTGAGGGCTCTTTTGAGATTTTTGAGCTTTACTACCCTTCCCATATGGTCAATCCCGCCTGCGACTGTCTACCTGAGCATTGATTATATTGAGGTGACCTTAGTTTCCTTACCTAGGTTATCAAGGGGGTACTTCGCAGAGGTTATTCTACAGGTGTCCTGGCCATGTAGGGGTCGGACAGCACAGTCGCTATATGCGTTGAAGCTAAGGACCACTATAATTGGTTACGAACCTCCACTTGTTTTGTATGGGAGTCTCAAGCCTCTCCTAGGTGAGACATACCTGCTTCATTCGGGAGGTCACATATCCTACCCTTGTTTGCTTGCGATTTGGCTTAAATTTTATAGGTGTATGCTTTGTGCATGCTAGTTTACCTAGAGTTTGCGTAATTAGATCGATTCTTTTCATTTTTTGAGTCATTGTGGATTCAGGTGCGACACTTCGTCGTTCTCGTCATTTTGTAGTACTTTTTCCTTCCACGTCTCCTCCTCCTTTGGGAGAGAGAAATAGACAGTCTGGGTGGACTACTTCTCACTTTGATTCACACATGATGGGAGATCACAAGGATGAGATTCTTGAGATTTCCTCTCCACCTCACGAGGTTGTGGATGAATATCCTACTCCCGTATATGATCCTTCACCGAAAATACCTTCACATTCTGGTTATGATCCCTCATTCACAGGTCACCGGTATTGGTTACCAGGCGACAAGACTCACTATGAACCCATAAGCACTAGTCATGTTCGTTATGGCATGTCTGATATCACTGCACCTGATCTAACACATCATATTGAGTCAGAAGTTGAACCTAGCACTATGCTTGGGGGAACTCCTATTCCTTTCCATGCGAAGAGATTTGGGAGCACTAGTCACATTGCACCTTCCATCCCGATGGTAGAAGCAACCTCACATGTCCATCCTAGACCTAGTGTTAGTAATCACATGCGGATACCAGAACTGAAACGAGTGACCATTAGGAACACCACTTACATCCCTTCACATGTCCCTTCATCCTAGAACCCTACTCCTTTGAATGCATTTTTGACAACCCTTCCCCCCCCCCTCATTCACGTGGTCCTTTGGCCGGAATATCACTATTAGCCATGTCCGTACTACGACTGCTCACATGGTAGTATCTCAGATTCAAGTGCCTCTTGTTGTGTCGGGAGGTCATATCCCTGTTTCTGGATCGTCTCATGGTCCATCTCAAGGAGTTCTCCATATCCCTAACTATGGACATTCTCATGGGACATCCCATGGGACACCTTATGGAGCTTCTCATGGACAGTCTTATGGACTGGAGTATGGATAAAACTATCAACCCTGTGGGCACGGGTATCAACAACCTATTTAATCTTCCAATTATAGCTTTGTAGAACTGCATAATCAAGGTACACCACATCAAAATGCTTCCATGCATCCCTATATAGGTCAAATGGGAGGGGGTTATTATGGCCAAGGCTGTGGTATTTATAGCAATCAGCCTTACATGAACCAGAACTATCAAGGAGCGTGGCATAGATTGGCTCAACCTAGGCTCCCTTTCCTCACAACATTGAACTTACCTGACTTATCGAGACTTATGAATGATCCAGTATCTCATGACCTGGCCTGGCCGGCCGTCCCTAACAAGATTCCTTCGAACATTCCCAAGTTCGAGGGCAAAGCTAGAGAAAATCGTAGTGAGCATGTCACTATTTTTCACCTTTGGTTCTCTTTCAATTCCTTACATGAGGATTCAATCCGTTTGAGGCTATTTCAATGCACCCTCACCGGGCCTGCAGCAAAATGGTATATAGAGTTACCAAGGGGGGCATACGTTTTATTTAATGACCTTGCCATGACTTTCCTCAATCACTTTCAGCTACCCATATGTTACGACGTTGGTACAGAACTCTTGTCGACATTTCGACAAGACAAAGCCACACATATCTTGGATCATATTCAAGAGTGGCATAGATGGAAGCGGTTGATTAAAGCCTTTATACCACCGGAGTTTCTCCTTGATTGGTTCCTCAAATCGTTGTTACCTTACATCGCAAAGGTTGTTTCTACATCCGAAGTCCGAAACAAGGAACAAGCAATCTTTAGGGCATAAGAGTTGGATTTTATCTACGCTCAATCCGTACTTTTGTATCAGATTATACCTAACTCGTAGCGGTTTGTGTAGAAGACTTTCCAGATTGGTGGCATTTCATATATGCTACCTCCTTGATCGTGCCAGTGTTCATGATATTTCAGCTATCGTGACTTGATTCCAGTGTATGTTAGATATCTTTAGCCATTATGGAGATCTTGATCCATTGTATATATTCAGCTATCATGGAGATCATGATCCTTTGTATACCTTCATCATGGAGATTTTGATCTATTTATATTGTACGTGGTGATGACCACACATGTCATATTTTGTATCATGCCTATTCATGGCCATTGTACATTTATGTATCTGGGACTGCTGTATGTACTTGCAGTCATATGCAGAGATAATTGTACTATATTGTTGGATGGCTTGTTCTTCCACCTAGTTCTTCATCACTCAACTTCTGGGATGGACTTATAATGTATTTTGGCAATCGTATCACCCCTCTGACCTCACACATTAGGGGGCATCTGTTACAGTTGATTTTACCACACATGGTAGATCACACATTTATGGCCTTCCCTATCCCTCTGCAGACTCTTTGGACCCCATGGACTATTTTTGTACCTTTTATGTTTCCATGATCATCCCTAAAAACACTTGTTATTTGCCATACGTGACTTTTAAACCCTTTCTCGCATATATACACGGATATGCCCCTTAAACCCGCGTACATCGAGATGTGTACAAAAGGCCAAAGATTTTTGGAGTTTTCCTTAATGTGGATCCGAGTCACTTGTCTCTTGGCCTTCCATACGCCTTGAGATCACTTGGATTTGACCTTCCATTACCCCATTGAGGCACTATATAAGGAACCCCTTTTATACATTGAAGGAGGAGGAATTGAAGAGTAAGAAAACTATAGTCCATTGTTGTTGTAGCTTATACTTGAGTCTGCATCCCTTTGTCCCTTGGAGCACTTGGTGTTCTTCCCAAGCTTTCCTTTTCTTGTGAGATTTCTATTGAGAGATGGAGGATTGAGGTGGTGGAGGCCCAAGTCGAGGACTCAGTTTCTCTGGTTCGCAGAGGTGCCGACAGAGGTTGTCATTCTTGTAATCTCTGATTTATATTAATAGAAATATCTTTTCATGTCCAATGATGTGCATTTAAATGAATATTGAATCCATGGATGATTTTAATTGCTTATACATTATTTATTATATATGCTAGAGTAGGTCTAACACCATTATATAGCATGCTTGCCTTGTTTGTTGATTGTTGAGAGAGAAAATTGCTAACACAAGCAGGATTGGAAAAGCTCAACGAGGATACATCAACCATCTGGAATAAGGTATGTTTCAAGATCCTTTAGTGTTAGATGTTTATTTCTCTTGCATATTGGGAAGGGATTGATTTCTGTGGTTACTCTGTCTGTTGTGGTATACCCCAAGCCATAGGAAGTTTTCTCCGTAACACACGTGATTGGATCCTTGCCATCAAACTTTCTCAAGCCAATCTTGGGGATAAAGGAGTTCCTTGGACCTGAATTGAACCCATAATGTTATAGAGAATCATCAACTTTTGAGGACTCCAACTTCCTATTCTCCAATTTTTTTCAATTTTCTCTAGACGTGACTATAGTAAGTCTTGTTTTTCCTCCTTATCCTCCTCTTGAGTAGATACATGAGGAATAAAGCTATGTTTTATATCCTTCATCAATTCCTTCAAGTCTTGAATATATTCTTTTCTATCCATCCCATTCATATCCTCTTTACTAGACATCCTTTTTATATCCTCTTTGCTAGCCATCTTATTTTCCAATTTAAGTAAGTTATCCATTTTCAAATTTCCTTTAATCATATCTTCCAACTTCAACATTCTAAAAGATATGTTTTCCAATTTCATCGTATGTCGGGTATGAATCCTCTAGGGGTTTGAGTGGAGTGTGATTATTTCCATTTCCTTTTGGTATCATTTTGAACAATAAATATATATCACACCCTATGGTTTATCACAAATAGATCCTTCAACTCAAATCTATTCAAATGCAAAATGACGTACCTTTTTCAAACCTTGATTAGAAGATTGTTTTAGGGATGACTTGTAACTGAGGCAAAATTTGAAATTCGACTGCTCTGGGTATGAAACATTTTCCTATGGTACCCTGATGTGTCCTCTTTCCATTTTCATAGGTTTCACCTAATTTAGATCTCCCAAATAAAACATTACTGCAAATCTCTCAAAGCTTCTTATTTTTGGCCTATCAAGAAGAGCGAACTTGTACAGTATGCCACGTGTCAAATATTTTGTTTCTATAACTGAAAATTCTACCACATTGGTCCATATTATTTTGGATACAACTAGTCTCACTCAATTTGGATCTCCTATGCCTCAGATATGATATATTCCCTAGAACACGTGTTTTAGACTAGGTTTTGGACTAGTAAAAAACCCTAGATTCCTCCACAAATATATCCGCAGCTGAAATGGATCAGGATCTGAATTTCTGGTTGAATATAGTTTGTCCTATTTTAGAAGTGGGTTTTTAAACTCAATATCTAAATCGTTGTAGAAAACATATTGTAGAAAAAATTACAAGATGACTCGTTTTGTAGAAGCCAATCCTGAAGAAATAACTCACATGCCAAATGTTATGCAACCAAGTCCCAGAAATATCATAAAAATAGTATAAATATAAGTTAAGAGAGTAATACATGTCTTAACAATGAAGACCATATGTAAATATCTATCCTCTTCGAGGAGGAACCTTCCTAAACAATGTAGTAAGTACATAAGACAATATAAGATACAATGATGACTAAAATAAGAATATGTCCTTCCTATATATAGGAGACAAAGGTGTACAATAACAACTAATAAACCCACTAATAGATCCATGCCGACATAAATAATATGTAATGCATAACAATATAGGGGTTAATGCACTACACTCTATAGGATAATGTGCCATCATTAATGTACACAATGTTTGTAGCATTTGAAGTCATAAGATGATGTCTACTCCTCCCTAAGGTATGGTGTAAAATTATGATTCCAAATCAAATTTTTGTATTTGGAGTTTGAATTTATGGCACTTTCCTACATTCTCAATCTTTTTTCCATATGCAACCGTTACCTTCATGTTCAGAACTATATATACAAATAGCTTAATTTTTCTTGCAATTCATCAAGGAAGTAGTGGGTACTTCTTGTATCGATTAGTACCGTGAGATTATCATTTTTTATATGTCCCTTTAATTTTAAGAGTTTGTGGTTTACTGATGCATGTCATGGCTACAACTAATATCCTTGGTGTGTTGTCACCTTATGAGTATGATGTGATACTTTGGCAATTCCCTACTTCTTCAACTTTTGACTCTTGTATATCTGATTCATCATTCCCTTAACCTTCACATGTATATGATATCTTTGAATTATCTTATGCTCAACATCTATGCTTGGGGTCCCATCTTTCTTTACAATGTATACGTTTTTCTTTTTTCATTCTTTGAGCTTCCAAAAAAAATTTATCATCTTGTATGTGTAGAGGATATTGTATGTGAGAGAGGGAATATGGAGCATCCATGGGGAACTGGGGAGTAAAGAGTATACTGGGGGTTGGAGTATGGGAAATGGGGAGTATGGAGTATGTGGCAGAGGAAGGTAGAGGAGGGGGGATAGGTGTGGGGGAAAAGGGGGGTAGTAGGATGCGCATGAGTGGTAGGCAATGGGGAAGTGAAGAAAACTATGAAGAGGAGTGGGAGGGAGTTGAGAGGTGCCCATGGAGGGGGAGGGAACTAAGTAGTAGTAGAATAATTGGAATCGGTCTTTGGAAGAGGGACAAAAAAAATAAGTGAGAGATGAAGGGAAGAATTTGGTGGAGGAATGGGGAGAGGAGCATGCAATGATGGGGTAGAGGAGAAGGTCACTAAGGATGGGAGAATGAATAGGATGTGTTAGTGGAAACCTATGTAGTAGGATTCTAAAAGAAAAATTGACGTAGTTGTTAACTTCACCAATCTCACTTTGACACCAATAGAAAACCCATTGTTCCATGATTTCAATGTGTGTGTGTGTGTGTGTGTGTGTGTGTGTGTGTGTGTGTGAGAGAGAGAGAGAGAGAGAGATCGTTGCAATGAAAAATCATGCCTAAATAATTAGTCTCTTGGGAATCGATTTAGGAGTCATGACGTATGAACTTATTCTATAAAATAATTATTAATTAATATTTATTTATTATAACTTATTTCAATATGTAATGGGAGAAAGCATATATGTACTTTTATCAACATAGCATTGAATTCATTACAATGTTCCAAAGTATAGTTGCGATGCACCAGACTGATACTACATGACATCAAATTTCTGCAATGTGGGACTATGGAAACACAAGCAATGTAAAACAACCATTGATTCGCCACACCATTTGCACACATCTAAATTCAGAATGTAGCACAACCAAGAAAATATAATTAGGCCACCATATATACATGGCCTTGCTCATATGGCAATGCTAGCCACAAAATGAACATTTATCGTATATTTATGTTAAAAGAGATTTGATTTGTGTCAATCACAATATATTGTTGTATGCATTAAAATGCAAAATGATCACTTTGCTTAAGAGAATTACATAATGTTTGTATTGGTGCAAAGAAGGAACATGATATTCATTTTGTTTCAAATATGAGATCATTGTGAAACCACTTTTTCCATAAATGATTCTCAAACTAGGTACTCATCTATAGACCTCTTCAAGCATCCTAGTCTCTAACTGCATAGAATGGTTATCTTTGTTTCATATTGTTGAGTAGAAGGGAGTTGAAAAGCATCATCATGGAAACCAATGTATGTTTTACACAACAAAACTTCAAAATGGACAATAAGTGGATTTTAATTTTTAATAGTGAAACAATATGTCATATGTGTGCATGTTTAAGCTTGAAATGGAATTCAGATAAATACTCTTTTGTATCTTTGACTAAACTCGTATCTGTATTTCAAGAAATTTCGAAAGCCAATTTATGTAGAATATGTCTAGCCACAACCTTCATTGTTCCAATGTTATCACTAGGGAAGATGATCTCGATGGTGAGTAAAATAGTTGTCATTGATTTCAAAGCTGTAAACGAATGTCAAAGATATGGTGGCGGGATGAAACTAGCAGAATAACAATGGAATAACCCTGTCGAAGGTTGCAGTTTGAATGACAAACCAATAAAACTGAAGCAAGTTGAACGACTGAGATCAAAAATCCAAGTAAATTGATGGCTCACAATGTTCTTGTTGAATGAACTAGTGTAGAGGTTAAACACGAGCGAAGTAATAAAGTTCCGCGAAGGATTAAGATCGGATGACAGAGGTTAGTCCCGTTGTAGATCCAGCGGTTGAGGATCAATTCCGCAAAAGATAGATGGAAGGATGAAATTCCACAAAAATCAGAGATCATAAGGGCTATAGTTAATACACACAAGATCTGATGTCTGATCACAATCCGCACTTGAAAACAGATCGATGATCAAGATTGAATCCGTAAGAATCCATGGCACGGAAAGACCGAAGGGAGAAAATTGAAAGAATACAAATTTTGGTCTCGAAAAGTGCAAGTGCCGAGTTCTGATTCTCGAACTGGAAGCCAAAATTCAGGAACGTAGAAAATTTTGTTTCAAAACATTGAAGATCTGATTCAGAACCGGAAGTCAGAATTCGAGAAGAAGAAGTTCAAGGGAAGAGTAAAATAACGTTAATACTTCCAATTCCGAAATCCAAAAGTCGAAAAGGTGAAGTTTGGAAATCAGAAAAGGTTGAATTCACGGAGACTGAAATTCAGAGAGCCAACTTCCGAAACCCGAACCGGAAATCGAAAAATCATGAAAAGGCGGAAAGTGGAAGGCATAGATTAAAAAAGAAATGTTGGAGTCTTTTTGAAAACTCTCATCCCACAATCTAGAGATCGACAGTCATGGAGAATTCTGTTGAAGATCAATGATGGGGAATCATTTAGGCAAAAATCCAAAATGCGGAAATCATGAAAGCGTTGGAAGTGCAAAAAATTTAGTTCAAAGGTCGATATTCTGATTTCCGCCACCCGATGATCAACGGTCAGGAAAACACCCAAAGAAGATCAACGGTGCGGAATCGTTGAAGCATAAAATTGGTGCAGAAATACGATTTCAAATGGGAAATATATGAAGTAGATCAACGGTCCAAAGAGATTCAGACATAAGATCAACGGTCCGGAGAGATTCAGACATAAGATCAACGATCCAGATTGTACCTGGAGAAGAATATTAAGGAAGCACCAGAAAATGATAAACAAGGCTGCGAAAATGGATTCTGAGTTGGGGAAAGAAAAAAATGGTACCTTTGCTAAAACTTAATGATGAAATGATGTGACAGTTGAATGGGTAGATGATGAATAGTCATGTCTGTAAGTAAACAGTCACGATCCAAAATGAAAGAGAACAGCTATGGAGAGATGTGTTGATAGGAAATAGGTAAAGGGTATTTATTGAATGAATGTGTAAAGAATTAGGGTTTTGTAGTTGAAAGTTTACAACTGTTCCAAAATATTGAAAAAATCAGTACATGGTGGCAGGGTGGTGCTAGGGTAGGCCACAGGTATGCATGGGGTCGAAGCCTCCTTCTAGTCATAGCTAGAGAACAGGGTAGTGTAGCGTGCTTTTCTATTGAAGCAGGCAGAAAACCATTGGGGTGTTGTAGCATCTCTGTCTATAGTTGCAAGAAAAACCTAGAGTGTGTTTGCATCCTTTCTGTAGTAGCAAAAAAACAATTTTGTAAATTCATCTTATTAATGAGTTTGTGTTGGTGGTTTTCCCTTTGAGGTTTCAACGATAAAATATATGTCTTAATTGTTTATTTTTGCATATTTTAAGAAAAAAGGGCCTATACTGATTCACCCCCCCTCTCAATGTTGTGGGATAAACCAACAATTGGTATCAAAGAAAGGTTCCTTCACAACAACTTAACCACTAGAAGGAAGATCCCATCCAAAAATCACAATGGATCAACAAGAAGGATTGACCACTAACAAACCTCCACTATTTACAAGAGAAAATTATGCATACTGGAGTGTAAGAATGAGGTGTCATCTGATGTCCCTGCGATGGAAGGTTTGGGCAGCAACTGAAAAGGAGCTTAGTATAGGAAACCTATACCCTACATACACAGTTGAACTAGGTGAATATGAAGGTAATTCCAAATCCCTAAACACAATCTTAAGTGGTTTAAAAGACTCGTTATTTACTAAAGTTGTGCAATGCACATCTGCCAAACAAGCCTAGGACAAGTTGAAAATTATCTATGAAGGAGAATCTAAGGTCAAATAATCCAAACTTCAAACATATAAAGGTCAATTTAAAAGTCTTAAAATAAAAGAAGGAGAGAATATTGGTGAATACCTTCTTCATGTAGATGAAGTTGTTAATGCAATCAAAGGGCTTGGAGGAAAATTAAAAGAAAAGGAAGTGGCAAGAAAGGTATTAAGAACATTACCAATGAGATATGACCCAAAGGTATCCACCTTAGAAGAACGAGAGGATCTTAAAAAGGTAACAATGGATGAGCTACATGGAATTCTCACTGCGTATGAGATGAGAATAGGACAAAATGGATCTTTAAGAAAAGAAGCAACCTTTAAATCCTCCTTAAAAAATCAATCAGAAAACCCAGATGATGAGGAAGCTCTTTTCATTAATAAACTTGACAGAGGGACTGGAAAATACAAGGGGAAGTTACCTCTAAATTATTTTAATTGTGGAAGGATTGGACATTTTTCCTCTAAATTCACCTACGCTAAACAAGATGAGAATGAAGAAAACGAAACTTCGAAATTCAAAAAGGGTAAAACATGAAACAAGAAAAAACCATATGGGAAAAAGAAAATTTTTTACACCATGGAAGACAATGAAGATTTAGATGCAAGTGAAGTTGAAGAAACTGAAGTTTTATTCATGGGCCTAGATACTCAAGCCTCAAATAGTGACTCAGACGTAGAAGGAGAAGTAGACCTAAGAGATGAACTGGTTAGCGTCCTTGAAGAACTTGAGAAATGTAGGAAAAAGAACAGACAATCAAATATTATCATCAGTCGGTTGGAAGCTCAACTTCTAGATTCCAAAAAGGTGGAGGAGGACCTAAACCTATAGCTCAAAAGAAGAATACAAGAGTCTGAAAAGATTACAAAAGAGATCATGCAATTCAAGAGAAAGCTTGATGAAGGATCTATCAAATCAAGGTTTGAGAATAGCTCAAGGATTCTAGATGCCATTCTGAGTAGCCAAAGACCATCAAGTGATAGGTATGGTTTGGGGTTCATTAAAGAGAAGAAGCCAAAGGGTTTTCCCATCACCAATCAATAAGGAAGTAAGATAATCTATGCTGAAGTACTAAAGACTCCAACTAAAAAGGAGGGAAGCAAGAAAGCATGCTTAATTTCTCAAGATAAAAATAGAAATAATATAGCAACCAAGAGACCAAATACATATCTACAGATATTTCTAAGTCATTGCTATGCTTGTAATAATTTTGGTCATAAAGCCTCAAATTGCAGAACTGAAAGAAAGGTTTTTGAATACAAAAAGAAGTCATCAAGTAATAACCTAAAGGGAAATAAGAATATTTCTACCTTAATCCAAAAATATGACATAGAATGTTATAAGTGTAATAACCATGGACATATGGAAAGAGATTGTAAACTGAAGATTCCTACAAGGAATACTATTGCAGCCAAATCTTAGAACACCAAACAAAATAAGTATTGGAGAGAAAAGGAAGAAAAGGAAAGTTCCATGATTTCTTATGTGCAACCGAAAGCCAAAAATTATGGCACTTGGATAGTGGTTGTTCAAAACATATGACCGATGACCCAACCATATTCATAACACTAAAAGATGATAAGGGAAAAGTCACTTTTGGAGACATTCTGTCCTCCAAAATAATTAGTAAAGGAATAGTTGTTCTCAACAGCAAGATCAAAGTAGAAAATGTTTTGCTAGTTGAAAACCTCAAGCCTAATCTTGTCAGTGTAAGTCAAACAAGCGACCAAGGACACATTTGTATCTTTGACTTGTTGATGTATTTGTAACTTCGGAATGTATTCACTTGTATATTTCTTATTGTATTTCATTGTACCACGACGGAGATGTTTGTTCCTCCGATTGGGAGAGTCATTAATATAATTAATTCATGTAAAGTCATTGAGGTTGACCCTCCATTGTAAGTCGGGGTAATAGTCCCGATAGTTGAGTTATATTAGGGTTATTAGAATCTCCTAGTGAGGTTGTCCCTATAGAATAATGGTCAAGTGGAAAACAAGTATAAATAGAGAGTGAGACTCTCTATTTGGAACACTCACTCACTCAACTATAGTGCATGAGTGAGAGAAGAGGATCTCACACAAGTGAGAGGGAGAACAACTGTCAGAGATCATATTTCTGCCTTTGGTTTTTGCTTTTGCTATTGGTGCTCATTCTATCTCTAAGGAAGTTGCGGGGTTTTCTCCTTTATGGTTTCCCCAAGGAAAAATCTTTGTGTCTCTTGTCTCTTATAATTATTGTTGTCCATGTTATTCTCTCAGATAAGATCCTAGATCATATTGATTAAATGATAAAAATATAACATGACTAGTAAAAATGTGAAATCAAGAACAAGGAATCAGGAAGGTCATTGGCATAGCTATGAGAAATACAAACAATGTATACATCTTGGAAAATGAAAACCAATGTTACGTAAGTATGGTAGATGAAAGTTAGTTATGAAATAGAAGGTTGGGACATTTAGGTTTTGACAATATTGCCAAAATAATCACGAAGGAAACTGTAAGAGATCTACCTAAAATTATAGTTCCTCTAAACTCTGTTTGTAAACATTGTCAATATGGGAACCAAACCAGAGCTAATTTTAAATAAAATAACATATGAACTCACACCCTATGGAAATAATACACACAAAACTTTGTGGACCAACCAGAACTAAAATATTGCAAGGATATCACTATTTCATGTTGCTCATTGATGATTATACAAGGATGACCTAGGTGGCATTCCTCAAACAAAATCAGAAGCCTTTGAAAAAATTAAAATATTCAAAGCAATGGATGAAAATGAGTCATGTATGAAAATCAAGTGTCTTAGATAAAATAATGGGGGACAATTTACTTCCAATGAAATCAATGAGTTTTGTGAAGCTGCAAAGACTCCTCAACAGAATGGGGTTGTTGAAAGGAAAAACAGAATAGTCTAAGAAGCTGCCAGAACAATGCTTAATGAAGCAAAGATGCCAGATTCATTTTGGAGAGAAGTCGTATACATAACTGTCTACATACTTAACAGAGGGAAACTCAAAGTGAATAAGGATAAGACCCCCTATGAATTGTGGTATGGAATACCAACCTCAGTCGAATATTTTAAAGTGTTTAGTAGCAACTGTTACATCAAAAGAAACGAGGATGACCTTGGAAAGTTTGACTCTAGGACCGATGACGGAATATTTCTAGGATATTCATAAACCAAAAAGGCATATACTATGTTACAATAAAAGGTTACATAAAATTGTAGAAAGTGCTGATGTGAAAGTAGATGATAGAAAACCAAGGAAAGGGACAAATCTTTGCAGTATTGAAAATACATGTGATGATGAAATAAAAGACTTGCAAAAGGAAGAGAGAATTCATAATGAAGAATAAGACAAAGAGAAGAAACATACATAGGAAGATGAAGAAGACTTCCCTAGACTTGACACTAAAAATCCATCTAGAAGGATACAAAAGGATCATCTGGAGTCATAGATCATGGGTGATAAAAATGATGGATTCAAAACAAGAAGACAACTACTAGGTGATGAACAAGCCCTACTCTCAATAGTAGAACCCAAGAAATTTATAGAAGCCAACTAAAGTGATGAATGGGTCAAAGCCATGAATGAAGAACTAGATCAGATTGAGAAAAATGAGACCTGGGAACTTGTCCCAAGAACTGAAGATAAGAACATTGTAGGAACCAAATGGATTTTCAAAAACAAGTTCAATCAAGATGGAAAATTTATAAGGAACACATCAAGATTGGTTTGTAAGGGATATCCCCAAGAGGAAGGTATTGAATTTTAAGAAACTTATGCTCCTGTGGCACGACTTGAAGCAATCAGAATTTTTTTAGCACTGTCATGCCATAAAAATTTCAAAGTATATCAAATGGATGTCAAGTATACATTCCTAAATGGAAAACTAGAAGAAGAAGTGCATATTGAACAACCTGGAGGGTTTCTCTTGTCATAAAACAGAGATTATGTCTATAAACTAAAGAAGGCACTTTATGGTCTTAAAAAATCTCCAAGAGTGAGGTTTCCAAGACTAGATAGTTACTTAAAACAACAAGGTTTTAAAAGAGGAGCCATTGAAAGTAATATTTAACTAAAGATCAAAGATAAAAATATGATCATTGTTGTTCTCTATGTGGATGATATCATATTTGGAAGCAATATTCAAATCCTAAATGTAGATTTTGCCTCTGAAATGAAGAAAGAATTCGAAATGTCAATGTTGGGTGAATTAACTTTCTTCTTGGGATTGCAAGTCTACCAAACAGATGAAGGAATTTTCATCTCTCAAACTAAGTACCTCAAAGATATGTTGAAAAAGTTTAAAATGGAATATTCCAAACCTATTGGTACTCCTATGGTCACTGGTTGCAAGTTAAGTAAGGATGATGAATCTATGGAAGTATATCATACCATATTTAGATCTATGATTGGTAGTCTATTATATGTGATAGACATAAGACCAGATGTGATGCAAGTTGTTGGACTGGTGGCTAGATTCCAATTAGATCCTAAAGAAACACATGTAACAGTAGGAAAAAGGATCTTCAAATATATAAAAGGTACTACGGAGTATGGCTTATGGTATCCAAAAGGACAATATTTTACCCTAAAGACATTTACTGATGCAGATTGGGTAGGAATTGTTGATGATCGAAAAAGTACTAGTGGAGCAACATTCTTTCTGGGAAATAAAAGGTACTACGGAGTATGGCTTATGGTATCCGAAAGGACAAGATTTTACCCTAAAGACATTTACTGATGCAGATTGGGTAGGAATTGTTGATGATCGAAAAAGTACTAGTGGAGCAACATTCTTTCTGGGAAATTGTTTAGTATCATGGTCAAGTAAAAAACAATCCTCCATTTCACTTTCTACAGCAAAAGCATAATATATTGTTGTTGCCTCATGTTGCACTCGGGTTATTTGGATGACACAAACCCTATAAGATCTACTTGTAAAATATGAACATCCAATAGTGATCAACTATGATAGCACTAGTGCTATAAATATGTATAAAAATCCTATCATGCATTCTAAGACAAAAAATATACCAATCAAGTATCACTATCTAAGAGAACAGGTATCTCAAAAAGCTGTCAAATTAGAATACATTGACACAAAAGAACAAATTGCTGACATTTTCACCAAACCACTACCTAAGGAAGCCTTTGAGCATCTTAGACAAAAGATGGGAACAATTCCTTCACAAAATCACTGAGAGGAGGAAGCGCAATCTCGGGGGGGGAATGATTAAATATATGATGCTAGGGGGAGTTTTCAGACATAGAGGTCCTTTTTCATTAGTGTCAAAGGGGGAGAATGATTAAATATCTTTCCATCAATGCCAAAGGGGGATATTGTTGAGTAAAATAGTTTCCATTGATGTTAAAGTTGTTAATGAATGTCAAATATATGGTGGTAGGATGAAACCAATCGAATAATAAAGGAATAAGCATGTCGCAGGTTGTAGCTTGAATGACAAACAAATAACCTTGAATAAAGTTGAACAACTAAGATCGATCATCCAAGTAAATCGATGGCTCACAATGTTCTTGCTGAATGAACTAGTGCATAGGTTAAACACGAGCGAAGTAATAAAGTTCTATGAAGGATTAAGATCAAATGACATAGGTTGGTATCGCCCTAGATCTAGCGGTTGAGGATTAGTTCCCCAAAAGATAGGAAGAAGTATGAAGTTTCACAACAATCAGAGATCAGGCAGTTTATAGTTAATCCGCACAAGATCTGATGTCTAATCACATCCGCACTTGAAACCAGATCAACGATCAAGATTGAATCCATGAGGATTGACGACGAGGAAAGACCAAAGGGAGAAAATAGGAAGAAGACAAATTTCGATCTCAAAAAGTACAAGTACTGAGTTTCGATTCCTAAACCAAAATCTAGAAGCCGGGAACATAGAAAATTAAGTTTCAAAACATTAAATATCTGATTTCGAACCAGAAGTTGGAGTCCAGGAAATGGAAGTTCAAGGGAAGAGTAAAAGAAAGTTAAGACTTCTGATTCCGAAATCCAGACATCGGAAAGGTGAATTTTGGAAATAAAAAAAGGTGGAACTCGCGGAGACTAAAAGTTAGAGAGCCGACTTCAAAAACCGGAACCGGAAATTGGAAAATCATGAAAAGGTAGAAAGTGGAAGGTGGATATTGCAAAAGCAATGTTGGAGTCTTTTTGAAAACCCGCATCTCGCGATCTGGAGATCGAAGGTTATGGAGAATCTCATTGAATATCAACGATGAGAAATAATTTAGGAGGAAATCCAAAATGAAAAAATTAGGAAAGCGTTGGAAGTGGAAAAAAATTAGTTCAAAGGTCGATATTCCAATTTCCGCCACCCGACCATCAATGGTTAGGAAAACACCCCAAGAATATCAATGGTGGGGAATCATTGAAGCAGAAACTTGGTACAGAACTACAATTTAAATAAGGAAATATATGGAATAGATGAACGGTCTAGAGAGATTCAGACATAGGATCAACGGTCTAGATTGTACCTACAGAAGAAGATTACAGAAGCACTAGAAAATGATAACTAGGGATTCGAAAATGGATTATGAGCTATGGGAAGAATGAAACGATACCTTTGCTGAAACTTAATGATGAAATGATGTGACGGTTGAATGGGTAGATGATGAATAATTGTGTTTGTAGGTAAACAATCACGATCTGAAATGAAAGAGCATAGCTATGGAGAGATGCATTGATAGGAAATAGGTAAAGGGTATTTATTGAATGAATGTGTAAAGAATTAGAGTGTCTTTGTTAGTGAGCTTGATAGAGTCCAAAGTGGAAATCTTACAACTGTTCCAAAAGACTAAGAAAATCAGTACAAGGTGGCAGGGTGGTGCAAGGGAAGGCCACAGGTCTACATGGGGTCGAAGCCTCCTTACAGTCGTAGCCGGAGAATAGGGTGTTGAAGCATCCTTGTCTATTGAAGCAGGAAGAAAACCATTGGGGTGTTGTAGCATCTCTGTTTGTAGTTGTAGGAAAAATCTAGGGTGTGTTTGCATCCTTTCTGTAGCAACAGATAAACAATTTTGTAAATTAATTTTATTAATGACTTTGTGTTGGTGGTTTTCCCTTTGAGGTTTCCACGATAGTATGTGTTTCTTAATTGTTGATTTTTGTGTATTTTAAGAAAAAATGGCCAATACTGATTCATGCCCCCCTCTCAATATTGTGGGATAAACCAACAATCGATATGCGATCCAAATAAATAGTTCAATCAACAACATTGTGCATCTCCATCAATTATTCTTTGTTCAACTTATTTTCATTGGATGTGATTGCTTTAGGATGTACTGATGCAAAAAAATATGTAAAACATGCAATTGCTCCTTCTCATAGATAAATTGATGTGTAGTTATAGTTCAAACATATAGAGAGAGAATCAAACAAACAATCCCCAACAACATATACAAAATTGGCAAGACGAAACAATCCATGAAATTCTAAAACACTATGAAGGTCAACTTGATATTGCACACCAAACATTGTTTCCATGCTCATGTATTTGTTTTCACTCCTAAATAGTTCGTAGCAAATTCAAGAACAATGCAATGTCACACACATATAGCTTTGTTCTAAATGGACAAGATGGACTAGTTAGTTCTACAAAAGTATAATATGAACAACGCTTTTTGAAATACCAATCATGTTGTATGAAAAGGTACTTTTCACTCACTATAGAGAGTATGCACATTAAAGGAAGGAAATTCACACCAAGATTTTGTATGAACATTGCATACAATGGAAAATGCATCTTGTTGATTTGATTATCACAATGCCAGATATTCTTGGCCAACTCCTAAAATCAAAGTGCTCCATACCAAGAAGCAAAGTCATTGCTAATTAACTCAAACAGAAAGACAAATTTGAAGAATCTAAGGCAACATTGAAAAACAAAAATAAACATATGACTACCCAGTACTATCAATAAAGTAACTAAGGTAGTTCCTAGGAAACCAGAAGTGCCTATGAAATAGTGCAGCTCCATGACTATGTATAAAGAGGAATTTCCCAGCAAGTATGTTTTCCCCTTAAATGAAGAGATAAACAATTTTATGCAATGTATTTTAAGAGACAACTAGATACAATACTAATAATGTCATAATTCTATTTGATTCTAGTAATGGAGCAATTGTTTTTTTTTTAATATTGAGTTGGTGGAATACAACATGTGAATAAAATTGTGAAATGAATTTGCAAGATGAAAATACATCCTGTTGACGGTCCGAATTGGCACAATTGTCAACCGAGAGACAACCCGATCCAAGAGTTTTCAAGATACTCTCAGTCATTAAGTAGCTGCCTCTGACGGGATTAAGGCCCCATTGCCTTCCCTAAGTTACTCCTATCTACGGGAAAGAAAACTCAAAAGACAAGTAAACTAACACTTGTTAATTAGATCTATGATATCCCTATGAATCGTACAAAGAAAAACTAGTTAATATAATTAATGGTTAATCATTAATTACAAAATTAATCGC